>CM055265.1:39502689-39761339 GCA_029237695.1 Conchocele bisecta | reverse complement strand
TTGCGGAATCAAAATTCCGGCGTTCCGACTGACGATGTGGTCACCCGATCGATCGTGTCTAAAATCAGTCTGCGTCCAATTCCCGGACTGGCCCCGAATGAGAACGGTGCCCAGGCTGTTGCTGTTAGGAAATACTTTCTGTCTCCAGTCCGCATCTTTTGAAACTTTAAATTCGTCACATATCCGTTCGAACGCCTTACGGTCGTATGTGTTGGAAATGGGGTTCCAGCCATTGTCTTGAGGTAATGGAGTGCCTAGTTCTTTGAGAATCCTCCTAATTGCATAATACACATGAAAGTTGTAGACGCTACTGCTTAACATGCTGTTACTGTCTTTTATGTGGTCTCTGAAAGAGACGCCACACCCGGTTGTGGCACACCACACTGTAAAATTTAGTTGGTTCTGCCAGAACTGCATATGATTATTGTTCCAGTTTGTTATGACATCCTGTGTAACGGTTTTAGGAAGTCTGTAATTTTCAAACATGTGTCGAAACCCGCGCCCAAACTAGCTCTTATTGTGGGGTGCACAAGCTCACCAATGGTGTTCTTTTGAGTGTATACACCCCCGACTGAATACTTTGCATTAGAGTTAAAGCTAAATGCTTGGGTATCCATTAAAAGATATTATTATTATGTTTGCTTCTATCACTAATGTTCAAAATGAGAGTTGTGAACTTCAAAAGTCAATCGACAACTGCTGCGGAAAACGCCGGGTAGGCCTCAGATCAATCAAACGTGGGGGATAAGGAAGGGTTCGGCTACGTGAAGGATAGACGACACGTAAGTCTGAGGCTGCCCCCCGGCCTTTGGAGTTCGAGATCCCTCCAAACTTTTGTCGCGTCGGAGCTTGCTGGTAGAGCCAACCTCACAATCTCGAAAGTCACCAGACACGCGACCTTAACCGTCGAACCCACCAACCGGGTAACGATCACCCCGGCTTTGGCCTTAATGTTAGGATTAGCAACCACTTACAACGAGGATGAACGGTTTCGGCTCCCTGTCTTCTCCGCGGGCGAGCACCTCGGCGATATCCCGGTGAACTTTACCTTCACAAAAACTCTCGGGGTGCACCTGGATCGGGTGAACACATCGTACAACCTGGTAGACGGCACTCCCAGCACATTACTAAAAACTGTGCCGGCCAGCGATTGTTTCTTTGGGGAGACTGTGACATTAGACTTCCCACACCCCGAGATGAAAGTTTTGGAATCGGGACACATCCACGAGTTGAAGATTTCTATTCTCGATGATCAAGCGAGAAAGTTGAATAACTATTACCCGATTTCGGTCGTTCTCGAAATAACCGATTAAACATTAATATATATACATATTAATCATGAGCATATACGGTCCAGGTGGTTCCAACTTAGAACGGGACGTTCCCGTCGCGGCCGGCCAGCGGCATACGATGAAGCCGCAATGAGAAGGCTGGAGAGGGGCGTAGCACAGTCCCACACAATTTTAACTAGGGCGGTTGCGCAAATGGAAAAAATACAAGCTCGAAAACCCGTCATAACAATTTGTGCCGAGGAGCGGGGTTCACTAAGCGAGGGGGCCTACGAATATTCATTCGGTGCCAACGCGAGCAACAGATACGGGGGATACACCATGGCAGTGTCCGGGATGATTTTTCGAATGGCGGTCTGCTCGGTCAACTTTCGCGGACACGCCACTGGTGAAGTCCGAGTGAATGTCGTCCTGAATGGTGTAGAACAGAATATTGGCATCACCAAGCACGCGGGGCAGAGGTCAGGGTTTACTATATTCGATGATGACACTACAATTAAAGTTTCGTCAGGTAGTGTTATTAACTTTGTTACAAAAATTGGCGACCAATCGGCTTCCTCCACTGCAGTGACACTGTTAATACAACTTGATTTATGATGAATGACGAGAAACTATATCCACACTTACCTTCGGGGACGGTCGACCCGGCATCCCTTAGGATGACCAGGATCGTCGAGATACAACATATTCTACAACACGAGGGAGAGACGCGGACGGGATACGCGAAGAAATATAGACGGTCGGTCAATATATTAGAGGGGTGAGCACCGCGTTAGCCTCAGCATCCGTTATAAGCGGGGTGGGGAGTGTGTCTTTATTGTCAACAATCGTCGCTGCACCGGTCGCGGTGGCCTTGAGTGGTGTAGCGGCAGGGGCGGGACTGCTTTGCATGACGGCCAGACTCGTGGGCCGAAAACTAGAGGCCAAGAGTCGAAAGCACGATCGAATAGCGGTTCTCGCGAGATCTAAGAAAAACAGTATCGACGTTATCGTGTCAAAAGCGATAGCCGACAACGATATATCAGATAGCGAGTTCAAAATGGTCGTCGAAGAGATGGTCAGATACCAGGAGTTAAAGGGTACTATCCGGTCCAAGTCTCGACCACAAATTCTCGCGGACGAAGATATAAAAAAACTCGTTATTGGAAGGGAGGGCCGACGAGAGAAAAAATCTCCTCGCCCGTCTCGGGACGTGATATGCTTATTCACGTGTCTACAGCGACATCAGGATATTCCTCCACCATACATTCCAGCTGTTCCGACGGCCCCTCCATACGGAACATAAAATAATAATTTAGGGCCCCGTTGCGACACCCACTGACCACCATATATTTCTATAACCGCGTATCGATATACTTTGTGGATTTCTTTACTTTTAAATTGTTTATAATTTTATTAAAATTAATTAATAAATTGTTTACTGCACCTATATAATAATAAAATTGCTGTAACATTTCTTTACCGGATTTTTTAAATTGTTTATAATTTTTACCCGATTTTTTAAATTGTTTATAATGTTTTACCCGATTTTTTAAAATTGTTTATAATTTTATTAAAATTAATTAATAAATTGTTTACTGCACCTATATAATAATAAAATAACGAACCATCCCGGAAATTCGTGAACCTCGCTAAGTGTTTATAAATAATTATACTTTGCGGTTTTTATCTGTTTTTTCTTATATTAATTAACTTTATAATTTTCTTAAAATTAATAATAATAATTTTTACAAAAACTAATTATCAAATTAATAAAATAACGAACCATCCCGGAAATTCGTGAACCTCGCTAAGTGTTTATAAATAATTATAATTTGCGCACCATTTTTATGTTGTATAGGAAAGTGATGAGTATATATACGTTTGAAAGCCTTACAACAATTGGTCTCATCTCGTGTGTGCCATGTTGTTGATCCGGTACGACGTCCGTCTGTTTAATGGTAGCAGTCTCTAAATGTGTGTGTGTGAATTGGTGATGGAATTGGTTGGAATTGGTGATGTGATTGTGGAATGTGGAATTGGTTGGAATTGGTGAGTGATGGAATTGGTGATGAATTGTATAAATCTTAAGGTGCCAAGGCCTAAAAGATTTCTAAACCTAAGAGCTTGCAATTTCGGAAACCAAATTCACACATAGGCTCACCTTACTTCGCTGGTTTCTCTGAATTGAGGAATTGGCAATGGGGTTCAAGGCGACCCGTAAAATGAGACTGTGAGCCAACAGATGAGTGGGCTTAAGAAAGGTCCCAACACCCCCAGTGGCTGGGTGCCGGCTAGAAATCTGCCCAGTCGCTGGGGTTGTGTACACAGTGGAGGCTTTTGCTATTTTTATTTTTTTACAAATTATTAATAATCGTAGAAATAAATTAGCTATAGTGGAGGAGGAAAATGCCGTGTTGAAAAATAAATATGACAACGGGATGAAATAAATCCTTTTTATTAGTATAGTGTTATCTGTTCAATTGGACGTTAAATGAACATGAGGTATTTATGACAACGACACGAAAACAAATCCTTTTTAGTACTATAGTTTTATCTGTTCAATTGGGGAAAACGTTATGTATTTATGACACCAATTGTCACGTTTTTTGTGTTGGTGACCAGTTTGTGCTATTGGACGAAACGGTGTTTTATCGGGGGTGGTGGTGGTAGTATATAGGGGTGAAAATGATACCACCGTTAGGTGGTATCATTTTGACTCCCTATATACTACTGAGGCCAATACAGAAAACATGTTTGGTGATCATTGCAGCTTCAATTAATGCGTATTGCTTATGCAATAAATATAATATAATAGTTGTGTTGATTTAATATGATATTAATTAAACTCGTTGACTGATTTCATAAGAAATTAAGCTATGCCGAGTAAACTTTTTATAATAAATGTGATATTAAATCGTCATAATAAATATGTGTAAATGTTTGGGTACTACGTTATTACTGTACAGGTAAGCCAGCCTGGCGTCCCTGTGGAACGCGGGGTCGTATCACGGGGGAACACCGTAGCCGTTTTATGGCTATTCGAAGTTTGTCCAGCTTGCACCCTGTCTGCGGTGGTAAACACATATGGTCACTGTGCGGAGGCACATAACTCGCACCGTGATATCCCACTCTGAGAAAATTCTTCCCACGGTGTCAGAGTGGGAAAGTCAAAAATCTCTCTGAGCGTACACATTTATATTGGACATGGAGAACAGACAGACCCCAGACGATGATGCAGGCCAGTTCGGGCCTGGTGATACACCGCCCCATGACAACGCTGATGCCAGTAAGTTGTCAGTGTTGGATCAAAATACACCAGTAGCCTATTTCATCAACATTGCAAAGTATACTTTAGTAGCAAAGTATACTTTGAGGGAGAACTTTTCAATTTTATGATAAATTTATTAATTTTTGTTATACTGAATTTATTACATTATCACAGCCAATTTGGCTGTGATAATGTAATAAATACAGTATAATAATTCTGCATACTTTTAATCATGAAATATATGCATTTGTTAGTTCTATATGAAATAATGCATTTCAGGAAAAATAAATGATTACTCCCTCAAAGTATACTTTGCTAGTAAAGTATACTTTGCAATGTTCGTGAAATTGGCTACTGATATGCATGACTACCATATATAATAAGTTGGTAAATCTTGTGAACAGCTGTCATCCAAACACCCAATAATTCATATATTCGTATTGGGTACTAGACGGACACGTATAATCCTCCTTAACTGCATTCATGTATACATATTTGTTTCATGTATATGTATTGTAGACTGTAAAACTAACCATACGCACACCTCATAATACGATGCGTATGTATAACGAACGATACAGCGCTCACAATATAATTGTTTTTCGATATATTCTTTTCCAATCTATGGTCAGTGACCATTCCTACCTTTCATCATCCTACATAGTTAATACACAGTCTAAACAGAATCTAATAGGTTTTCTGTCAATTGCAATAAGGCTATGTCATTGTTTGTATACCAAACAGCGTATACCTTGATCAGCACATGCTGATCTCAGGCGCGGATCCAGGATTTCGGGTTGGGGGGGGGGCGTAACTTTTTTGCAATACTTGACTATATTATCGAACGAGCTATCAAGCGGAGCTCGGGATAGCGCTAGGGGGGTCCGGGGTCATTCCCCCCCCCCCCCGGACATTATTTGAAATCTACATCGCATTTCCTGCGTTCTGACGCATTTTGGAGCACAAATATTGACACTGTCACAGTATGTTTAGACATGATTTTTGATTGAAAACGTTTACATTTTGAAACAATAAGACAACGACCGAAATATGCATGGAATACATGGCACTTGGCATGAAACGTGCCTTGTAACTTGTAAAAAATCTTTACTCGGCGAATTTTAGGGGGGGGGGGGGGGGGGGAGGGGGGGGGGGGGGGGGGGGGGGGGGGGGGGGGGGGGGGGCGCGCGCCGGGTCCGCTCCCCCCCCCCCTCCACCCCCCCCCCCCCCTGAATCCGCCGATGCAGTGTAGGCATTATGTAATTCAGAATATGGGCATGGAGCATAGTTTGCGAACACTATCGAGTATCATTATCATTGGTATGTGTACTAGTGTACAATTAAAATATGGTCGTGACGCCAGTTTTCGGGGTAGTCGGAGTTTTCGGGGTATTCACTTATTTTGTAATTTGTAGACCTGTGTGCAGCCGCGATGTGCTTTACGTCAGGTGATTAAAATTAAGCATGACATTACCTATAGGAAGTTCTTAAAAATGCCACCAAATCCAGTGATTGGACTAAATACTGGTAATTTTTGCCATTTAGGTCATTTTGTTCACGAACCTACCGTGATTTTCGTCATTTGCTGCGTCCGCCATTAATCTGCTCTTTACTATTGTTAAAATCATAATCAATAGGAACGTTTCAAGTTATCCTTCACTGTGCCTCATTCATCTGCGAGATTATCTTATATTTAATGAAAATCTCGGGACGAATTAGCAAATTTATTGACACTTTCGGAACATACCGCGAAAACTCCAACCATAAGTCAATATTCAAGATGGCCGACTCATGTGTTGTTAAACGCGCTTACGCGAATTTTAATCTAACAACAATCTTATTTTGAAGGCAAGAAACATTGAAAGAAATGTTTATCATTCTATTGAACTGACAATTTAGCTCATATGTTATGTTTTATATAACCCGCTAGTTGATGAACTTGTTAATACCCCGAAAACTAGACCCACCATCATACACTGTGAGAGATTTTCATAATGGGACTAGTAACGTAGTTGTTACCGTCACCAAGTAAAGGCGAAGTGTGTTCGGATAGCTATTAGTAGTGCCTATAGTCTGTTTCACGAAAGCTGCCCAAATTTTACGGCTATATAAACAATTCAAAAACAAGATTTCTTTTGATAATATTAAATTACAGGAAAAATTAAGAATGAGCCTTCTTTTTATTTCGTGAAATTTGGTCAAATATTGATTTTATTGCGAAAAAACAATTTCCCCATGTTAAATCCCCATAGACATCTTCACGGAGTGAAGATGTCTATGGGGATTTAACATGGGAAAATGAAATTTTTTTTTGAATTTTAGAAATACTGGACCGATTTTTAAAATTTAACTTTTGTTTTCTTAGTTAGATCATATCCAAGCTATCTAGTCAGGTTTCGGAGTCAATTTCCAATTTTTTTCGTTTTTTGACTCCACCCACACTTCCTTACCACTTTTTCCCCCATGTTAAATTCCCATAGACAAATCAATTTTTCGTAATAAAATCAATATTTTACCGAATTTCACGAAATAAAAAGAAGGCTCATTCTTAAATTTTCCTTTAATTTAATATTATCGAAAAAAATATTGTTTTTGAATTGCTTATATGGCCGTAAAATTTGGGCAGCGTTCGTGAAACAGACTATAGGTAGTTGTATATGCATTTAAACCATTTACAAGTAAGTGACAGTGCATAACATAAATAAAATGCATTACATGTAAAATGTGGGTGGGGAATTGTGAAAAATACTGTTTTTAATTTTTTTATATCATCGACTGCAGTTAATCGGCTTATATGCAATGAATATATGTCTAATAAGCACTACTACTGTCTGTTCCACGTTTTGCTGCAGACGAATTTTGGCTATTAAACATATTAAATCTAAAAAATATTTAATTGTCAGTACTTTTTCATGAATAACAAACATTAAAATCAATATTTAATGGAATTTCATTAATGCAAATAATTGGGAAGGATGACTTTTTTGTTAGTGATGAAAAGGTACTTACATTTAAATATGTTATAGATTTAATGTGTTTAATAGCCAAACGTTGATCTGAAATTCAATGGGTGGGGTACTAAAACATGCAAAATTCCTCATCTGAATTGCAAGATATTATTTAATTGAACTGAAAACGTACAAAACTGCCATATCTGTTGGATCAAATGATAAAAAAAATAGTCGAATTTTAATGAAAATTGCGATTTTTCACAATTGCGAAAAGTCCGAGGGTGGTATACTTCAAAACATTCATCCAGAGGGTTACAGAGCGCAGACATACTGTACAGTACGGCATAACACTCGTAATGCATCAGTCAATGTGAATCCCCGCACCCCCCCTCCGGGGGGAGGGGCGGGGCTTTACCGGGGCATACACCGGGGCTTTTACCTTTCATGATGCCCCGCAGTGCGGGGACTTTACCGGGGCTTTTACAAATGGGCCGGGACACACCCCGGGGGCTTTACCGGGGTTTTAACCGGGCTTTACCTGGGCATACCCCGGGGCTTAACATTTCATGATGCCCCGCAGTGCGGGGCTTTTACCGGGGCTTTCACAGCAGCGAAAATATAAGCCCCGCTATTCCCCCGGAGGGGGGGTGCGGGGACTTACATTGACTGATGCATAACTGAATGTTGTTCCAGAAAATATATGTTTGCAAAAATCTCCCCTCGGAGAGCCCTACAGTACATATCATCAGATTCTTTAAGTGCGTCTGTGATTAGTTGCGAACGGTAAATCTTGGAATTTTACGTCATAATAAAATATGTGGATTTCAGAATAAACTATCTGATTAAATGCTACAATGTGGCATAATTTTATCACATTCCGATAGTTTGGTATTAAGTTATTCAGAATATAGTCAAAATATGTAAAATCCTTAGACCTTGCTGATGGAATAGCTGTCATATTTACTAAATTAACAGTTCAACCAATTAACTAACCTCTCATGATGTCACTGAATAGTTCTGCTTCAAGTTTAATCCCAATTTTGCAATACTGATCCAGCATGCTGTTCGCCATTTTTGTTTACACTACCAGATGCGCAGCATTATCAGAAACAAATGTGACGTTCCAAACACGCATATGATGTCATACATTACACCACACATTTTACATCACTTACTAACGTCAGAAGTCTATCAAAGTTTATGACATTTTACCTACACAGACTTCTTTGAACTGCGTTGAATATTCAGGAAATTTGACCAACTATGGGGATGTTAATGACATTTAAATTTGGTGCGCAGAATTAGCCATCACCATTATGCTCCCGTCTGTCTACGGGAATTTAACATGGGAGCTAAAATATATTTTTTTAATACGTAATTGTTTTTTATTTGTGGACCGATTTTAAAAATATATAACTTTTGTTTCCAGGCTATCAAGCCAGATTTCGGAGTCAGTTTCTAAAATGTTTCGCTTTTAGACTCCTCCCCCACCTCTTTCACCTCTTTGTCTGCCATGTTAAATTCCCATGCCCGGCCATGGCATAGGACAATCGATTTTTCGCTATAAAATCAATATTTGATGGAATTTCATCAGACAACAAATTATGGGGAGGATACTGTAACTGTTTTGTTATTGGTGAAAAAGTACTTACATTTAAAATACTTTTTAAATTTAATGTGTTTCATAGCCAAAAGTTTGTCGGCAGAAAAACGTGAAACAGACAGTAGTATTGGATGGTCAATTTTTATGTGTATGGTCGAGACGCCTTAAAGTTTCTAAACAATGTACAAAACAATTCAAATGCGCCCGGGTGTGTTGAATATTATATCTTGATATATGCAACACATCCTGGATCATTTGCCATCTGAATTATTGTGTATACCATATGTATTATATAGTAGCCCCCTTCTCTAATAGTAGACTCCCCCCCCCCCCCCCCCCCCCCCCCATCCCCCCCCCCCCCCCCCCCCCATATTTGGATTCTAAGTATGTTATTTTCACATACAAAAGCCATTTAAAACATGGTTTCAAATAGCTTTTGTATGTGAAAATAACATATTTTGATCATATTTTCCACATTTTGAACCCATAAATTGCATAGCCCCGGGGGAGTTTATTAGAATAAAATTAATTACTAATCTACTTACGTTTAGTATACACTAATATCTGTTTCTAGACACACTCGGATAACCAACCCTTCCTCGTTTCTTACCAGCGTGACATATTTTTCTTCCAACCTTTCCGTTAACTCGTGTTTCCTGACTCTCTTGGTAACTTCAGTCTAGCAGAACACTCGCCAACAGTATGTTAGTAACGATACATGAACAAATGACGTCACATCCACTACGTCACACAAATACGTCAGATATTACGTCACCAGACATACGCTGACGTAGCAATACCACGTGGGCGTGGACAGCAAGCGCGTCACCAATATTCATGAACGTGGACTCGAATTGTATGCGGTACTGTACCGCACATACAGTATTGTCAACCAATGTGAAATGGAACACAATGTGTTTCGGAACACCACCGGATATAACGCATAGCGCGCTTGATTTCACGAATTGTACCTCAGTTTTCGATGGGGGTAACTCTGGCAAACACAGAAGTTCATTCACCACAGAAAAAAACGTGGAAAATCAACATCCAAAAATTAATGTGATTTATCCTTTGTGGGGTTATCCTTCATGAGGGTTAAATATGTCCAAAAAACTTAGTACCTTTTGTCATCACCATGATAAGGTCAGCTAAACTACCTTTTATCGCATTAAGACTGTTGACAGCTTGCTGCAGTAAACATTACATGACATAGTTTCGAGATAGGGTTAAATTCGATCGGTTTGTATGCTACTAAAAGTTAGTTAGTTTTTAAAAACAAATCAACTGGGATGTGTAAAATTTGAGCATACAAAGTGTATGGCATAATGGTGTTTTATAGTAAATTTGTCTGAATAATATATTCAATATACAACTGTTTATGTAAGAAACAATGTGACAATGCTGACTTGTAGTCAGCACTAACTAAAAAGAGGAACGTGTATCGGCCTTATTAACATACCAGCATGACAGTGCAGTCACGAATGTAATGAGCAAAGGAATTGATGAAAAAATACACCCATTAACATGTTTAAGGCGATTTGATATGTTGAATAACACATGCAGTACGAGTATGCATGATTTCGACCACAGCGTGTCTGGTACCCAGGAATAATACTGGAGTAGCCAAATCGTTCCGAAACCCATTTATGATTAGACTGGGTAACGTAACGTTCATAACTTGAGCGTCTGGAAAAAATGTAAATAATCGGAAATTTGTAATTCCTATGGTAAGTTATTATCTTAATTGAATAGTTTTCCTTCTTTATTGATTTATTTTGTTTGAAATTTACTGTTCCACTGAATGAAGGAAGCACATGTCGTTATGTATTCCGAAACTAATTGATCAGGCTACATATCTAGATTATCTATGGAAGAACACGACCGTAGACAACACCACGGCAGCCACTGCGCGCCGTGGCATTATTTTGGCTCTAGAACGCAGGAAACACCATTTTGAAGGTCTAGATTGAAATTTTTCTCTAGGGGAGGCTCCTCAGACCAGATCCCCCGCTCAATAATTCGCCATGGCATTATTTTATTCACCGCAGTTATTCAGACAGTATTTGTGGCTGTGACTGCAGAAATGGGACTTTCGGGATACAGACCAGTCTAGCTCCTAGTCAAATATCATTATCATGTCATGTAGATCTAGACTGGTAACGATCTACATGTACACTGCTTGCTAGCAATATGACGGGTGTTTCATTGGTGGAATGGTACAGATCCTGATCAGACTGTGCGGATGCTGATCTGGTCGCAAAACACTGGTCGCAAAACCCATAAATCTCATTTGTCCAGTCACAACCACATTTATTATAGGAATGAATGGCCTTTCTGTGGAATTTATCTGGGCATAAACTTGGAAAAGTCGCGGGAATACTGGACGAAGGCCGGAAGGCATCGTCCAGTATTCCCGCGACTTTTCCAAGTTTATATCCCCGATAAATTCAACAAAAATGCCATTAATTCCTTATAATTCCAGCATTTGAAATAAATTCATCAAGAAAATGTGTTTATTTTCCGTTTTCTTAAGAATTATTTTAACTGCGCCTCACGGTTACGGAAAGTAGTTCGACGTGTGAGTTTACTGGGATATACATTTTGGACAGAGACTTGCTACGGGCCAATCAAATGTTAGGGAATTGTGTAAATATTTATGCATATTGATGTTGATATTGAATTATTGATGCATAAGTTAGATTATAAATAATAATAAGACACGTCATGTGATTTTGTACCTTCCGACATCTGCGTAATTTCATGAAATACGTTTACAAAGTTTACAATATTTTCCGAAAATGTTGTCAAAAATTGACAAAATTTTCAGGGTACATGCGGAATTATATTCTGAAAAAATTGTCATCTTTTGACTATGTATGAAAATTATTGGCTTTTTTTAAACGTATTTAACATTGTTTATCGTACGAAGTTTAGTGAAACAGGCCCCAGAACCATTACAAGTGTGTAGACTGTGCTATTGGATATTTCTCACTAACAGACAGCATTTATTGTCCCGGCATTTCCAGTAGAAGATGAGTAAATGATGAGCATGTTGAGCTGTGGGGACATATGTTTCCAATCTCTTATCGCACCACAGCTGCATCTTTGCTGCCTAAAATAAACGGGAACGTACTAACAATAGCTCGCCGGTAGCTACGGCAAACAGGGGTTATTGCCAAAATCGACAAAGGTAAGATTATACACCTGGGGGCAGTTTCACTAAACTTCGTACGACTAAAATGTTCGTAAGTGCAAACTTATGATAGTCTGTAAATTACACATTAACAATGTTTTCTTGTAAACAATTATTGGATTTACATTTATTGAGCATAGGCTGCATATGCAGCCTATGCTCAATAAATGTAAATCCATCAATTGAAATTTCCAGACGATTCCGAATTTGCACTTACAAACATTTTAGTCGGAAGAAGTTTAGCCAATTGAAACGATGCCATATTGATTGAATGGCGAAAAGTGTATGGCCATATGAGCAGGACCATCAGCGGCAACGTGCACCACAGCCGTCGTAATACCCCCTTTGTCAGACGGAGGCCATGTAGAACCCCCTATACTACTATTCACCATCCCCTAGGCTAGTGTACTCGTATATGGGAGGGTGAGCAGTAGGGGGTTCTATAATCAACATCCAATATATCCAATAATACAGATTTATCGACTATAACAATGAAATAATGAAATTTCTCATGCCTACAACATATACATGTACGTGTCTGTGACTGAAGAAATGGAGTTTATATGAGTTTTGCGACCAGTGTAGATTCCATATCAGCCCGTGCATCCACACAATCTGATCAAGATCTGCACGGTTCGCAATTCCATTAGCCCCATTTCTCCAGTCCACATAACCACATAAATATACAATAGAACATCTCGAAACCGGACAACCATCCTACTTATGTCTGCTTAATTATATGTGTTTATTGTCATCTCTCACCGTTGATAACGTCTGTTCATGATCGCATATCTGTTTTGCGGTGCCCATATGCCTGATTTACAATGGAGCCTCTATAAACCGGACACCCTGGGGACCTCCCAGGTTGTCCGGTTTAGAGAGGTTCCACTGTACATTTATTTTAGGCCACCATGATGCATGTGTATGCTCGCAAACTCCCAAAGTCCCATTTTGACATGGCTGGATAATTCTACGTGTGCGTGGTTCTCGTTATGAAACAATTTTACAAAATAAACTGTATGCGATTTTTATAAATTACGAAATTTTGGGCCACCGGCTGAGACTAACATGTGACTGTGACTGGAGATATGGGGTTTATGGAATATGTGGCCAGTATAAACCCATATTGCCTGCACATCCGCGCAGTCGAATCAGGGTTTGCATTGTTCGCACTCCAGTCGGTGAATCTCTCTTTATGCTACTAAACAAACACATTGAAACTTATCATTCTGTTAATTGGAGCTTTCTAACGGATCAGCCTGTGGGCCGTTTCACTAAACTTCGTACAACTAAAATGTTCCTAAGTGCAAAATTATGATCGTCTTTAAATTTCACATGAACACTGTTTTCTTGTAAACAATTACTGGATTTACATTTATTTAGCATATCTAGCATATGTTCAATAAATGTAAATCCATCAAATACAATTTCCAGACGATCCTAATTTTGCACTTAATAACATTTAATCGTACGAAGTTTAGTGAAATGGCCCCCAGGATTTAGGCTGGCCGCAAATGCCATAAGTCCCATTTCTCTGGTCACAGTCACGGTCACAAAATACGTTACTGCTAATCTGTGTATGTGACTGGAGAAATAGGGTTTATGGGTTTTGCGACCGGTGTAGATCCAGTCAGCCTGTGCGTCCGCACAGTCCGATCAGCATCTGCACTTGCCGTAGATCGTTATCGAGGCAACAGAACTGTATGATCTATTTGATCAGGAGCTACACTGATCATAAATCCCATGAGCCCAATTTCGCCAGTCACAGCCACATCACGGATACAGAAAATATACAAGACAGATGAAATAGTAAAAGCCATCCGTAGAGCTGAGATTATCTAAGCTATATTGTGCGCAGTCTGATCAGGAGCTACACTGGTCACACAGATCAGACGTGGAAGTCCCCGTTCTCTGCCGATGTCCAATAATTACAGGAATAACACAGTCGATTGCTTCTCAACAATTTGCAAATTATGTTTATTAATTCTATATTTTTCTCGGCTCGTTTCCGGTATAAACTCTTATCGCCACATCGCCGATTTCGCTTATATTGCTTCGAAAAATGCAATGATTTCCGGAAATGAATTCCACATTAGCTCTCAATTTTGTTTCAAATTTCGACATTTAACGGAAAACATGTCTTGTCCGATCTGTGGCCAACCTAGTACCCACATTGTAGTACAGCCATGCAACCTGACAAGGGTCTATACTATTGGTTGAAATCAGGACAGGTGGTTCGCGAACAGTGCTGGCCCTGATCAGACTGCGCAGCCGATTTGGATATACACTGATAGTAATAATCCCATTTTACCAGTTACTGCCAGAAATGTGACTGATCTGTGTCTACACTGGCCACAAATGCCATAATCCACAGTTCTTCAGCTACACCTAGAAACGGGACTGATTTGGGTATACACTGGTCACAAATTTCATAATCCCCATATCTCCAATCACAGTCAGAAATGGGACTGATGCGGGTCTACAACGATCACAAATCGATGGTCTAGTAACATAAGGTCGTAACTGCTATGCTTTAGCATAGCAGTTACGACCTTATGTTACTAGACCATCGAAATGTCAAACTCCCATATCTCCAGTCACCGCCAGGAATAGGACTGATATTGATCTACACCGGTCACAGATGCCAGGACCGTACGCAGGAATTAATTGGGGGTGGGGAGGCGGTGTGGTGGCGTTACGACGTTATCGCGGCGCGAAAGGCTAAACAATGTTTTCTTGCACATCCACGGACAGACCTATGCAGATTAACCCGTTGACCCCTAAGTATCTAGAATGGATGTTAATTTTGCAACCAATCCAATTATCATCACAAAATGATTTTCCATTTATGAACATGGGATGTTTTGTTCTCAAACTTATGAAAATTACTGCAAAAAATGCAGATCCTGATGAGACGGCTCGTCACGAGCCGGCTCATCTGGATCTACACTTTTCGCCAATACCACTATACAGGCATGTGGTGTTGAAAGGGTTAATGGGTGCACCCCCTCTGCGTACTGGCCGGGATACTATAATCCCAATTTATCCACTAGGATGTTTTTGTTCTCAAACTTATGATAATTGCTTGCAAAAAGTGCAGATCCTGATGAGACGGCTCGTCACGAGCTGGCTCATCTGGATCTAAACTTTTTGCCAATACCACTGTACAGGCATGTGGTGTTTAAAGAGTTACGGGGGTGCGTACGTACCCGTCTCACCCCCTCTGCGTTCGAGTCGGGATACCATTTATCCACTCTCACCTAGGAATATCAGGAAGCGCACGTTTTCTCATGAACCATCTGTCAATTACATCGGTTTATTGGAGCTTGTGGAACCTGTGAAGACGATACCTGGGGGGAAGGGTCGCCTTACACAAACTGTAAGGGAATCCAAAAACATGCAACCACAAACATCCCCAGGCCCCGGTATAGAGCGCATGTGCAATCAATTTATCTGTTACAGTTTCACCAACAAACCCACTGCACCACTGAATTTTGGTATAGGTTAGACCGCACCAAATCGTTTTACTATATGATTTAACCGAATGTCATCCAATAAGGCCAGTCTCTCCCACTTAACCTATCCGTATGGATGCTGTGGTACCTACTTGCACATGACATGCAGCCAGTCTGTACTAGTTCTGCATGAGTTAAACAATAGGTTCACTTACTCCTAAGAACGAAAAATCCAACATCATCATATCCCCCAATATTGTTTACATTTTTCGGCCACTGAAACTCTGTTTACATCACGTGACCAACAGGTTCAGTGTTTTCTTATAAACGCTACAAATATGCTGAAAACTGGTGTTAAAAGCACACCAAAATGTTCCTCAAGTGAAACTGGGTAGTAATGGATGAAGATTTGCAAGCAAACTGTGTGTGTCTCCTCAAAACGCCCGCACTGTTTTGTTTATACCGGATACCCCTGGGCGATTTCGCGCCAGTTGGTATAGTCTAACCTATACATGTATATGCCCCGTGTCGATCCACTCTCCGCATTGAACTTATACATGTAACAAGGTGTATGAGCACGTGGTACTAACAACAACAACAACAACAACGATTACTGAAATGTCCAGACTCCATCTGATTCAAAGTACATGTACTTATTATTTTATAGTGTCCTTATTAGCAACGGATTTTGATGAAATATGGCGCATCAAACGCGTCTTGTTAAGCTGCATTTGGTGGCCTCTGTATTTTCGCCCAAACTTCTGTCGTTTGTGCGAAGAATCGATTTCCGTGTCTCAAATGCAGCTCATGAAGACGCGTTTGCTGCGCCATATTTCATCACAATCCGTTTCATATTAAGGAAAATATCAAATAATACTTTCAAGATTTCAACACTTTCAGCCACTGTTGTTGTTGTTGTTGTTATAACCACGTGATCATGCACCTTGTGTAATACACTCGTACAATGGTCTAAAGGTCTGCCACTTTGGCTTGACGCTTGTTATTGTGTTTTTTTAAATCAATATGCATCATAGGTCATATGACGCCCAAGGGGGCCGCTTCACTAGACGTCGTACGACTAAAATGTTCGTAAGCGCAACATTAGGATCGTCTGTAAATTTAAATTGATGGATTTACATTTATTGAACATAGTCTGCATTTGCTATGCTCAATGAATGTACATCCAATAATTGTTTACAAGAATAATGTTGCACTTACGAACATTTTATTCGTACGAAGTTAGATCAGCATGTTTACCATATCGATGGATCATTAAGATTATATAAGTTCATATTGTACGTAATTTGAGTGCGGATATTGGATCGACACAGGGCGATTTATGCCTGTAGCAGATTTCACCAAAATTGCAAAGTATACCTATCTTTCTAAGTACACTTTGAGAGAGACATTTGCAATTTAAGGATAAAGTTATTAAGTTTTATTATACTGAATTGATTTTGGCTGTGATAATGTAATCAATTCAGTATAATCATTTTGAATACTTTAATCACCAAATATATGCAGTCGTTAGTTCTATATGCAAGAATGCATTTAGGGAAAATACTAGTATATGATTACTCCCTCAAAGTATACATAGCTAGATAAGTATGCTTACCAATTTTGGTGATATTGGCTACTGGTGTGGTCATCTTTTTCCTCTTGTCACAACAACAACCTTAGACTAACGTGACGGACACATTAGTAATATCATAAATTTAGCACAAAAATGCAAACAAAACATTTATCATACTGAGTTGTTAGAACTATTTTTTTTATGGCGTAAGACCCGTGTTTTTAAAAAGTTCAACCCGCAAAATATGTGCTGCGTGTGACATTAGCTCATTTGCATAAAAGCTGTAAGACCTCAAATTTGGATGTTGATTGTATAATTCTTCGCTAGCGCTCGAATAAAAAGGAACTTATTGAATATTGAATGTGTGCTTATAGGAATGAATGGCCTTTTTGTGGAATTTATCGGGGTATAAACTGGGAAAAGTCGCGGGAATACTGGACGAAGCGATAAAAAATTACAATTTTCGAAAAGAAATTAAAGAAAAAAAATCCTTTTTTTTTTTTTTTTTCTCGAAAATTGTAATTTTGTAAGGCCTCGTCCAGTATTTCCGCGACTTTTCCATGTTTATATCCCCGATAAAGTCCACAAAAAGGCCATTCATTCCTTATAATTCCAGCATTTGAAATAAATTCATCAAGAAAATGTGTTTATTTTCCGTTTTCTTAAGAATTATTTTAACTGCGCCTGACGGTTACGGAAAGTAGTTCGGCGTGTGAGTGTATTGGGATATCAATTTTGGACAGAGACTTGCTACGGGCCAATCAAATGTTAGGGAATTGTGTAAATATTTTTGTGCTGGAATTATTGAATATTGAATGTGTGCCGCCCGGTGTATTGAAGGTGTTCAAAATAGGAATTGGGAATTTCATAATATGAACAAGCGCAATAAAACTGCGCTTTCAATGTACATGTGTGTTCTTTTCTGGTAATCGTGTTCGACGATTAATATTGTCATCGACCTCCTGACATTGTCTTGTACATTGGAACCTCTCTAAACCGGACACCAAGATATACTTTTGATGAGTTTCTTGGTCATTTATCTCACGTGATAATGTATGTTCGTGATCACAGAGCACACACCTATGGTTCAGAATGATCAAATGCCTGATTTATAGTGAAACCTCTCTAAGCCGGACACCCTGGGGGACCTCCCATGATGTCCGGTTTAGAGAGATTTCACTGTAATATATCTCTAACTCAGAAGCGAAAAACGAATAGCATGACCAGACTGCGTAAAAGCGTCGGCTGATCCGGCGGGTCATTGTACGTAAACAACATTTTGAGATAGCGAGACACATACGCGGAAAACAAAACCAGAGTTCGGTATAATGCAGCCCGAACATGTGATAACACGCCATCTATTGTACATACTACTTGTGTAAATTCGTAAGATTCGTAAATGATGTTGAAAGTTTACGGAAATTTACGAGCAGATGCGGAATTATTCCGCATCTGCTCGTAAATTTTCGTAAACTTTATACGTCATCTACGAAACATATTTCAAATTTTACAACTATTTCAGCATTCATCTCCCAAGCGGCAAGGCGTATATTCTCATGAATTGACTCGTCTCTAATGAGGTGTGTGGATTCCTGTAAACTTTATTAGAAACTAGGGTAACTGGGGGAACCACGTGACTACAGGTACATACTGGCGCTGCAAGCAACGACAACATCACTCCATCAACACGGATAGGTAATCTGATCAGGCTCCACAGACATCATGCCACATACAATGTTTAACACCTTGAACTTTGGAATAGGAGGCATTTGTTGGTTGACTGATTTTAACCTTTACAACACTGAATTAATTTTTGTCGTCTGCTGTTTATTTTCCATTTTTTCTTATGAAAAATATGGTTTGACAACGGTTTAGGATCATTACCAAAGGAATTGATTCTAAAGTGCTGTCAAACCATGTTTTGATTGAGAAAGAAGACAAAATATAAAAGACGACACTTCCGTTTCTGGCATTCTAATTGTTAAAGGCATCGTGAGGCATTTTTGGCATACCGTCATATGCGGGTGTTACTGAAAATCAAATGGTCTGTGTGACCAATGCAGACCTAGATCAGCCTGAGCATCCACGCAGTCTGATCAGGGTATGTACTGGTCAACTTTCCATCAGCGAAGCACCATTCATGTTTAACCATTTCACCCCTAAGTAACTGGCATGAATTTTGATATGTTAACTTTGCAACCAATCCAATCGTCACAAAATGATTTTCAGACTAGTCAATTTATGAAAAGGGGGTGTTTTTTGTTCTAAAGAAATATGAAAATTACTTGCAAAAAATGAAGAGCCTGATGAGACGGCTCGTCACGAGCCGGCCCATCTGGATCTACACTGTTTGCCAATACCAATATACAGACCTGTGGTGTTGAAAGGGTTAAAGCAAAGTGTGATACATGTAGCACCTAGTCAAAGTACAGGTGTGTGCAAGATAAGAGGATCGGGGGGTTTGGCTAGCCACACATACCAAATACACTCACTATCGCTATTATCACAGATCAGGAACTAGACTGGCCACAAATGCCGTAAGCCCATTTATCCAGTCAACGCCACATTAAAGGTACATACCCACTCAGTAGGCACACACTGTTTTTTACAGGAATTAAATAAGTGTATACTTGTGTCACTATTCCACCAGTTCTTACGAGTGCCCGCTATACAGATAGAATCATTTAGTAATATTTATTTTACTGATAGTGACTCGCGGTGGCATCAGGCTATTTTCATATGCAAATGAGGCACGATATATTTTAATTATTTATACTACATGTAATGAAATGCGTCACCTGAAAAAAATAATATTTTCGACAGGTTATATATAAAGTATGCTCATTGCAAATCAAAATATAAATACAGAGAATAAATAGTAATGTCCGTTAAGATTTTAAGGATACACGGTTATCGCCCCTGATATCAGTGTGGAAATTTACGTATAATGCCAATCTTACGTGGGGTAATGGTGAATAAAAATGCCATATCTATAGACAAAAATATCTATCTCCCTCTTTTATAACCTGGCATTGTGTGCCTACTGAGTGGACATGTACCTTTAAATCAAATCAATTTTATTGGCATTACACATATACATATTAATATGCTTTTAACCACATGTTAATCCGTTCATCTACGCAGTCAGTGGTTGCACATTTATACAGTTAAAATATGACGTCAAAGGCATAGGCTAACGGCGGGATCCCATTAGATCAAACAGCTTTTCCAATTTTATTTTGTCTGAAACATTTCTATATTGACAAGTCTGTGTTAGTCTGTGGTCAAAGAAGGCACACGTACCTTTCAGGGGCAGAAAAAGATGTTCCTATTAAGTTTCAACATCATTTACGTAGATAATAGAAACTTGCAAACTATTCATAAAACATAAAATCGTTCGTATCATTTCTGTTACGTAAGCTGGGGCCCGTTTCACTAAACTTAGTACGACTAAAATGTTCGTAAGTGCAAATTTAGGATCGTCTGGAAATTTCAATTCATGGATTTACATTTATTGAGCATAGGCTGCATATGCAGCCTATGCTCAATAAATGTAAACCCAATAATTGTTAACAAGAACACATTGTTAATGTGAAATTTACAGACTATCATAAGTTTGCACTTACGAATATTTTAATCGTACGACGTTTAGTGAAACGGCCCCCAGATGAGCAAACTCCTTGAAAGAAGTAGGTTAATGGTATCTACTTAATTTCCGTAAATATTAGAAACTACGCTGTTTCAGTGGAACATTGTTTCGTTTTCTCGTGCACATGCCAAGTTGTGGCTGCCACTGGAGACATATGTTTCATGGCATTTGCTACCAGGTTAGACCCAGATCAGCATTGACCAGGGCCTGCACTATTCGCCGCCATTCGGTCAGTGAAACATGTTACACGTCCCTATCTGGCTGCAGGATTTTGCTTAGCAGATAAACAGCTGCCCACAAACACCATAATCCCACATTTCTTCAGTCACAGTCACACACGAGCAACTGATAGGTGCGCGAGTTTTTATTTTATAATCAAATGTGAGTTAGCCGAACGTACCTGGATAAAAATAGGCTCCATATTGAAGCGGCGTATGCCATAAAACACAGCGCTACTTACTACGTTCTTTGAAACAGAGGCATCCCGGGTCATTATTTTTCTCATTATTTACACGGTAATCGAGCGTCGGATGGCACGGTGAAGAGGTGTACTGCTTGAAGTGTGTACAACGGGGAATTTCGGTAGGCCTGAGTTACAGGCTGAGTTTTAGCCGGGATGTGTTATGAAAGTCAAATCTGTGGATTTGGTTTCTCGAAAAAATCGTGATTTTACATACATGTAGCGATTAATCCATGTTTTCAATTCGATCTTGGATTTTACCTGTTACTTCTACACGTTAATTTCATTACTTACAACCTGGTGCAAGTGCGTTTGTGGAGAACTTAGGCAACCTAGAGGTTTGTATGGGTTAACGGATATTGAAGCATAATAAGAAAACAAGGTTGCCTACTGTCTGTTCCACGTTTTTCTGCCGACGCACTTTTGGCTATTAAACATATTAAATCTAAAAAATATTTAAAAGCCCCCATGTTAAATTCCCATAGGAAAATCGTTTGTTCGCAATAAAATCAATATTTGATGGAATTTCATCAAACACATTTTTTTGGGGAGCGTGACTTTTTTGTTATTGATAAAAAAGTACTTAATTTTAAATATTTTTCATATTTAATGTGTTTAATAGCCAAAAGTTCGTCGGCAGCAAAACGTGGAACAGACAGTAAGTTAAATAGCAGTGTTTGCAAACAATGTAGATCCAGATGAGCATCAGGATCTGCACTTTTTGAAAGAAATTTTCATATTTTTTTAGAACTAACTAGTCTAAAAATAATTTTATGACGATGTGATTGATCGGGAAAATTAACATATTAAAATCCATCAAAGTTATTTAGGGGTGAAAGTGTTACAATTCGTCGCTATATACAGCTATATTTCGACGTATTCATCGTTTTCGAGCTTGTGGTTGCGATGGGTCAAAGGTGGGCCAAGCGGCACGCGCAACGCGGAGTGTCGCTGTACAAACAGCAGGACTACTCCGAGGCCATTGTCGAGCTGGAGAAGGCATTCGACAAAGAGAAGAAGGATTCTCAGCGATTCACAATCCTCAGTTACCTGTGCCTAACACACCTGGACTTGGGCCGATTCCACGACGTGTTGTCCTGCGCTAAACGACAGGCGATCGTCAGTGAGCATATGCATGAGGCGCAGTTCCAATCGGAGGCCCTCTTTAATATGGCGCGTGCGTATGAACGCTTGGCTGACTTCCGGACATCCATATCATTGTGCGGAAAAAGCTTGCAAAATTACAACGAGGTTTCCTCACTCGCGGGATATGTTCATCTATGTTTAGGCAATAACTGTTTCGGCCTCAGTGAGAATTCCAAATGTCTTGAACACTACGACAAGGCGTCACACGTAGCGCGGGTGTTGTGTGACGCCATCCTGGAGTTGAGGGTATACCTGGGTCTGGGTCAGCTGTTCATGTCGTTAATGGACAACGCCACCGCGCTGCAACACTATGTTCGAGCCTCGGAGATAACCCGCCAGTTCGAGGTGAACCACCCGTGCGTGAAGTACCAGCGTCGCGTTGCCGTGGAGATGGCGGTGGTCTACTGGAAGCTGGGCCGTCTCGGCGAGGCGCTGGAGATATGTGAGGTAAGCCGCAGGCAGTTTGTGGTATAAACGACAAAACCCGCTTTTAAATCGTGTCCAATATTGCTTCGATATTACAAGTCGTACTAGTGTACCGTGGGACCGGCTCCCTAATTCAGTAAATGTAAAGCGCACGAAGACCGAGACCAGCATAGTATACAGTTATTTCATGGTCATTCGGGGAACAGTCAAAACTATTGCCCCGAGGTGCTGTGGAAGACCCGAGGTACTATTGCCCAGAGGCCGGAGGCCGAGGGCAATAGTGCATCGGGTCGTCCACTCCACAGTACCGAGAGGCAATTTAGTGTGACAATTCCCCGGAATGACCATGAAGTAACTGTTGTAATACTCAACACGTAATATACTCAAGGTGCATGATCACGTGGTTACAACAACAACAACAATGACTGAAAGTGTTGAAAGCGCCCACTCCAAAGTGAGTATTATTTGATATTTTCCTTAATAGGCAACGGATTTTGATGAAATATGGAGCAGCAAACGAATCTTCATGAGCTGCATTTTGGTGGCCCCGGGAGTTCGCACATACTTATGTCGTTTTTGCCATGAATCTTCGCAAAAACGACAGAAGTTTGGGCCAAAGTACCGAGATCACCAAATTCAGCTTGACATGACGCGCTTGATGCGCCATATTTCATCAAAATCCATTACCTAATAAGGACAAAATAAAAGAAGTTGTACTTTGAATCGGAGAGCTTGTGGATGTTTCAGTACTTGTTGTTGTTGGTGTAACCATGTGATCATACACCTTGATACTGTATGGGTCATGATTTTCTGTTGTGAAAATAGTTTTGACTATTCGACGGACACTCGGTACTATTGCCCTGGCACGCGGAACTATTCCTCAGGCACGTGAAACTATTTCCCAGGCACGTCAAAATCCAAGGAAATAGTCAAAACTAGTTAATACCAACTAAAATGGGGAGTTGGGTAATAATTCCTGTTGACGCTGACGTCATCATTATAAACATTAGTGGCTCAGTAACATTGCTGCAGTAGTTAGACTGTGTTCCCGTTTGGTAATATGAAATGTTTAGAAAAAACATGAACCCATTACATGGCACCTTTATAATAGTTGTATTGCTAGCATTAAAACTATGTTTCCATTTGATATGAGATTTATGTATGAGATTTATGAAACTGTGCGTGACTCGTTTCAGAAATCGCATATCAAATGGAATCTCGTTTGAGATCCTCTGTATGAAAATAAATAGTTTCACACTAATACGGAGTTTTAAATACACATTTCGTAAGTGCTGAAGATTTTCGCCTGGCACCGGTCTGCACTCTTCCAAGTGTAATATACCAAATTATCCTGTCAACACAGTGCGTATGTGCCGTGAAACACAGTGCGTATGTGCCGTGAAACACAGTGCGTATGTGCCGTGAAACAGTGCCGTGAAACACAGTGCGTATGTGCCGTGAAACACAGTGCGTATGTGCCGTGAAACACGGTGCCGTGAAACATTTTTGATATCCACTCAATACTATTTTTGCATTTTACAGCCATTTGTAGGTGTTGACGGGATAAATAGAATGGTAGGTTAGTGCCGTGAATGGGAAAAAATATCTGGCGCGGCACGGAAACGGGATGTGCTCGGCAGAGCCTCGCCCATCCCGTTTCCTGAGCCTTGCCAGATATTTTTTCCCATTACTATTCTCTATCTATTTTCCTTATTTCTGAACCAAAGTATATGTTGTGACCACTCATTTGAACCGTCTCGGCGAGACGACCACTCATTTGAACCGTCTCGGCGAGACGGTTCAAATGAGTGGTCACAACATATACTTCTGATGAGAAACAAAGAAATTCTTGAGCCTTGCCGGATATTTTTTCCCATTCACGGCACTAGCCTACTATTCTGTATATATCTACAACAGCATTTCACTAAATGGTCACTGTTAAAGGTACATGCCCACTCAGTAGGCACAAACTGTTCTTTATAGGAATTAAAAATGTGTATAATTGTGTCACTATTCCACCAGTATTACGAGTGCCCGCTATATAAATATAATAATTTACTAATATTTATTTGCTGATAGTGACGCGCGGTGGTATCAGGCTATTTTCATATGCAAATGAGGCATGGTATTTTTTAATTATTTATACTAATTAAATGCGTCACTTGAAAAGATAATATTTTCTACAGATTATAAAGTATAATTAATCATTGCACATCAAAAACAAAATAAATACAGAGAATAAAAATGTACGTCTGATATAAAATGTATAATCATGACAATCAATACGTGGGGTAATGGTGAATGAATGTTTCATTTTGCCAGAAAATGTCATATCTACATTAAATATACAAACTTATCTGTATCACTATATTATAACCTACTGAGTGGCCTTGTACCTTTAATGGCATCTGATTGAAATTTCGTTACTTTTCGAACAGCCCTCGTAGGTTTACTAGATGTATTTTACGCCGTTTATGTCCATCATGGTACTCAAACCCAATGGGATCCGTCACGTTTGATGGTAAGAATTAGATACAAACTATGTCTAGCCTTCCACTAAATGGTCACCGGTAATGGCCTCTGCTTGGAACAGAAATTTGCGTTACTTTTCGAAAAGCCCTCGTAGGTTTACTAGATGTATTTTACGCCGTTTATGTCCATCATGTTACTCAAAAACCAATGGGTTCCGTCACGTTTGATGGTAAGATACACACATTTAATATGTATTACTTTTGGATCTCCTTATCTTCCATAGTGATACTCTCCGGTTCATTATCATCAAACAGACCGAACCATTTGGTCAAAACCGGATCAAAACTCATTGGAAGTAAACACGTTCAATACTACAGATCTCTATAACGGTGTTTGCAAACAGTGTATATCCAAATGAGCCGGTTCGTGACGAGCCGTCTCATCAGGATCTGCACTTTTTGCAAGTATTTTTCATATGTTTTAGAGAAAAAAACACACCCTTTTCATAAATGTATTAGTCTGAAAATCATTTTCTAACGATTGGATTGGTCCTTAAATAACATATCACAGTCCATTTCAGTTACGTATGGTTGAAATGGTTAATAACTTAATACCTTCGAAGTCGACAGTGCAAGTGTAAAATCACGTTTCTCCTGTAAAATGCACAGTGTTAAAATAGATGATTCAGGCGTGTCATTTAACAAAGTCCATATACACCAATAATATAACCCATCGTTTGTAGTTGTTCAAAACTACTCTACTGTCAGAAACGATAAAAATGTTTGCACCGTGTTTTTTTGGTTTTGTGTTTTTATTTTGTTTGGCTAACTAATTGTCTCGGACTTCAGCAAGACCTGTGTCAACGTAGCAAGCATCGGCACAATCGTATATTAACTTTAAGCCGGTATACAGCGATATTACCTATGCGCTACCCAAAGCAAGTCAATGAGTGTATCTGCTATTGACAAGCCCTGTAAAGTCGTTTCCTGGTCTACCAATAATAGTGAAATCATAATATATTATTAGAAAAATACAGCCTGTCCACTCGACCACAGAAAGGGTTATAACACAACAAATAGGTGTGTAATCATTTTATACCAACAACTTTATTAAGGAAATTTGATATTATAATTCATTGATAACATAAAACTGTATATATATATGCAATGTGACTAAATTTAATATTTACCATACAACCAATACACATAGATATGTATTATCAACAATAGAGCATTTTAGCTCATAACAGGCTAATTATACATGTAGTATCATAACAGATTGGTAAGTGTACCATGTGGTAAGCGTATATAGTTATACATATGATAACAACAAATCAAAGGTACATGGTTATATGGTAAAATAAAAAATATGTATTATCAGCCAGTGTAATTGCCATGCTCTTTGCATGAATTATATTAGGTTACCATAGCTACCACTCACAACACAGGCACAAAACAAACCACAACCATCTCGCTGTCAATATCATATTTGTATGTAATATTCTAATTATGCATATTATATTCTAACATCATCCGGTATCATGCATGGTACACGAGTATGATGAACTATACATGTACATACTCACTCACCACCTGAACCAAAGATTCATACATGCATACTAGCAGATACATGCATACATAAACATATATATACATATATATACACTCATAGATAACACACATAACAACCCCCCCCCCACCTTGGAACATTGTCACATCTCCATACATAAATATAACTATGAGTAAGAGAGATCTGATGTGCATGTGTTATTCCACTTATAAAATAAAAGGAATTAATTATAGGTTGCAAATGGTCTATAAACCACTATGGTCATTACAAATGATATTATCTTTGAACTCAATGATTTAGTTCATATATGGAAGAAGGGCCAACTCAGTGATGGAGTTCAAATTGGAAGACGGGTTAATACAATGATGGAGGTCTCAATGGAAGAAGGGGGCCTACTAAATGATGGAGTTTACATTGGAAAAAGGGCCAACATAATGATGGTGTTCTCATTAGAACGGGGCTAACTTAGTAATGGAGATTTATCTCAATGATGGAGCTGTCAGTGGAAGGGGCCAATTTATTGATGGGGTCTCAGTGGCAAAAGAAGGCAATTCAATGTATGGAAAAAAGGTGCTAACTCATTGATGGAGTTTTCGGTGGAATAAGGGATCTAATCAGTGATGAAGGTCTCAGTGGAAGATAGGGGCTAATTAAATGATGGAGTTTTTGGTGGAATAAGGGGTCTACTCAGTGATTAATGTCTCAGTGGAAGATAGGTAGGGGATAACTTAATGATGGAGGTCTCAGTGGAAGATAGGGGCTAATTTAATGATGGAAGTTCCAGTGTGAATAAGGGGTCAACTCAACGATGGCGTTCTCAGTGGAAGAAAGTACTTGATACAGTTATGGTGTTCTTAGTAGGTTAACTTAATGATATAGTTCACAGTGTAAGAAAGGGGCTAACCTAGTAATGGAGTTCCCAGTGGAATACGAGGCTAACTCAGTGATGGAGTCCTCAGTAGAAGAGAGGGGTCAACTTATACAATGATAGAGCTTTCAGACTAGTGATATTTACATTATGTTATCTATGTTTCATCATTTGATATCTTTAAGCATGTCAACCAGTTACCAACCATACAAACACCTTAGTAAAGTATAAAATATACATAGAGATGTGACAAAAAATCCCCAAGTAAGGGTTCACATTAAAACTGTTTGATTGCTGTTAGGTAAATTTTGTAATTTGCTCATGTGTAACATATGTCGGTCACAATTATTATTATATATCAATGTCAATCACAATCGCCACATGAGGTATTGAACATAATAATTGAAATTACATTTCTATTTGCAAAACAATAAACATCACAAAAGTGAACATGTAACGCAACCGTTCCAAATAGGTATAATAGGGTGTATTATAGACACAATTAGTTAATATCTTATGTTTTTAAAGTGGCATGTAAGTAAATACGGTGGTACAATGCCATGTGAACAAATAAATAGTGGTTAAAGATGGGCAATCGAGGTTAGTATTTGAAAATGTTAGCAGGAGTTGCATGTTGTATTGTCAATATTTACGGTGAGTAGTATTGGAAATTAGCATAATGTATATCAGGTTGTTAGGGTGGAAATAGGGTTTAAATGCTGGAACAATCACGTTACTAACTTACATTCATTGATTATAATATATTGTATGTTACAATTATATAATGTCAAAATAATATAAACTTCACTTCTGTTGCTTCTGCGATCATGGTAAAGGTAAGCAATTCCTGTGTATAGGAGTAACATTTCCCACATAACATAGCCAAATTTGACATATCGTACAATATTACAATATATGGCAATATTATGTAGAGAACAATAACATATATGTATATGTATACGGTTTTGTCCTTGGGAGACAACAATGGCGTGTTAAACGTTTTATACGTGCACGAACCCTCCACGCCACCGTAAGAAATATTAAAATTATGATGCAGGTGTAGTGAATAAATTTAAATGTACCATGATCACACTGAATCAGTTACAAATCAACAGAAGTTAAAAATAAAAACAATTACATTGTAAATAAACCAAACAGGTTCAAAACTATATGTTTCCAACGGAAATATTAATAGGATAAAAAAGTGTGATCACAGATAAGCGGATCAGCAGTTCAGTGATTGATACTGTGTTTATGCAATTAAAAGTAAGCTATCATGTGTACGAATTAACTAAGATTGTTTAGTAAACTAATAATAATAATAATAATAATATATCACGTGTTTAGTAACACAATTGACGATAAGTTTTAGGGGATGAATAGCATTATAGTTAGGAATAGTCAATATTATGGGAAGAATAGCTTTAGGATTAGGTCAGTAGACAGTTATCGAGTCATTGACCAAAAAGATATTGTATAGTTAGATCTTGTCAAAAATTGTTGAGTACTAGTAATCCAAGGGGATATGTTTAGTAACACAGATAGGGATAAGTCTTAGGGAATAAATAGTACTAGGGTTAGGTCAGCAGTCAAAATTAGGGATAAGCCTAAGGGGCTGAAAGCATTAGGGGATCTTATCAAAATAGTTGAGTAATACTAATAATCCTAGGGATGTGTCTAGTAACATAGGTAGTGATAAGCCTAAGAGGACGACTAGCACTCAGGTTAGGTTAGCAGTCAAAATTAGGGATAAGCTTTAGGGTATGACAAGCGCTAGGGTTAGGTTAACATTCAAAATTAGGGTTAGGTCAGCAGTCAAAATTAGGGGATCTTGTCAAAAATTGTTGAGTAATAATAATAATCCTAGGGATGTGTCTAGTAATATAGTTAGGGTTAGGTTAGTAATTTAAAATTATGGATACGCCTTAGGGGATTAAAAGCACTAGGGTAAGGTCAGCAGTCAAAATTAGGGGATCTTGTCAAAAAATGTTAAGTAATAGTAATAATTGTAGGGAATGTGTTTAGTAACACAGGTATGGTTTAAGCCTTATGGAGTGAATAGTAATAGGGTTATGTCAACAGTCACAATTAGGAGATGAATAGCATTAGGGTTAGCTCATTAGTGAATATTGAATAAATAAACTAAACCACACTGTATAGTTTGCACCTATTTAGCGTCTATCGTGTATTGCAATCGAATATACTTGCAACCCGTTTTCTATATGCTTGTATATTTAATTGTAAAATGTTTGACGTAGCATTAAATTTTACCAAATCTAACTCCTATAAACTCGTAGATGAGTTTCTAAGAATTGGAATTATTGTCCAACTATGTTTAAACAAATTGTTCTGATTCGGATCCAGGCTTACTGACCACGTTCCTTTACATATAATACTTGATGAATTTCTCCCAGTCAATACTCGCTACTGATAAATACCATCAAGCCGAATCATTGCAAAATATATAGATGTTGACTATTTAACTAATTTGCCTGCAAACAAGTTCGCTGATAAATTAGACCGTGTACAGTACTTCCACATAACTCTCGCCATGCTGTTGTTGTTGTTCATAATAAATTATGCTTGTACATGTATGCACTCATATACCACTAAGTGGTCTGAGATCATTGCCAAATAAAGGATATGTTCTGTTCTGTTCTGTTCACAATAATATTACATGGTTAACAATTATGTATAGCAATGCATACAATAGTTACAATTGCAATTTTACAATATCACCCCTATTGACGTTATAATAAAAATAAACTGTTTACAATATTTTTTTAATTTCTTTAAAAAACAATGTTTTTTTTTACAACCATATTAATTATTATAAAAAAATATTATATCACAGTCCATTTCAGTTATGTATGGTTGAAATGGTTAATAACTTAATACCTTCGAAGTCGACAGTGCCAGTGTAAAATCACGTTTCTCCTGTAAAATGCACAGTACTAAAATAGGTGATTCAGGCGTGTCATTCAACAAAGTCCATATACATCAATAATATAGCCCATCGTTTGTAGTTGTTCAAAACTACTCTACTGTCAAAAACGATAAAAATGTTTGCACTGTGTTTTTTTTATATTTACACATGCATGTACTACTTACATTTGTGCGGTCATTAATAGTACCATAATTCCAGTACAAAAATATTTACACAATTCCCTAACATTTGATTGGCCCGTAGCAAGTCTCTGTCCAAAATTTATATCCCAGTAAACTCCTACGCCGAACTACTTTCTGTAACCGTGAGGCGCAGTTAAAATAACACACATTTTCTTGTTGAATTTATTTCAAATGCTGGAATTATAAGGAATGAATGGCCTTTTTGTGGAATTTATCGGGGATATAAACTTGGAAAAGTCGCTGTCCAGTATTCCCGCGACTTTCCCAAATTTATACCCCGATAAATTCCACAAAAAGGCCATTCATTCCTATAATAACCAATAGGATAAAAATAAACAATTGGCGATAAAAAATTACAATTTTCGAAAAAAATTGTTTATTTTCATTGCCAATTGCGAAAGTGGCTTTTCCAAGTTTATACCCCAATAAATTCCACAAAAAGGTCATTCATTCCTATAATATTTCTCAAACTCGGCTAATATTGCACACTTTGAAGTTTACCTGAAGGCCAGGGGCCCGTTTCACTAACAAATCTTAGTCTGTTCATAAGTTCGAACTTAAGTTATAACTTATGACAAAAGTTATGACCGACTTAAGTCATTGCTTATTTGGTTTCACAACACAAACTTAAGACGGTCATAACAAGTCCGTCATAAGTTACAACTTAGTTATTGTTTACAGCTTTGGTATGTGCCGCGCGGGTTCGAATCCCGCTCGGGGCTTATATTTTTATAAAGACTTTACTTTCCCTTTATGTGTTTTGACATCTAAAATAACGGATTTGCAAGCCTAATGTTGAATATTATTAATTTTTAAAAATAATCTCATGTAGAATATAAATTTTATCTCAATATTCCGACGCCATTGAATACATGTGGATATATATTGCCAACTAGTGAACCTTATACTGTAACAAAAACTGGCATATGACATGAAACAGCAACAAAATAAGCAATTAACAATGTTTTTATTTTTACATTCCAATAAAATTGTAGTTCGACCATTTTTTTATTTTTTAAATTTTACTTAGATTACCTCATTAACTCAGAAATCACGTTTCAGAGTCAGCAGAACACATGTACTGTCGATTATTAATGGTATGCCCGGTCAGATATGGATGTATCTGATACAACTACCGAATGACATATTATATTTATTTGAACTGGACACGGGTAATTTGTTGATTACATATAGAAATGCATGCACTGTGTGAGTCAGTGTCACACATATAGGATTGCCCCTGAACATGTTTACCAGTATAGGACAGGATTAATGCTCACGTGCGTTCAGCGGACGGGTCTGACATTTTTGTTAAATGCGTCAGGACTGTTTCTCCATCTAGTCTGAAAACCAGGTATCTCCTTATAAGAAACGAAACACAGGCTAACACTGTCCGCAAATGTTATACTCCACTTTCTAGAACCACTTGATTTGCTAATGTTGTATATCTCTCCAGTAACCGCCAGGGTACTTCCAGTTGCGTAAAATCGCAATGCAGTCAACACTTGCAATGACACTGACAGACTGTGTGATCTCAGGGTTGACCGTATAATGTCAGCATGTGCAATGTTGCATACTTGTAGAAAAAAAATCATGAGACAGCCTGCATTTCGATATTTGGTCCTCGTTATCCATGAAGTCTAGGGGATTGGTTCGGTCCTAAAGACTCGTTCCCATGGTAAATTGCGCGCCTGGATTATAGCAACTGCAGCTGCCATCGTTTGTATGTTCTGTAAAGAAAGAACGAACAACAATCGGATACTCAATCAGACTGATGTACGGACGGACGTTCATACATGACACACCATTAGGTTGTATATTCATCGTTTTTAATGAAAAGAATGACCACTTAAGACACAATAGGCTTCGGTTACGGAATATGTTGCATTGTTTTCGTTTGTCATAGGCGACACCTCCAACCACCTAAGATCCCAAACATGTGCCCGGACGAGGGCGGGGCGGGGCGGGGCGGGGCGGGGCGGGCGGGCGGGCGGGCGGGCGGGCGGGCGGGGGAGACACCGAGAGACACCGACCGACCAACTGACACCGACCGACCAACTGACACCGACCGACCGACCGACCGACCGACCGAACAATAGAGTTCCGTGACAGAGTCCGTCTATCAAAGATGAACTTCCATCTCCCCTTACCGAGCATATAAGTATCAGTGTGATGGTGGAGATGCGATTATCGCCCCAGGCCGTGCCTGATAACCGCCATGCCAACGATACTCGTTGGTGGCTGTGACTGGAGAAATGGTGACCAATGTACATAGCACACTCCTGTAGCCTGATAACGATCGGTATTGCTTGTTAGATCTAGAATCATGACCGGTGTTTCATTGACGGAATGGCGAACAGTGCATATCCTGACCAGACTGTGCGGATGTACAGGCTGATCTGGATCTACACTGGTCGCAAAGCCCATAAACCCCTCATTTCTGCAGTCACAGGCACATTTAATCGCTCGGCATTCCTCGGCGATCTCCCTGATACCGTGTATCGCCTGGCTCCCGGCGGGGAGGAAACAGGTCTCAGGTGGAATAGAATGAAATAAATTCACGGTTGAAATATAACCCATTATTACATGCTACCCAATTAAATGCTACCCAGTGCTTTACCGTGATTCTGGAGGGATTTATTTCCTTGAAATAATTTACGTCACGTTTTGACGTCATTTCCCGCGAAGAAACAATTCATACACTAACGTCAAAAATGTCAATTTTAACAATGTTGTAAGCTGGTCAAAGAGCAAATTTCGCATTTTTCGAAGAGCATGTACTATGCAAGTTATTCCACTACCATTTTGAAATACCGGATTTATTTACTTGATATCTGTAAATCCGACAAAGAAACTCGTGCCCCGCACTCATTTCTTTGTCGAATTTCCAGATGTCTCGGGAAATAAATCCAGTATTTCAAAATAGTACTTCAAATAGAGGTCAAGTGTCATTTTTGTAGAATAATGGCCTCTGTGTAGACCCTGTCTGACGTGGGTGTGCACTAGTCGCAAATGCAGTAGACCCATTTTCTCAAATATTATGCACTGAGTGATTGCTCACTCCATTCGTTCACCTTTGATGTCTGAAACATAACTGCCAGAGTACTGGTAATTTTGTAAAATGGCGGAAACGCCGCCAAGCACCGGTTTATTTGCTACTCAACATATAGTATTTTGTCCAACCTGAATTACACCAGCATTCTATTCATTTCTGGTAAATTATGTTCAACGAAATGTCGGTGGGTCGGGTTTGTTCGAAACACGATCCAGGGGGCCGTTTCACTAAACTTCGAACGACTAAAATGCAAAATTATGATAGTCTGTAAAGTTCACATTAACAATGTTTTCCTGTAAACACTTAGTGGATTTACATTTATTGAGCATAGGTTATGCTCAATAAATGTAAATCCATGAATTGAAATTTGACGATTCTACGCTAAAGAAAATTCTTAATTATATATCACGATTTATAGAGACTGGCAGAGGCGCTGAGTGGAATGTGTATGTAAACACGTTAATTTTAGCGGGGTTGGTGGCTGACACACAGGTTACTGGTACATGTACCAGATGGCGGAAATGTAAATAGAGAATAGTAGGTTATTGCCGTGAATGGGAAAAAATATCCGGCAAGGCTCAATAATTTCTTTATTTCTCATCAGAAGTATATGTTGTGCAACTCATTTGAACCGTCTCACCGAGACGGTTCAAATGAGTGGTCACAACATATACTTTGGTTCAGAAATAAGGAAAATAGATAGAGAATAGTAGGTTAGTGCCGTGAATGGGAAAACAATATCTGGCAAGGCTCAGGAAACGGGATGGGCGAGGCTCTGCCGAGCACATCCCGTTTCTGTGCCGCGCCAGATATGTTTTCCCATTCACGGCACTAACCTACTATTCTATTTATCCCGTCAACACCTACAAATGGCTGTAAAATGCAAAAATAGTATTGACTGGATATTACAAATGTTTCACGGCACCGTGTTTCACGGCACATACGCACGGTGTTGACGGGATAAACATGTATATTAAGGCTGCCGGCGGACGAAAGGGATATTACGACGTTTGCGACCGGCCAACGAAGAACACGACAACTTGTGCCACATATGAAATTCATATGATTTTCATATGTTCTACATATCAATAGCATACGTATTTTTTATATGAATTGCATTTGTGGCACATTTTGCGTTATAGCAAGCAACTAATTCTACCACGTGACTGTGAAACAGGATCAGTGCCTACAAGCGTGGCAGATGCCGTAAGGTGCCATTTTCTCAACCAACTACAACGTACATATGAGACACGCCATGTGATTTTGTACCTGGAACATCTGCATTTCATTAAATACGTTTACAAAATTTACGAGATTTTTGGCGGGAGACATACTGTCTCCACGCTATTGGGATCGTGATTCTGGCCGTTTGCACGGGTCTACTTTCGGAAGTGGCTCTCTGTTCATCGGGGGACGTCTCAATAGGCTCAATTTCCGTTCGCAATTAACAACAGTCAGGTGACATTTAAAGTCAGCGAGTGAACTGAAAGCAAGTTATTAATAGCAACGGCAATGCTCAACATTATGTGTAAAATAGTTGGCATGCCCAACTTTACTTTTGAAGAGAACAAATTGCTGTTATTGAGACGCCCCCCGTATCGCTATTGGGATCGTGATTCTCTGTTCATCGGGGGACGTCTCAATAGGATCAATTTGCGTTCGCAATTAACAACAGTCGGGTGACATTTAAAGTCAGCGAGTGAACTGAAAGCAAGTTATTAATAGCAACGGCAATGCTCAACATTAGGTGTAAAATAGTTGGCATGCCCAACTTTACTTTTGAAGAGAACAAATTGCTGTTATTGAGACGCAACCAACGCCCCCCCCCCCCCCCCCCCCCCGTATCATGTACCACGCAGTCGCAATGCGACGTCGAAGGCCATTTCTTTTTCATATTGTGGTTTACGGGCGATTTTCGAAAAATTACCCTCTGGGTGAGCGAAACAAAATTCATGAAAACAATTTGCCGTTCATGCAGCATACACGTATCTAGGCCTACGCCCAGTCATAATTTTGAAAAGATTTCACATAATACGTCTGCAATATACCTCGTAAAACGGTTTATTAGTCGGATATAAAGCACCTTTGCTTCAACAACCTATTTGTGTTTAGAGCAGGCTGTATTTTACAAACACCAGTAACTGATCAAGTTCTCCAAATTTGCAGATTGTACATCCAATAATCAACATCGAATATATTTCTAACAAGGAATTTCTGAGTATGCAAATTCACAAGTGGCTACTTGTCTCCCGCCAGTCAGTACTTTCAGTACTTTGATTTTATAAATAAAGTCAAACGTTAACAAAATGTACATGCGGCATTATATTTTAATGCCATTTACGAAAAATATTTTACATTTTGTAAGCGTATTTTATGAAATTACGCAGACTGATCTGGGTCGTTACAGTTACAATGCTCATCTACGGTACATGTTTGTTTGTTTGTTGGGGTTTAACTGCCTATCAACAGCTAAGGTCTTTTAAAACCGGGTCAATGGGTTTAGTACTAAATCCCATATATTACCTGTACAAGTACATGTACGAGCTCAAGTACATGCACAAATGGGAGGGTGTAGGGGGGGCGGGGGGGGGGGGTGATTGATCCCAAAAATCAGAACTTAATATGTACAATAAAAAACAATATATATTCAGCCCTGCAATCAGAATAATCCTGATCTGATGCTAGGTCCTCGCCACACCAGAATCGCCTCTCCAAAAAGCAGCAGGATCAGTAATAATGTTACTACTTTTATAATGGGCAATAACCCAATTCAACTCCCAGGTACATGGTACCAGCGTTGTCGATTTATGCCTATGCACAATCACAAACGACTAGCAGCCATATAACGATACCGTAATGGTGCCATGACGTTCATTAATGCATTTTCTGCTCATTAAATTCCAGGTAAATGTACTGACAAAACACACAATGGAACGAATCTCTACAAGACGTTTCCAATTATGTTTCAGGAATGTGTTGTATGCTAAGTAGAATTGTTTTCACAGAACCAAAGCAATGGTGAATGCACGTACAGAAAAAAATGATTAAATATTTGTAGAAATATACAAATCTACGGAGCCCAGCAGGGGACATGAATTTTATTATTAGTTCGTTCCCACGAAATAACAATTCGTTCCCTCGAATTAACAATTCGTTCCCACGATATAACAATTCGTTTCCTCGAATTAACAATTCGTTCCCACGAAATGACAATTCGTTCCCTCAATTTGACAATTCGTTCCCTCGAATTAGCAATTCGTTCCCATTTTTATTTCGTGGGAACGAATTGTTACATTGAGGGAACGAATTGTTAATTCGTGGGAACTAATTGTTAACTTGAGGGAACGAATTGGGAACGAATTGGGAACGAATTGGGAACGAATTGTTAATTCTGAGCATTGTCTGCTCATTAAATTCCAGGTAAATGCACTGATACAATGGAACGAATCTCTACAAGACGTTTCCAATTATGTTTCAGGAATGTGTTGTATGCTAAGTAGAATTGTTTCCACAGAACCAAAGCAATGGTGAATGTACGTACAGAAAAAAATGATTAAATATTTGTAGAAATATACAAATCCACGGAGCCCCGCAGGGGACATGGATTTTTTTTATTAATTCGTTCCCACGAAATAACAATTCGTTCCCTCAATTTAACAATTCGTTCCCTCGAATTAACAATTGGTTCCCGCGAAATGACAATTCATTCCCTCAATTTGACAATTCGTTCCTTCGAATTAACAATTCGTTCCCACGATTACAATTCGTTCCCACGAATTAACAATTCGTTCCCGTGGGAACGAATTGTTAGTTCGTGGGAAGGAATTGTTAAATTGAGGGAACGAATTGTTAATTGTGGGATCGAATTGTTAATTTGTGGGAACGAATTGTTAAATTGAGGGAACGAATTGTTATTTCGTGGGAATCGATCCTAAATGTGCACTTACGAACATCTTAGTCGTGCGAAGTTTAGTGAAACAACCCACTGCATCGTTGGTGTTGTTAAACCGGTTACCAAATCCATGTGCGTGTTCTTTAGTTCATTACATGCCGTTTGTAATCTTAGCCATATCTGTAACATTTGCAATAAGACAACGGAAGGCGGAGTGATACTACATACTTTTTACTCTGACTTTCCCATTCTACGTACATCCTTCGACATTGTTTGAAGCAATTCTTCGTCACCAAATGTTGCAATGAGTGTATGCATGAATGCCTTTCCCGCGCTGTCGTTGCGAATTGGCGTGGGTTACAGGGCAACGGAGGGTGACTACGGGTTAATCAATATCAAACAACATTTAACCCTTAGACCGCTATCTTAATTATTTGTCGTCTGCTGTTTATTTTGTATTATCCATTTTTATCATCAACAACATGCTTTGACAGCACTTTAGAATACTTTTCAACATGCTTTGACAACACTTCAGAATCATTTCCAATGGAAATGATTCTGAAGTGCTGTCAACACATGTTTTTATTGAAAAAATAAGGCAAAATATAAAAGCAACAGCAGACGAAAATTGTTGTGAGTAGCGGTCTAAGGGTTATCATATCTTACTGTGCGCCGGCCTTAAATGACCTTATATGTTGATAGGTCGTTAAACACCAACAACAAACAACTTACTGTGCGTGTGTTGATTATGATTATAACTGTTATGTGCGTATGAATATCGGATAACTGCGTGACTTGTTTCTTTCCAGGTAACCAAAACAAACATCCCGCGTTTACTACGCTAAATTACGCATAACTCCTAAACAATATTAACTATCAATGAGGTTATAATTATGTTGTGCTGATTAGATCATTTTTTGTTGTTGTGGAGATGGGGTTATCTCTCTGTCCGAGTCTGTTTCTGTTTTTGTAGCATTTATGTCTACTTAAAACTGATAAAACTAGGATTTCAGTGAATAATACCCATCTTAGTTGCCAGGGGAATCGTCTCTGACCTTTAGAGAATATGTTCCTTGTACTTCAATTAAAACATGTTTTTAAATTACGCAATGCAAAATCGGAAAAATCAGTTGGTTTCCATTTGTACTCAATGACCTGCATCCACGTAATATATACATGTGAATGTGTCTGTTTTAATGGGACTTATGGGTTTTGCGACCCGTGTAGTTGCATATCAGTCTGATCAGGATCTGCACTGTCCGTCATTGTTATCGATGAAATACCCGACATGCTTTTAACAAACAATATAGATCGTTGTCAGGCTACATGGGTGTGCTAGAAGATCAGGAGCTACACTGGTCACAAATCTCATAAGTCCCGTTTCTCCAGTCACAGCCACATATATGCGCCGTTGACTGTGGAAATGGCACTTATTGAAATCTGGCTCCTGTAGCCTATTTCACCAAGATTGCAAAGTATACTTATCTTGCTAAGTACATTTTGTCGGAGCAATTTTCAATTTAAGAATAAATTTATTAATTTTTATTATACTGAATTTATCACATTTTATTACACTCTTGCGAGTTATTTGCATGGGTTTCGCTGTAAGAGAAAACCGGTAATCAACTCCTTACAAATAATACACCGTGAAGAGAACACCCGTAATTGCGCGCCTGTTTTCTTGGAAACCACGAGCTACCATGCAAAATCTTTACTTTTTATTACAGTCAAAATAAGGTTATTTGGAAACTTGGAAAAGGTTTCGACTAATCTGGAATGTTAATGTGTTAGAACACATTCCAAACATGCAGTCAAATATATCTGGTTCATAGAAACAGCTGCGTAATTTGGATTTCAAAAAGTTTACCTGACGTCAAAACGCGGGAAAACACGTCGTTGTGTAACTATTCATGCGCACATCACAATTCATTGATTTTCATCTCAAAAATAGACTAAATGTGCATATATATCCGCCGTGGAAGTGTAATAAATAGGATATTCCATCGTACATGTTTGAATAGCTGAAATAATACACTCGTGTCCATCGGCATCCGTGCAAGCAACTCGTTCGCTACGCTCACTCGTTGCTTACGCGGAAGCCGACGCACACTCGTGTATTATTTCCCGCTATTCAAAATGTACGATGGAATATCCTCTATATCACAGCAATTTTGGCTGTGATAATGTAATAAATTCAGTATAATAATTCTGGATACTTTTAATCATCAAATATATTCGGTCGTTAGTTCTATATGAAATAATGCATTTCGGGGGAAATTAAATGATTACACCCTCAAAGTATACTTAGCTAGATAAGTATGCTTTACAATTTTGGTGAAATCGGCTACTGATCTGGAACAAGGTAAATCCTCATATGATGTAGCTATAATTCCCAGCACAAAAATATTTACACAATTCCCTAACATTTGATTGGTCCGTAGCAAGTCTTATATCCCAGTAAACTCCCATGACGAATTACTTTCCGTAACCGTCAGGCGCAGTTAAAATAATTCTTAAGAAAACGGAAAATAAACACATTTTCTTAAAATGCTGGAATTATAAGGAATGAATGGCCTTTTTGTGGAATTTATCGGGGATATAAACTTGGAAAAGTCGCGGGAATACTGGACGAGGCCTTCCGGCCTTCGTCCAGTATTCCCGCGACTTTTCCAAGTTTATACCCCGATAAATTCCACAAAAAGGCCATTCATTCCTATAGTAACTGCAGAAATGGGGCTTATGGGATTTGTGCGCAATGTAGCTCCTGATCAAACAACACACTCCTGTAGCCTGTTAACAATATATATTGCTCGTTAGAAGCATGACGGGTGTTTCATTTATATAACGGTGATCAGTGCAGATCCTGAGCAGAGTGTGCGTATGGATCTACATTGGCCGCAAAAAGCAGAAACATTTCACCAGCCACAGATGATCTGCATTGTTACAGCAAATAAAACACGTGCTCCACTGGCATAACGACAGACAGTGTAGATCCTGATCTGACTATGCTGATATGGACTTCATTGTTATAACAAACAAAACGTGTGCTCCACTCACGGAACGACATACAGTGTAGATCCTGATCAGATTATGCTGCTATGTACTACAGTGTTATAAGATACATATAACGAGCTCCATTTACAGAACAACATACAGTGCAGATCCTGGTCAGACTATGCTGATATGGACTGCATTGTTATACACGTGCTCCACTGACAGAACGACAGACAGTGCAGGTCCTGGTCAGACTATGTGATATGGATGCATTGTTTACACGTGCTCCCACTGACAGAACGCAGACATTTTGAGATCCTGGTCAGACTATGTGATTGGATGCTTGTTATCAGCTCCACTGACAAGACGACAGAAGCAGTGAGGATCTTGGTCAGACTATGCGATATGGAACTGCATTGTTATACCGTGCTCCACTGGACAGAACGACAGACAGTGAAGGTCTGGTCCAGACTATGCTGATATGGGGAGCTGCAATTGTTATAACGTGCTCCCAATGACAGAACGAACAGACAGTGCAGATCCGAGTCCTGACTCTGCTGATATGGACTGCATTGTTATACACCGTGGCTCCACTGACAGAACGACAGGACAGTGAGATCCTTGGTCTGGACTATGCTGTTATGGACTGCATTGTAATACACCGGTGCTCCAACAGACCAGAACGGACAGACAGTGGCAGATCCTGGTCAGACTATGCTGATATGGACTGCATTGTTATACACGTGCTCCACTGACAGAACGACAGACAGTGCAGATCCTGGTCAGACTATGCTGATATGGACTGCATTGTTATACACGTGCTCCACTGACAGAACGACAGACAGTGCAGATCCTGGTCAGACTATGAAGTGCATTGTATACACGTGCTCCACTGACAGAACGACAGACAGTGCAGATCCTGGTCAGACTATGCTGATATGGACTGCATTGTTATACACGTGCTCCACTGACAGAACGACAGACAGTGCAGATCCTGGTCAGACTATGCTGATATGACAGACAGGGCAGATCCTGGTCAGACTATGCTGATATGACAGACAGGGCAGATCCTGGTCAGACTATGCTGATATGACAGACAGTGAAGATCCTGATCTGACTATGCTGATATGACAGACAGGGCAGATCCTGATCTGACTATGCTGATATGACAGACGTGCAGATTCTGGTCAGACTATGCTCATATGACAGACAGGGCAGATCCTGGTCAGACTATGCTGATATGACAGACAGGGTAGATCCTGATCAGACTATGCTGATATGACAGACAGGGCAGATCCTGATCAGACTATGCTGATATGACAGACAGGGTAGATCCTGATCAGACTATGCTGATATGACAGACAGGGTAGATCCTGATCAGACTATGGACTATGCTGATATGACAGACAGGGTAGATCCTGATCAGACTATGCTGATATGACAGACAGGGCAGATCCTGGTCAGACTATGCTGATATGACAGACAGGGTAGATCCTGATCAGACTATGCTGATATGACAGACAGGGCAGATCCTGATCAGACTATGCTGATATGACAGACAGGGTAGATCCTGATCAGACTATGCTGATATGACAGACAGGGTAGATCCTGATCAGACTATGCTGATATGACAGACAGGGTAGATCCTGATCAGACTATGGACTATGCTGATATGACAGACAGGGTAGATCCTGATCAGACTATGCTGATATGACAGACAGGGCAGATCCTGGTCAGACTATGCTGATATGACAGACAGGGTAGATCCTGATCAGACTATGCTGATATGACAGACAGGGCAGATCCTGATCAGACTATGCTGATATGACAGACAGGGCAGATCCTGATCAGACTATGCTGATATGGACAGACAGGGTAGATCTGATCAGACTATGGACTATGCTGATATGACAGACAGGGTAGATCCTGATCAGACTATGCTGATATGACAGACAGGGCAGATCCTGATCAGACTATGATGATATGACAGGACCAGGGCAGATCTGATCAGACTATGCTGATATGACAGACAGGGCAGATCCTGGTCAGACTATGCTGATATGACAGACAGTGCAGATCCTGATCAGACTATGCTGATATGACAGACAGGGCAGATCCTGATCAGACTATGCTGCTATGGATTTACACCCGTCACAAAGGCCATACGATGTATTTCTCATTTATCCGGTGATTGCCGTAACTATTTTAATTTTCCGTTTCTCGTGGAGGTCTGCCATAGTAAAGTTAATTAAACAGATAGCGGAGTCTGGCGATAAGAACGTACACTTGGTATATAGGGTGGAAGGTATGGAACGCCAAATCTACATAAACTCAAATAATTAATGTTAGTTCCAAAGAGTTAATGCTAGCTCTAAATACTTAATGCTAGCTCTAATTATTTAGAGTTAGCAATAATTGTTTGAGTTTGTGTAGATTTGGCGTTCCTGGACTGAACGCCAAATCTACATAAACTCACCTAATTTATGCTAGCTCTAAATATTTTTTATTAAACATTTATGGCTGGCTCTAAATATTTAATGTTAGCTGTAATTATTTGATCAAATACACTCCTGTAGCCTGATAACGCTCTTTATCCCGTCAACACAGTGCGTATGTGCCGTGAAACACAGTGCGTATGTGCCGTGAAACACAGTGCGTATGTGCCGTGAAACACAGTGCGTATGTGCCAGTGCGTATGTGCCGTGAAACACAGTGCGTATGTGCCGTGAAACACAGTGCGTATGTGCCGTGAAACACGGTGCCGTGAAACATTTTTGATATCCAGTCAGTACTATTTTTGCATTTTACAGCCATTTGTAGGTGTTGACGGGATAAATAGAATAGTAGGTTAATGTCGTGAATGGGAAAACATATCTGGCGCGGCACGGAAACGGGATGTGCTCGGCATAGCCTCGCCCATCCCGTTTCCTGAGCTTTGCCAGATATTTTTTCCAATTCACGGCACTAACCTACTATTCTCTATATATCGCTTGATAGGAGCAGGACTGTTGTGTGATCGATGCAATTGCGAATAGAGCATATCCTGGTCAGACATTGCAGTCTGACAAAACCCATAAGCCTAATTTCTCCTGTCATAGCCACAAATTCTTTTGTTTCGAATTTACAAATGTGATCCGTAACGTGGGAGGAAACCGGAGTACGCGGATGAAGCACACTTTTCCGATCTTCCACAATACCACATCACGCATATAAACAGATATATGTACTGAGACTTAACCCGAATTCCCCGGCATTTCCACAGTTCAACTAACAAAATCGCCATGTGCAATGCCGGAAAATTCGGGTTACCTCATGATATAATCAGGTAATGGGTTACTGCTATATGTCGGTGCGTACGGTGCTGCGGTATTCTCTGGGAAACTTCATCGTTTCAAGACTACACTTGGATGTTTGCCGCAAATTGAAACAACAGGTTCTAATCTGGTAATCATATCTAACTATGATATTGCAAATATTATCCAAGCCTCCGCAGCTGACAAACGTAGCCGATGCCATCCGAAACCAGCGCACGCAGATCGCGAGCATCCGGCACAAAAACGGTACCCCCACCCACCCATTTACCAATTCCGTACTATCTCCGAGTCTTCCACATGTGGAAGACACGGATATAGGACGGAATGGGTAAATGGGTGGGTAGGGGTAACGTTTTTTTTCCAATTCCGTCCTATCTTCGAGTCTTCCACATGTGGAAGACTCGGAGATAGGACGGAATTGGTAAATGGGTGGGTAGGGGTAACGTTTTTTTTCCAATTCCGTCCTATCTTCGAGTCTTCCACATGTGGAAGACTCGGAGATAGGACTGAATCGGTAAATGGGTGGGTAGGGGTAACGTTTATTTTTATATTTCAGTATTTAGCAATATGCCTACTATACTTTATGCTGCCCATTGAGCACACGATATGATAGAAAAATATATTTATCGCAAGATGGCAAACAGTGGTGAAGTATGTATGGATTCAAAAGTAATATGTAAACAAACATGCATGCACATTCAACATGCGTGTCACACGTATACGTTGGCACACGATGTGAACAGCATGCAGTTATTTCCCCCAAAAAAAGAGTCCGTTTCCTATTTCGCATGGGCGTCACCAGGAGTTGTGAAAAGGGGGTTCGACTTCCAGCTGTGAAACAACCGAAATCTGTAAAGGGTCCAGGGGCCCGTTTCACTAAATGAAATGTTCGTAAGTGCAAATTTAAGATCGTCTGTAAATTTCAATTTATGGATTTACATTTATTGAGCATAGGCTGCTGGCTCCAAAGAGGTGTGTGTGTGGGCGGGAGGTGGGGGGTGTGGCCGTACGAACCCATTGAACCTTCCTGACGACGCCCTTGTTTTGTGTACAAAATATGAAGTCAAATTGCACTAGTGTAATACCATATGAAAACGAGACACGATTCTACAAAACACGCTAGGCGGCACATACCACTCCGATCATGATACCGATCTATATTCCTTGTTAGAAGCACGACAGGTGTTTCATTGATGGAATGGCGGACAGTGCAGATCCTGATCAGACTGTGCGGACGCACAGGCTGATCTGGATCTACACTGGTCGCAAAACCCATACTCCCCATTTCTCCAGTCACAGCCACATATGATGTTGTGCTTATGAAATAAATATTCTCCAACTTTGTAATCGTTCTATTCTGAGAATGGTGGACCATATATTTCGTCGGTATGGTATAGAGGCTGATTTTTGGCTACACAAATATGTGGCTCTGACTGGAGAAATGGGACTTATTGGTTTGTGACCAGTGTAGATATAGATCAGCCTGTGTATCCTGAATAGGATCTGCACTGTGCGACATTCCATCAATGCAACGCCGTCATGCATGTAGCAAACAATATAGATCGCCATCAGGCTACTGGAGTGCGCTGTGTGACCAGGAGCTATATTGGTCTCAGTCCCATCTCTTCAGATTAGAGAATACTAAATGGTTAGAAATATGTATATATGTTGCATTTAAAAGAAAACACTGAACCTGTTGGTTACGTGATGTAAACAGAGTTTCCGAGGCCCAAAAATGTAAACAATATTGGGGGATATGACGAGGTTTGATTTTTCTTTCTTAGGAGCAAGTGAACCTATTGTTCATAATTCATGCAGAACCAGTACAGACTGGCTGCAGATCATGTACAAGTAGGTCCCACAGCATCCATACGAATAATGAGAGTAGGAGAGACTCGGTTAAATTATATAGTAACACTATGTGATGTGTTCTAACCTTCAGTCACAACCACACATGCATGAGGCAAACGGTGCGATTTATTGTACCGAACCCCCCTGTGTAACAGTCGGCGGCACATTTTTTGCTAATTGCAAAATTGTGTGTTATTTTGTCATAAGTTAAAACCCCCTGTGTAACAGTCGGCGGCACATTTTTTGCTAATTGCAAAATTGTGTGTTATTTTGTCATAAGTTAACATGTGTCTGTTGTACATGTTGTAGATGTAACTGTTTTTTACGGCTATATGTGGCTGTGACTGAAGAAATGGGGCTTATGGGATTTGTGACCAGTGTAGCTCCTGATCAAATAACTCATGTAGCCTGGTAACTATATATATTCCTTGTTAGAAGCAAGACAGATATTTCATTGATGGAATGGCGAACAGTGCAAATCCTGATCAGACTGTGCGGACGCACAGGCTGATCTTGATCTACACTGATCGAAATACCCATAAGCCCCATCCAGTCACAGCCACAAATAAATTCGGTAAAAAGTTGGTTTTATTAGGAAAAGAAAACAAAATTTAACATGGAAAAATGGAACTGGAGCAACGGGAGGAGGAGCTGAGCTGTGAAAAAAAGGCTATGATCTAATTAAGAATACGAAAGAAATATTTTGGAAATCATTCCACAAATTCTATATTTATTAAGAAAAATGTTTCCCGCCCCATTGACCCTTTTACTATAATTACTAAATTCCGAATGTGTTTTTGTTTCATGACTGATTTGTGGCCGTAACAGGAGATATGAAATGTATGGGAGTTGTGATCAGTGTAGCCCCTGATCAAATACAATGTAGCACACACCTGTAGCCTGATAACGATATACAATCGGTTTTGCATTGATGGAATGACTGATTTCGATCTACGCAGGTTGCAAAACCCCTACTCCCTATTCAAGGTGCATGATCACGTGGTTACAACAACAACAACGTCGCCCACTCCAAAGTAAGTATTATTTGATATTTTCCTTAATATGCAGCGGATTTTGATGGAATATGGCGCAGCAAACGAGTCTTCATGAGCTGCATTTGGTGGTCTAGGGAGTTTGGCACAGACTTATGTCGTTTTTGCGAAGAATCGATTTCGGGGTCGGAGACACGGAAATCGATTCTTCGAAAAAACGACAGAAGTTTGGGTGAAAATACAGAGACCACCAAATGTAGCTTAACAAGACGCGTTTGGTGCGCCATATTTCAACAAAACCCGTTACGTAATAAGGACACTAAACAAGAATACGTACTTTGAATCGGTACTTTTTGCTGTGGTTAATACCACGTGATCATACACCTTGCTATTTTTCCAGTCCCAACCGATCAGTTTTCATCTTGCAGGTATACTTTTCTGGGTCTACACTGATCACAAAGGAAATAAACACAACTAGAGCAGCTTGAGCTGCATCAACGGTTTGAGCCTCAAACATTGATTTCATGTGTAACTAAGCTTTAGCCCAAGGTGTAAATTATCGGTTGCAAAAAGAATTTCTGAAGTTTTAGAATGAACAGTCCAACATTATTGTGTTCGCATCATCACACCGATGTGGGGCCGGTTAGCTTAGAGGTAGAGCGATGGGCTCGGAGCGAGGGATACCGGATTCGATCCTCAGCCAAAGATTTAGCTAAAGGACAGAAATATCGACTACAGCAAAAACAATTGAAATCGAATGATAAATAACGAAGCTGACGTCACATCCGTTTGCTCTATTTTGAAAACTTGAAAAAATACGTTCATCTTTGACATCGAATAGGGCCGTAAGTAGTCAAGATATAGCTCTGATAATTATCATCTTTCATGCGGCTGACACTCCCCTATCACCCTGGCAAGAAATTATGTTGCTGACAGTACTGTACAAATTGGAAAACGTTTGTAAAGACCACCCGTTATCAGCCGAAATTCGGCAAAATCGTTGAAAAGTATGTACATTTTTCAACTTCAAATGCATATAGCTCTTTTATTTGAGCAGACAGCCGAAAACTGTCAGCGCGTTTGAGATAGAGAATTTTATCAGCTTTCCGATGCAAAAATAATTCTTGAAATCGGTTGGAAAATAAGGAAGTTATAGGAAGTATGACGTCACTTCCGTTTTCGTGGGAAGTAGCATTAAGAGATATCTGAAAATCTCTGAGTCTCTGCTCACACTTGATCCAAATCGGCATGCAAAATTTGAAGTCGATCCGACCAGCGGTTTGGTGTAGATGGAGGAAGCCCGTAAGTCAGCGGATGATTATTTTTCGATAGTTATCGCCCCTAAATTGCAGTTTACGCCATTTGTAAATACACCTAATAAAACGGAAATTACATATGTGCAATATTCCGCCAGTGAAGTTTTCGTTTGTTTTTCACCATAGGCCGGGCACAAAGCGGGAAAGTTTTAGCTAAATGACTGAAATATCGACCGCAGCAAGAAATTTTGAAATCTATTGATAAATAACGAAGCTGACGTCACATCCGTTTGCTCTATTTTGAAAACTTGAAAAAAAGACGTTCATCTTTGACATCCAATAGAACCGGAAGTAGTCAAGATAGAGCTCTGAAAATTATCATCTTTTATGCGCCTGACACTCCCCTATCACACTGGCAAGAAATTATGTTGCTGACATTACTGTACAAATTGGAAAACGTTTGCAAAGACCACCCGTTATCAGCCGAAATTCGGCAAAAATTCGGCAAAATCGTTGAAAAGTATGTACATATTTCAACTTCAAATCCCTATAGCCGAGATAGAGAATGTTGTCAGCTTTCCAATGCAAAAATAATTTTTGAAATCGGTTGGAAAATAAGGAAGTTATAGAAAGTTATAGAAAATATGACGTCACTTCCGGTTTCGTGGAAAATGGCATTAAGATATTTCTGAAAATCTCTGAGTCTCTGCGCACACTTGATCCGAATCGGCATGCAAAATTTGAAGTCGATCCAACCAGCGGTTTGGGCTGTAGCCTGAACGGCTGAATAAAAAAAAAAAAAAAAAAAAAAAAAAACCAACGAATACAATAGGTTTTCGGCGCAGCTGAAAGCCGCCTCAAACCTAATAACTCCGGTTTTGCCAGATATTGGTCCATTGAAAACAGAATCATGGTATCGCCTCGTTGCTGGCAGACCCGGGGTCGTGATTCCAGTGTTTCCGGACGGGTGGTAAATTGGAAGACGCAATACGCCGAATTGCACGTGCGTCACTAGGCGAAAGTTCTATAGCTTCTCGCTAACTTGTAGTTGGTCTGAACGTCTGGTACATGTATCTGCATTTATTATATACAATGGAACCTCTCCAAACCGGACACCCTGGGAGTTCCCAGGGTGTCCGGTTTGGAGATGTTCCACTGTAAATCAAACATGTTAGCACTTCATGACACATTCTAGTGCATTACAATCATGAAAAGTAATTGTAATCAGAGATACATAACAGCGAAGCACATCTAAGTTAAACATTCATATTTTCCCGAGTGTCCGGTTTAGAGGGGTTCCACTGTACGTACTTTCGTTTCCCATTGAAACATAATTCAATGCAAGACGTCATTATGTTTTCATATTGACGTCTCGTGAGTTTATATAGGTCAGTGCCGGAACTACGTTTCATCTTGCAAAATAGTTTCTTCACTACTATTTGTTTATTTTATTTACGTTTTATCTTATTTTTTTCAAGCGCAAATACAAATGCGAATGATGTACGTATGTGATAAAATAACATTTATATGTGGATATATGCCAATCGTTCCGCCGCGCAATGATATTGAGCTCCTAAAGTCGCGCAATATCGCACGCTGCGGAACTCGTACATATATCCACATACAAATAAAATAACCTATAACAGTTACTATTTTTACTTGTATTAATCGCCATTCCACGTTCAAGGAATACGTCAAGTGTTGCTAGTTTTATGTTCCCGGCCGTGATAGATCATATCGTTGTTTACATGTGGCTGTGGCTGAGGGGATTTCTGACCAGTATAGCTCTTGATCAAGTAGAACACCCCTGTAGCCTGATAACGATATGTATTGCTCATTAGAAGCATGCCGGGTGTTTCATTGATGGAATAGCGAACAGTGCAGATCCTGATCAGACGCACAGCCTGATCTGGATCTACACTGGTCGCATAACACATAACCCCCGTTTCTCCAGGTACAGCCACATATCTCCCTAGTCGTTTTTTTTGCTATGATAATGCTTTCAAATATAGTGCCATTTATGCGAACAACTTTAAACTGTATACACATGTATTTTCTAGAATGACGTATTTCTATATATGGTTGTCCAGCTTAGAGAGGTTCCACTGTAAAACAGGCATATACCTACATCAAGACACTCGTGGGTTCTTCGCGCACATGCACATAGATTATCATCGGAGATAATGATAGCAACGAAAACTAAGCACAACTATCTTGTCTCTGTGTCCGGTTCAGAGAGGTGCGACTGTACTATGCTATCATTTCTGCTATCATTTCTGGTACAGCATATCTATTTACACGTATCATTAACTCTTCCGGTTTTATGAGATCTGTAGCAGATTTCATCAACATTGCAAAGTATACTTATCTAGCAAAGTATACTTTGAGGGAGAAATTTTTAATTTAAGGATAAATTTATTATTTTTTATTATACTGAATTTATTACATTATCACAGCCATTTTGGCTGTGATAATGTAATAAATTCAGTATAATAATTCTGCATACTTTTAATCATCAAATATATGCAGTTTTTAGTTCTATATGAAATAATGCAGTTTTTGAAAAATAAATGATTAGTCCCTCAAAGTATACTTTGCTAGATAAGTATACTTTGCAATTTTGATGAAATCGGCTACTGGGGACAATGACATATGAACGAATACTTATGTATGGAACGCCAAATCTACATAAACTCAAATAACTAATGCCACCTCTACATACATAGAGCTAGCATTAAATATTTACAGCTAGCTCCAAATCATTTGAAGAGCTTTCTAAATCATTTGGAGCTAACTCTAAATATTTAATTCTAGCTCTAATTATTTGAGTTTATGTAGCTTCGGGGTTCCAACAACGCCAACTCTACATAAATTCAAATAATTAATGCTAGCTCTAAATATTTAACGCCAGCTCTGTAGCGCCACATAGAGCTCATAACGCATAGAGCTCCCCCTCGAGGAGATATATGCGTCGTTAAAGAACCGAATACAGCTCCTGTCCCATAGAGATTCTGAGGAGCTTCCCGATGAGCTCTATTCGTCGGGAGCTATATCAAGGTGCATGATCACGTGGTTACAACAACAACAACGTCGCCCACTCCAAAGTAAGTATTATTTGACATTTTCCTTAATATGCAACGGATTTTTATGAAATACGGCGCAGCAAACGCGTCTTCATGAGCTGCATTTGGTGGTCCAGGGAGTTTGGCACAGACTTATGTCGTTTCTGCGAAGAATCGATTTCCGTGTCGGAGACACGGAAATCGATTCTTCGCAAAAACGACAGAAGTTTGGGCGAAAATACAGAGACCACCAAATGACGCTTAACAATACGCGTTTGATGCGGCATATTTCATCAACATCCGTTACGCAATAAGGACACAATAACATAATACGTACTTTGAATCAGATGGATTCTGGAAATTTCAGTACTTGTTGTTGTTGTTAGTACCACGTGATCATACACCTTGGATAACATGAAACTGTAGTGTACCACTTTGCTCACAGGAGCACAGCGAGTTCTAATTGTTGTGGAATTTTGTGGAAATACAGCGGGAGCACCGCTGTATTTCCACAAAATTCCACAACGCTTAGAGATGGCTGTGCTCATGTGAGCAAAGTGGTACACTACAGTTTCATGTTATCATACCGCGTAAAACAGTACGCCTCTGAGTACACACACATAAACCGGTGTGCGGTACTTGCCAAACTTACCTGTTCCAAAATTACCAGAATCCACGAAACGCTTAACCCTTAGACCGCTTCACACAACAATCGTCGTCTGCTGTTGCTTTTACGTCTTGCCCTATTTCTAAGAAAATAAACAGCAGACGACAAGCAATTAAGATAGCGGTGTAAGGGCTAATTACATTTTACATTAAACAAATAAACAAAGTGAGTTGCAATGTAGTCACTAGTGCACAGCGTTTCAAGCGCATTTTGACATGACATGGCAAACAGAACAAACCGGTCATTAGAAATAAAAAAAGGTTTTCACTGATTGCAAAGGTCACGTTTGAACACTGCTTGTATAAATGTATATTGTAGAATCGGATGTTGATTGCTTGGACCTTTATCAAATAAATTAGCACATTTGGTTGATGATATAGGTTACCCGTATCAAGCTGCCCGACACTGATTAGGACATACACTGGCCAGAAACTTTACAAGCATTTCGTTTGTTTGTGTCTTGGTTGATCGTATTTGGTCAATATGGACAACAACGACGACGACGATGACAACAAGAACAACAACAACAACAACGTGTTGCTGCTGCAGCAGCACGTTGTTGTTGTTGTTGTTCTTGTTGTTATGCTGGAAACACATTAACGCCGATTGTCGTGAGAAGTGGTTAAAATACCGGATAATTAACACGTTTCGTTCCCGGCCGTTCGATCTGGATAACTGCTTTTCCGGTGTTAGACTCCACAAACCCGGAATTCAACAACGTATACATGTATGTGCTCAGATAGGATTTTCCTTGGAGATTTATGACATATATAATCAGTCTACTGTCTGTTCCACGTGTTGCTGCCGACGAACAAATATTTAATAATAAGTACTTGTTTATCAATAACAAAAAGTTATTTTCGTAGTTACATCATTTTCAAGCTATCTCGCCAGGTTTCGGAGTCAATTTCCAAAAATTCAATATAATTTCATCAAATAATTTTTGTTTGGGAATGGCGAACAGTGCAGATCCTGATCAGATTGTGCGGATGCACAAACTATAAGCCCTATTTCTCTATTCACATCCTCTTATGTTGCTAGATGGCTTGTGAAATGGGGTTTATAATAAGTGTGGCCAATCCAGGGAGCCGTTTCACTAAACGTCGTACCACTAAACTGTTTGTAAGTGCAAAATTATGATAGTCTGTAAATTTCACATTAACAATGTTTTCTTGTAAACAATTATTGGGTTTACATTTGACTATAAGCTGCATATGCACTTACATTCCGGTATACAGTTAACATTTTTATGAATTATAGCTATTTCACGATTCACATATATGATGGAAACTACTCTCTAAACTGGACACCCTGGGGACCTCCCAGGGTGTCCGGTTTAGAGAGGTTCCATTGTAATTAAGCACTCCATGAATTTGTCATTTTCAATCATTAAAAGACACGGCAATGAACGAAATGACAGTGAAACCCATCTAAATTAAAGACAACGGGGTCGCCATGGTGTCCGGTTTAGAGGGGCTCTACTGTAAAAGAGAAATATCGCCTTTATGTAGAATGAGACACCTTTTCGTCAACATAGTCCTCAAATTTCGTTGACTTTGGCTCAGAGACAATAGACCACCATACACTGGTCATGTCACTCTCATGTGACATTTAGACAGAGATACACAGTGTGCATATCTCTGTGAATTGGCCATCCCAGGGTCAAACCCGAAGAATTACGGAATCAGCCCTCATGTGCTGGAAGCGAGGACGAGGAAATAGCGTTCTGCTCTCATAATCACTGGTGCTGCCGTCCGCGCCGGCGCATAGACTGTTTCACGTCGAAAAATGTCACGTCGATATCCTAACGAGATACCCATCAGCTATGCTTCGAGCTATCGCATAAACCCATTTTCATATTTCTTGCGCCGGATACTAGAGGAAAATATGTTTATGCAATATCTTCTGCATGTAGCTGAATGGGAATTCGTCATGAATTTGAGGCCCGTTTCACTAAACTTCGTACGACTAAAATGTTCGTAAGTGCAAATTTAGGATCGTCTGTAAATTTCAATTTATGGATTTACATTTATTGAGCATAGGCTGCATATGCAGCCTATGCTCAATAAATGTAAATCCAATAATTATGTACAAGAAAACATTGTTTATGTGAGATTTACCGACTATCATAATTTTGCACTTACGGACATTTTAGTCGTACGAAGTTTAGTGAAACGGCCCCCTGGTGCCTATTTCGACTTGAAACATTGTACTCCGGCGTATAATGCAGTACCAGCGATAATGGTGACTACATGTACGACTGGAGAAATATGGCTCTCAATAACTTGTGGCACTCATGTGGCTTTATATTATATATGGGTCTACACTGTATGTTAGCATCATGGTGAGTGGCTGGACCGCGAACAGTGCAGACCCAGATCAGGTATATACTTGTCGCAAATGTCATAGTGTAATTTCCTGTGTTTGCCAAAGCTCGATGGTATTTCCAGAAAATATATATTATAATATATTATAATTTCACTAAACTTCGTACGACTAAAATGTTCGTAATTGCAAAATTATGATAATCTGAAAATTTCACAATAACACTGTTTTCTTGTAAACAATTATTGAATTTACATGTATTGAGCATAGGCTGCATATGCAGCTTATGCTCAATAAATGTAAATCCATCAATTGAAATTTACAGACGATCCTAAATTTGCACTTACGAACATTTTATTCGTACGAAGTTTAGTGAAACGGCCCCCTGATTTCCCCGAATTTCCCTGCAGGAGGCGATGAAGCAGGCGCTGACCCACGGGGACCGAATGGTGCAGGCAAAGTGTCTACTCAACTTCGCCGAGATCCACCGCCAGCGCCAAAACTTTCAGGTAAACTATATGTGGCTTAACCCGAACGTTCTGTCTGTAACGCAGGCCGACTTACAGACAGGTTAAATCGGGTTAATTGCGGCTGTGAATGGAGAAATGTGGCTTGTGGGGACGTCTATGAATAGTGTAGCCCCAGATCAGCCTGCGCATCCGCGCAGTCTGATCAGGGCCTGCACTATTCACCATTTAACCCTAACTTTTCAGTCTGTAACGCTTACTTACAAAGTCAGTCGCCCTGCGTTACGGACAGAAAATTCGGGTTATTCACCATTCAGGGAACGAAATACTGATAATGCTTCTAACGAATATACTGCCTCCAATGTTCATCCTTATCAGGATTCAGGAGTGCGATAGAAGATCAGTAGCCGATTTCATCAAAATTGCAAAGTATACTTATCTAGTATACTTTGAGGGAGTAATCATTTATTTTTCCCGAAATCCATTATGTCATATAGAACTAACGACTGAATATATTTGATGATTAAAAGTATGAAGAATTATTATACTGAATTTATTACATTATCACAGCCAAAATGGCTGTGATAATGGAATAAATTCAAGTGTAATAAAAATTAATAAATTTATCCTTAAATTGAAAATTTCTCCCTCAAAGTATACTTTGCTAGCGAAGTATACTTTGTCATGTTGATGAAATAGGCCACATCAGTTTGAATATCCACATTTGAAAACACAGTTGAAAAACTACATTTCTGAAGTTTCAGACACATATCAGATAGACAAAGCTAGTCCACTGTTTCAGTCGGACTAACTCACTCTCTTCATGGAACCTTTAGTTGTTGCTGGGACGTTAAGCCATTTCACATAGGTTTTCTTCGATACATCTTGGCAAATGTTTTAAATTGCAACCATTGTTTGTCCCGGGATTCTCCGTACTATAACAGAACACCACCTAGTGAATACATACAGGTCGGGAACCATTTTTAGATGTGCATGTATTTAACCCTTTCCCTATTTTGCGATATTTCGACTCTTCCAAATCCAAAACATCTGAATAAAAGAATCAAATGCTGGGTCAAATGATGGTTAAATTATCTGATAAAGTAGAAAACATTGTGGGAAAAGGAGAAATTGCTTGTTACAAGCAATTTCTCCTTTTCCCACAATATTTTTCAAAAGACATCTTCTGCAGAGGCGTGAAAAGTCGTCTCTATCAGGGAAAGGGTTAAATACAAACAATGCATTGTAAAATGGGAACCTCTCTAAACCGGACACCACGAAACCATATAGGGCCCGTTTCACTAAACTTCGTACGACTGAAATGTTCGTAAGTGCAAATTTAGGATCGACTGGAAATTTCAATTGATGTACATGTATTGACATTCATTGAGCAATACAATATGTTTAAATCAAACATATATGCTTCATATGTTACAGCACACTGTACATTTGCCAAAACAAATAGAAATACATGCACGTTATTACTCTACACTAAAAGAAAATGTATTTCATGAAAAAGTAGTCGCATGCATTAATTATGCATGTTTTGTTACGGCGGATCAGATATTTTCAACATATATTGTCCATGAGATAAAACGAACGCACAATTCACGAAGTTCATGTGCATGTTTAATGTTTACAGAGAGCCTACCCTCGATACGAGTCGGCATTCTCTATTGCCAAGGAGACGGGCGACCGGAAATGCCAACTTGACGTCCTCACGGGGATGGCCAAATGTGCCCAGGCCGCCAACGACATGGAACAGGTAAATAGTGGCTTGTTGCTGGCAGCAACTGTGCAAGACTCTCGTACCGTCCACGGACGGGAGTTTTGCAGAGTTACTTCCGCTAAATTAAATCATGGCCAGAACAATTTAGTTTGGCCAACCCGGACAATGAAAAGAACGAACGTCCTGAAATTCTACGCAGTATGTGTTTGTTGATGACGTACATGTATAGATTAATAATTAACCCTTAGACCGCTATCTTATTTTTTTTGTCGTCTGCTGTTCATTTTCTGTTTTCCATTTTTATCATCAAAACATGCTTTGAATAATTTACAACATGCTTTGACAGCACTTTGGAATCATTTCCAATGGAAATGATTCTAAAGTGCTGTCAAACCATGTTTTTATTGAGAAATAAGGCAACATATAAAAGCAACAGCAGACGACAATTGTTGTGAGTAGCGGTCTAAGGGTTAATCTAGAGTGGAAAGCCTTTCGCGAAATAAGCGCTGTAATGTCACAGCAACAGCAATAACAACAACAACGAGTTAAAATATATTTTTGGAAAACCGCAAGATTGTATTCGTGCACCGAACCACGAATCGCGAATAATCGAGTATGGCGGTTATTGGTCTCACCCTTAGACTACGGAAACATTTGCAATAACATGAATTTAGCACAAAGAAAGTTAACAAAACATTTATCACACTGAAAAGGCGATCGAGCTAAGTTGTTATAAATATTATTTTTATGGGCGTAACTTGAGACCCGTGTTTTTAAAAAGTTCAACCCGTAAAATATGTGCTGAGACCGACATTAGCTCATTTGCAGGATGACCTAAACTTTGGATGTTGGTTGTATAATTCGTCGCTAGCGCTCGAATAAAAAATAGAATTGTGACCGTATTTGGGTTTGTGGCCAGTCTAGCTTTTGATTTGAAAGCGCGACTATGCAGCATGATAACTATTGTTTGTGTTTGTTGGAACCATATTAGCTGTTTCACTTACCGTATGGCGAACTATACAGACCCTGCATGTATGTCAAATGTACGGAAGCCAATTAGGGCCACTTCACATTTTTTTAATTTCCATTTATTAAAGATGTTTTCTTGAATTTTCAAGTTCTTTTCAAGAAAATATCTTGTTCTCAAGAAAAGAACTTGTTTTCAAGATGTTTTCTTGAATTTTCAAGTTCTTTTCTTGAATTTCTTGAATTTTCAAGATCTTTTCTTGAATTTTCAAATTCAAGATCTTTTCTTGAATTTTCAAGAAAAGATCTTGAAAATTCCAGAAAAGAACTTGAAAATTCAAGAAAACATCTTGAACATTCAAGAAAAGTGGCCCTAATGGGCTTCCTTACAAATGCATACGTCTATGCATTCAAATATTTATTCCATTTAGTATAAGGTTAGAACACATCAAGTAGTTTTACTATATAATTTAACCGTACCACATCCAATAAGACCAGTCTCTCCTACTTTCATTATTCGTATGGTAGCAGTGACCAGTTCAATAGCCGCCAGTTTCGTATAATGGCACCGGTGAAATTTATAAATATTACACTTTCTGCTGATTACAATTCATTTTAATTGCTTAATTATTATTTTGTAGTTGATTTTGTATTTTATTCAGATTTTACATCGTATTAATTGATGAATGCTCAGGGCCATCTGACCTGTTCCCATTGATCAGAAATGGGCAAATACGAATTGAGGGTATGTTGTGACAAACAATAATCAAAACAACAGATTTTTCTGGGAGTTTCAAACAATAATTTATTTCAGAGAAAACTCATGGATGGGAACTGGTTTGCACCATGCTAGTACATTTGCCTCTGGATGATGATTGAGAACACATGCAACATTCAATCACTAGTTCCGCAAGTGACGTGGCACGGCATGGTTTTAAAGTAAATATTTTACCTCAGAATTGAATAATTTTAAAGAGGCTGCACCGAGATATTTCACATTCCTGCATAGGTAAGGAGCACTAATAGAGTAGCATATTTGTGTTTATGTAAAAGCTTCTAGTGTGTCTAGGTCACAAATGTCGAACGCATATTGCTGTCTGCCCACTTATTTGGAATATTGCATTAAATACATACTGTCCGAGGGAGTGAAATGGACACTTTTAAATTAACTGGTCACTGCCCCCTATGGATGCTGTGGGACCTACTTGTACATGACGTGCATAATTTCTGTACTGGTTCTGCATGAATTAAACAATAGGTCATAAGAAAGAATCAAAGTACTGAAAGTACTGACTGGCGGGAGACAAGTAGCCACTTGTGAATGTGCACACTCAGAAATTCCTTGTTAGAAATATATTCGATGTTGATTATTGGATGTACAATCTGCAAATTTGGAGAACTTGATCAGTTACTTGTGTTTGTAAAATACAGCCTGCTCTAAACACAAATAGGTTGACGAAGCAAAGGTGCTTTATGTCCGACTAATAAACCGTTTTACGAGGTATATTGCAGACGTATTATGTGAATTTATTTCAAAATTATGACTGGGCGTAGGCCTATATACGTGTATGCTGCATGAACGGCAAAATGTTTTCATGAATTTTGTTTCGCTCGCCCAGAGGGTATTTCGAAAATCGCCCGTAAACCACAATATGAAAAAGAAATGGCCTTCGACGTCGCATTGCAACTGCGTGGTACACGATACGGGGGGCGTCTCAATAACAGCAATTTGTTCTCTTCAAAAGTAAAGTTGCGCATGCCAACTATTTTACACATAATGTTGAGCATTGCCTTTGCTATTAATACTGCTTCACTGCTTCTTGTTCACTTGCTTTCAGTTCACTGCTGACTTTAAATGTCACCTGATGTTGTTAATTGCGAACGCAAATTGAGCCTATTGAGACGTCCCCCGATGAACAGAGAATCACGATCCCAATAGCGATACGGGGGGCGTCTCTATCAGCAATTGTTCTCTTCAAAAGTAAAGTTGGGCATGCCAACTAATGTTACAACATTAATGTTGAGCCATTGTTGCGTTGCCTATTGAAGAACCCCCTTGCTCAGTTCACTCGCTGAACTTTAAATGGGTCACTTGACTTCGTTGTAATTGTTTCGAACGCAAATTGAGCCTATTGAAGACGTTCCACGTTATGAACAGAGAGCCACTTCCGAAAGTAGACCCGTGCAAACGGCCAGAATCACGATCCCAATAGCGTGGAGACAGTATGTCTCCCGCCAAAAATGACATCTTTCAAACTGTTTTGAGAACAAATCATATACATGTTTGGGAACAAATCACTTCACGTAAGTACTGCGCCTCCACCGTGAGAATGGTGCGAAATAACCTGAATGAACTCGTTTTTGCTTACGCGGAATAATTTATCGTGACGGAACTACGTATTATGTGAAATCTTTTCAAAATTATGACTGGGCGTAGGCCTACATACGTGTATGCTGCATGAACGGCAAAAATGTTTTCATGAATTTTGTTTCGCTCACCCAGAGTGTAATTTTCGAAAATCGCCCGTAAACCACAATATGAAAAAGAAATGGCCTTCGACGTCGCATTGCGACTGCGTGGTACACGATACGGTGGGTCGTCTCAATAACAGCAATTTGTTACTCTTCAAAAGTAAAGTTGGGCATGCAACTATTTTACACATAATGTTGAGCATTGCCGTTGCTATTAATAACTTGCTTTCAGTTCACTCGCTGACTTTAAATGTCACCTGACTGTTGTTAATTGCGAACGCAAATCGAGCCTATTGAGACGTCCCCCGATGAACAGAGAATCACGATCCCAATAGCGATAGGGGGCGTCTCAATAACAGCAATTTGTTCTATTCAAAAGTAAAGTTGGGCATGCAACAATATACACATAATGTTGAGCATTGCCGTTGCTATTAATAACTTGCTTTCAGTTCACTCGCTGACTTTAAATGTCACCTGACTGTTGTTAATTGCGAACGCAAATTGAGCCTATTGAGACGTCCCCGATGAACAGAGAATCACGATCCCAATAGCGATACGGGGGCGTACTCAATAACAGCAATTTGTTCTCTTCAAAAGTAAAGTTGGGCATGCCAACTATTTTACACATAATGTTGAGCATTGCCGTTGCTATTAATAACTTGCTTTCAGTTCACTCGCTGACTTTAAATGTCACCTGACTGTTGTTAATTGCGAACGCAAATTGAGCCTATTGAGACGTCCCCCGATGAACAGAGAGCCACTTCCGAAAGTAGACCCGTGCAAACGGCCAGAATCACGATCCCAATAGCGTGGAGACAGTATGTCTCCCGCCAAAAATGACATCTTTCAAACTGTTTTGAGAACAAATCATATACATGTTTGGGAACAAATCACTTCACGTAAGTACTGCGCCTACCCGTGAGAATGGTGCGAAATAACCTGAATGAACTCGTTTTTGCTTACGCGGAATAATTTATCGTGACGGAACTACGTATTATGTGAAATCTTTTCAAAATTATGACTGGGCGTAGGCCTACATACGTGTATGCTGCATGAACGGCAAAATGTTTTCATGAATTTTGTTTCGCTCACCCAGAGTGTAATTTTTCGAAAATCGCCCGTAAACCACAATATGAAAAAGAAATGGCCTTCGACGTCGCATTGCGACTGCGTGGTACACGATACGGTGGGCGTCTCAATAACAGCAATTTGTTCTCTTCAAAAGTAAAGTTGGGCATGCCAACTATTTTACACATAATATTGAGCATTGCCGTTGCTATTAATAACTTGCTTTCAGTTCACTCGCTGACTTTAAATGTCACCTGACTGTTGTTAATTGCGAACGCAAATTGAGCCTATTGAGACGTCCCCCGATGAACAGAGAGCCACTTCCGAAAGTAGAACCGTGCAAACGGCCAGAATCACGATCCCAATGGCGTGGAGACAGTATGTCTCCCGCAAAAAACACAACCTCGTCATGCCCCCAATATTGTTTACATTTTCTGGCCACGGAAACTTTGTTTACATCACGTGACCAATATGTTCAGCGTTTTCTTTTAAATGCTACAAATACATGTATGCTGAAAACGGGTATTCAAATCAGCGCAAAATGTTCATCAAGTGAAACGTGATAGTAATGGATAAAGATATGCACGCAAACTGTGCCTGTGACCTTTTATACCGGACTACTTTTGCCCCCTTGGCGATTTCGCACCATTTGGTATTCTCTAACCTATAAGTGACAAACTAATGGAAGGAACAATTCAATATTGGGCCATCAGTTGTTTCCCTTATATTATTTTACATCGGTTTTCATCCGTACGCCCGACAATCTAATACAATGTTTACTAGCAAATACTAGTAGCCCAACTTCACGAAATATGACTACGACATGTACGTATATGTGACTGGAGAAATGTGGTTTATGTGTGTTGCGACCACTGTAGATCCAGATCAGCCTGTGCATCCGCACAGTCTGATCAGGATCTGCAATGTTCGCCAATCCATCCATGAAGCACCAGGCATGCTTCTAAGACGCAATATTGATCGTTATCAGGGGAGTGTTATATTTGATCAGGAGCTACACTGATCACAAAACCCATAAGCCCCATATCTCCAGTCACAGCCACATATATGCCATATTTCAGGCGGTGGAACTCAACGAAAAAGTACTCAAATTGTCCCACGAGATTGGATCAAAAGTGAGTACTTACGTGGCTTATGCTGACGAATGTTCTAAATTAAAGGTACATGCGCACTCAGTAGGCACACAATGTTTTTATAGGAATTAAATGAGTGTATAATTGTGTCACAATTCCACCAGTTATACAATTTACAAGTGCCTGCTTTTCTGATATAATCATTTAGTAATATTTATTTTACCGATAGTGACTCGCGATGGTATCAGGCTATTTTCATATGCAAATGAAGCAATATATTTTTTAATTATTTATACTAATAACTGAAAATGCGTCAACAGAAAAAATAATAACTTCGAAAGATTATAAAATATGATCATTGAACAGCAAAACATAATTACAGATAATAAATTGTAATGTCCGTTAACATTTAAAGGACATAGGGTTATCGCCCCTGATATCAGTTTGAAAATTTACATCGGATATAAAATGTATAATAATGCCAATCAATACGTGGGGTAATGGTGAATGAATGTTTATTTTGCTAGAAAATGTCTCAGATGATGTCTCTGATATAAAGAACAGCTTGTACCTACTGAGTGGGCATGTACCTTTAAGAGCATTCTCAGAGGTTTCGTACCGTAATGACGGTAATGTACTTACTAATGTGTGTTTATTTGCGAATGGAGTTGCACATTTATGCAACTGATATAGCATATTTTGATATACAAGCAATAATTAAACTAATTAAACTACGTTCATATTGCATGACTTATACAACGTTATTCTCAAAGGCTACCGCTTTGTCCCTTTCCCACTTTTTTAAGTTTGCAGTGGAACCCCTCTAAACCGGACATAGAGAAAAGTGAATGATGCTTAATTGTGACAGATTCCATTGCCGTTTATCTCCGATGATACTGCCTGTTTATGATCACAAAGCACCCACGCGTGTCTTGCAGTCGGCATATTCCTGTTTTACAGTGGTACCTCTCTAAACCGGACACCATGGGGACCTCCCAGGATGGCCGGTTTAGAGAGGTTCCACTGTATAATGAAATGTACATGTTTAAGTTTACCCTCACATACATATATCACATATTTGCTTCATATGCACGTGTTAAGATGGACACGCTGCAGTGCCGCCGCCGCCTTTGCGATGTCTATATGAATTTGAATGCCCCCGACCTGGCCCAGGTGCACGGGTTCCACGTGGAGCAGTTGCTGCACGAACTGCAGATGTACTGCGGCGTCTGTACCGAGGTCATCGGGGAGATGGACGATAAAGTCCGGCCCCTTACCTGCTACCATATCATCCACGAAAGGTACGATACCCCATTTGCCCTGTTCGTATATCATTATTGTTTGCAAAAACACATACATATTTCATTAACTCACTGGCGAACAGTAAAGGCCCTGACCAGGCTACGCGTACGTACATTGGCCGCAAATGACGTACGTCTCAGCACTGGCGGAAGACTCGGACCTAGGACCCAATAAATAGCTCATTTGAAAGACGTTACCCCACCCACCCACTTCTTACACCGGTCTTCCACCGGTGTGTCTTAGGTCTGCAGTCACAGCCTCAGATACTCTGCCCTGCAAACATATCATTCATGAAAGATACAATGCACTCACTATTCCGATGTCACATACTTTTTATGAACTGTGACAGGAGAATTGGGGCTTAAGGAATCTGCGGCCCGTCTAGCTCTGCTAGCATAGTCATGTAGGCCGGCTCAATGAAGATCGATGAAGCCCTTCATCAGACTGCGCAGATGCACATGCTCGTCTGGGTCTACACTGGTCGCAAATGACATAATCCACATGTCGGGAGGCACATAAATAAATACGCAATCTACCATATCGTCCATGCAATCTACAATAAACCCTCAACCCTGTTATCATGCTATCCATGCAATATACAATACCCCATCAACCTGTTACGATATCTCCCATGCAATCTACAATACGCCCTCAACTCTGTTACAATATCTTCCATGCAATCTACAATACCCCATCAACCATGTTATCTTATTATTCATGCAATCTACAATACCCCATCAACCCTGTTATCTTATTATTCATGCAATCTACAATACCCCATCAACCCTGTTATCTTATTATTCATGCAATCTACAATACCCCTCAACCCTGTTATCATAATAGTCATACAATGTACAATACCCTATCATCTCTGTTACCGTATCATTCATACAATCTACAATACCCATGAACCCTATTACCATATCGTCCATGCTATCTACAATACGCCCTCAACCCTGTTACCATATCATCCATGCAATATACAATACCCCATCAACACTGTTACCATATCATCCATGCAATCTACAATACGCCCTCAACCCTGTTATCATATCATCCATACAGTCTACAATACCCCATCAACCCTGTTATCATATCGTCCATGCAATCTACAATACCCCATCAACCATGTTATCATATCGTCCATACAATCTGCAATACCCCATCAACCCTGTTACCATATCATCCATGCAATCTACAATATGCCCTCAACCCTGTTACAATATCATACATGCAATCTACAATACCCCATCAACCCTGTTATCATATCGTCCATGCAATCTACAATACCCCATCAACCATGTTATCATATCGTCCATACAATCTACAATACGCCCTCAACCATGTTACCATATAACACTACGCGTTTGATGGGCCATATTTCATCACAACCTGTGACATCTTAAGGACAAAATAAAAGAATGCGTACTTTGAATCGGAGGGCTTCTGGAAGGTTTAGTACTTGCTGTTGTTGTTGTTGTAACCACATGATCACACACCTTGCTATCGCAATTTGTATATATTATCCGCTCCATTGACAATCTCGATGATCACCCCTAGATGTTTCTCCTTGCAGGTGTATGGTGCATCTATACCGGCCTACGTCCTCCCCCGGGCAGACGTTACAGCGCCGCCCCTGCCCCACATGTAGTCACCGGTCTTCGTACAACCCGATGCACGGCCGCGACTGACACCGTTGTCCCAGTTTAACATAGATGACCAAATGCGCGATTAAGCATGAACGGGCAGTATCTTTGAGAAAGAAAAAGAGACTCTAGGATATCAATTAACAATGTTGGTCCTATAAACTGCGCAGCCAGTAACAAGTATACGCAAAGGAAACAGTCCCCATGTCTTAAATGTACTGGACTATATCGGTAATATACGGAGCCCCGCAGGGGACATAGAATTCTCTATGTTTCATTAATTCGTTCCCACGCAATAACAAGTCGTTCCCTCAATTTAACAATTCGTTCACGCGAATTAACAATTCATTCCCTCAATTTAACAATTCGTTCCCACGAAATAACAATTATTTCCCACGGAAATAACAATTATTTCCCACGGGAATGAATTGTTAATTCGTTGGAACGAATTGTTAATTCGAGGGAGCGAATTGTTAAATTGAGGGAACGAATTGTCATTTCGTGGGAACGAATTGTTAATTGGAGGGAACGAATTGCTAAATTTAGTGTACGAATTGTTATTTCGTGGGAACGAATTAATAAAAAAATCCATGTCCCCTGCGGGGCTCCGTATGAATGGGCAGTCTCTTTGAGATAGAAAAAGAGACTATAGGACATCCGCAGCAAGTGACAATGTTGATCCTGGGGGCCGTTTCACTAAACTTTGTACACTAAAATGTTCGTAAATGCAAAATTATGATAGTCTGTAAAGTTCACATTAACAATGTTTTCTTGTAAACAATTATTGGATTTACATTTATTGAGCATAGGCTGCATATGCAGCCTATGCTCAATAAATGTAAATCCATCAATTGAAATTTCCGGACGATCCTAAATTTGCACTTACGAACATTTTAGTATGAAGGTGAAACGGGCCCCTGTTGCATAGTGTTGCATTAGAATCCATTTGGCAGTTAGACTATATCCTGCGCAGTCGGTAACAAGTATACGCAAAGTAAATAGTCCCCATGTCTTAAGTGTACTGGACTATATATCGGTAATACGTTTATGTTTTCGTATACAGATAGGTGCTGGTCTATCGACAGTTTCGCTCGTATACTGACGGTGTACGAAAACCCATGCTGCCAATTTGCAAACATTATTAATTATAAACTATGTGTGTTGGTAAATTTATGTGAAAGCATTTTCTCTCTCGTCCAAACAAATTAACATAAAGGTACATGCCCACTCAGTCGGCACAAAATGTTCTTCATAGGAATTAAATAAGTGTATAATTGTGTCACTATTCCACCAGTTCTAAACATTACGTGTGCCCGCTATACATATATAATCATTTAGTAATATTTATTTTACTGATAGTGACGCGCGGTTGTATCAGGCTATTTTCATATGCAAATGAGGCATGCTATTATTTTTATTATTTATACTAATTAAATTCGCCACCTGAAAAACTAATATTTTCGACAGATTATAAAGTATGATCATTGCACATCAAACAATAAATACAGAGAATAAATAGTAATGTCCATTAACATTTTAAGGAAACGCGGTTATCGCCCTGATATCAGTGTGTACATTTACGTCTGATATATAATGTATAATAATGCTAATCAGTACGTGGGGTAATGGTGAATACATTTCTATTGTGCCAGAAAATGTCTCAGATGATATCTCTGATATAAAGAACATGTTGTGCCTACTGAGTGGGCATGTACCTTTAATGCAGTCGTAATCATTTAGAAATATTATAAATGACATAAGACCCATTCATATTACAACTACATGTAAACCCTTCAGTTTGCTTATCTCAGGGACACTTTGTTGTGTTCATGAAATGTACGTGTGCGTGTGTGTACATGTGTGAGTGATGCGCCATGGCAGCACTGGGTAGTTAGAGACATTTCAATTTCTGCGCCACGTAACGACGAACATTAATTCTTTCACGCCTAAGTATCTGTAATGGATTTTGATGTGTTAATTTTGCAACCAATCCAATTGTCACAAAATGATTTTCAGACTAGTCCATTTTTGAAAAGGTTTTTTTTTGTTCTCAAAAATATAAAAATTACTTTCAAAAAGTGCAAATCCGGATGAGACGGCTCGTCACAAGCTGGCTCATCTGGATCTAGACTGTTTGCCAATACCACGATACAGGCCGGTGGTGTCGAAAGGGTTAAGAACCTAAGTTTCGGAGAAAAGAATGAACGGACCGATTTAAGTTCCGAAATTTGGTTTCGACGCGGCGTAAACACGAAATAATGAAATATACGGTTTTTAATTTCGCCTCTACGCAAGCGGGAAACAAAGGAATGAAATGTCGATAACGAGGATTCTCGGACTTATCTGCAGCAAATCTTGTCGCACGCATTATACATGACTTAATTTGTCATACGGCGTATCTGACTGTGACATATTTACTCAATGACCATATTACCATGAGTACATTATAAAACATGATTTCGTTATTGTGAATTGATATCTGATGATTTGTACACGTAGGTTACTTCGTACGACTAAAATGTTCGTAAGTGAACATTTAGGATCGTTCGTAAATTTCAATTGATGGAGCATATATTGCCTATGCAAGAAAACATTGTTATTATGAAAATTTTCACTTACGAACAGTTTAGTCGTACGAAGTTTAGTGAAACGGGCCCCTGGTTCTACACAGTTTAGTTGTCAGCCGTTGTCATTACCATATCTACTGTCTGTTTCACGAAAGCTGGCCAAATTTTACGGCTATACAAACAATTCAAAAACAAGATTTCTTTTGATAATATTAAATTAAAGGAAAAATTAAGAATGAGCCTTCTTTTTATTTCCTGAAATTTGGTCAAATATTGATTTTATTGCGAAAAAGCAATTTCCCCCCATAGACATCTTCACGGAGTGAAGATGTCTATGGGGATTTAAAATGGGGATTTCTTTTTGAATCTTAGAAATACTGGACCGATTTTTAAAATTTAACTTTTGTTTTCTTAGTTAGATCATATCCAAGCTATCTAGTCAGGTTTCGGAGTCAATTTCCAATTTGTTTTCGTTTTTTGACTCCTCCCACACTTCCTTACCAATTTTTCCCCCTTATTAAATTCCCATAGACAAATCAATTTTTCGTAATAAAATCAATATTTGACCGAATTTCACGAAATAAAAAGAAGGCTCATTCTTAAATTTTCCTTTAAATTAATATTATCGAAAAAAATATTGTTTTTGCATTGTTTATATGGCCGTAACATTTGGGCAGCTTTCGTGAAACAGAGTGTAGTGTTAAAAAGGTTAACAATATGTCGTACTATGTAGTCGCTGGTATGATATACAGTGGGGTCAGCGTGTAAGTGCACACACGAACGAACACGACAGGTTGGTTCCAACCTGTCGTGTTCGTTCGTGTGTGCACTTACACGCTGACCCCCTGTATATACTAGTTGTTTTTAGTTTGGGCCATTATCTCAAATTTGTTTGTATCCATGTTATGGTGTACAGTGGAACCTCTCTAAACCGGACATCCTTCCACTGTAATTAAGCATTCGATAACCAATTTTTGTCATTTTCTGTTATGAACAGACATGATAATGACATGTTTTACATTGAAACACATCTAAATTAGACACAATTTGAAACCCATCTAAATTAGACACAATATGGTCCCCGGGGTGTTTGGTTTATCGGGGTTCCACTGTATATGTCGCACGTAGTATATTGACGTAATGTATTGTGTACATAACTGTAATTAAATGGAATATACATGATTGAAATACCCGCCGATTTAATTGTTAACCTCCATTTGCCGGGATTATTGGGATTATAACATTTGGGGATTAATCGCTGACCGGGCAATGGCAAACCTGAGGTTAATCCGGCTTGATAGTTACGTGCACAGATTACTGAAAAAAATCACATGTCAGTATCGTCTCTAGTATATTTATATTAGAAACTAGATCATCAAGTGATGTGTTTTCCTAAAATATGTAATGATAAAATAAATGAATGCACACGTACACATGGTATAAAAGATAATAACATATCTAAATGTGACCCGTCAAGATAAATGGGACCAGTTGGGTGTGTGATCTTTATTTCCTCCATTTAATGGAGATTCACATGAGAACGTATCTACATTGTACATGATAAACCAAGAGAAATATATACAAAAGATTGCCATTAGAAAATAGCATATTACATTATGCATGCGATGTGTCCCAAGGAAGCTGACCCAAAGGATTCTATGAACAGAGCTGTTCCCGGGCTGACTAGCGCGCGCTAGCCTGATCTGGAACTCCACTGGTCAACATCGATTAGCCCAACTTTATCAAAATGCATCACATAATCAGATACATGTGTAAGTAGGGAAAACATGGAAAACTGAATTCTCTTGGCAAAAATTGACTGGAGACAATAAGAACAGAATAACATTAAGTTAGCTAATACATTTGCTGAATGTTCGCCCTGTGCTATTTATATAAGTTAGTCGCGAAGTTGGCACAAAACGAAATGAAGAGGTGACAACGTATTTCATTGTCTATGCCACCGTCATAACCTCCTAATTTTCGTTTTACCTCTTCGGGATCACCACCAAACAACACAACAATTAAATTATCAATATCACGGTCTTTAAGGTAATCATGTAAGTCATATCCAAACTTTTGGCGAATATCACGCCAAAATTGCCAGATTACAGCACGAACAGTTATATCGTCACAATCAGAGATAAGATGTTTTAGTTCATTTTCACAAGCTGACCAACATCTCGGACATATGATCTGATCGTACAAAGTACTTCTGGTAAGTGTGCATAGTCTGGCCAAGTGGTACGAAACAGCGAGCAGTCCAGGCATTCGTAGAGCAGCTTTCCAGATGTTAGATGGAGAGAGTTCAGCTTGCACTACCCGAAAAGTGTCAAAGTCTGGAGAAGCTGTCATTCGATCACGCCACGACTGACATTCCGTTTGATAAATTGCCCTTTTACAGATTGACTTCCAAACATATTTTGACGGAAATACACTATGTTGCACAAATGTGTCCAGATGGTCCATTAGTCCGTATTTGTGTAGAATCCGCGTGACGTCAGGAATAAAGCCTCTATTAACCACACTGCAGTGCAGGCGATACTGGTAGAGACGATGCACAAACATATACCGGACAGTGGACCATGCATCTGAGCTGCATAAACTAAACAAGAAATTTAGTTTCTGCAGGTCGATGTATGCTTCAAGAGATGTCTCTCCCAGCATGCCAAGCACTGCGTCAGTTCTCGTGCGTTTTCTGAAACCTTGCATATACTTTAAACAAAAGTAATGTATGGTCTCAAGTTTTCGTAGACTATTGGCGCTCATACCGTTCCATAGTTCACATCCGAATAATGCTCGTGGTAAAACTATAGACTTGTAAAGTTTCAATGCTGTCAGCGGGTTCAAGCCATTCGAATGGACACCGACGTTGGACAAACCCAGAAATGTAGCGCGTACATTGTTCACGACTGTGTCGATATCACCTGGGGACATCAGTTGTTTTGTCTGCAGTAATCCAAGATGCTTGTATGAAGGGACGTCTTCAATCACTGATGAACCGTATTTCCACTGTCTACTGTGTTTGTCAAATTTACGTTTCGACTCGTTAAAGACAACCACTTTACACTTGTTCGTGTTATATCCGAATCTCCACTTCAGGCTAAACTGCTTGCATATCTCAAGCATGTGGTCAATGCCGTGTTTAGTAGTTGCCAATAGCACAATATCATCTGCCTGCGTGGGTGCAGAGAAGTATTGATCACCAATTTTCAAACCACGTCCGCTTTCATCAAGTAACTCGAGCAGGTCATTCAAAAAGACGTAGAAAAAAGGTGACGTGATTCCACCTTGCCTCGTACCCTGTTCTATTCGTACCAAGTCTGATATGTGGCCATCGTAGAAGACACAACTTGACATGCCATTGTAGATATGTGATATTATTCTAAGGTCTTTACCTGTAATTCCAAACTGAGACAATTTGTATAATAAACCATTTATCCAAACACGATCAAATGCTTTTTCTGCGTCCATGAAACACGCATAAAGATCATTACCACGTTCATTGCAGTACTGGGCACTCTCCTGGAGAATGAATGACACCATTTTAGAGTTTTTAGACCGTCGAAAACCATGTTGTAGTGGATGTATTTTGTCAACAAGACCAGAGTCATTGAAGCGCAACTGAATAACTTTCTCAAACAGTTTTGCAATAACTGGCATAAGCGATATAGCACGGTAGTTATTTGGTTCGGTTAAGGATTTCTTGTGTCCTTTATGCAGAGGAATTATAAGGCCCTGTTTAAATCCGATTGGAACACATTCGTGTTCAAGTATACTGTTAAATAATTTTAATATAGTGGCTTTAAGAATTGTGCCGCCATATTTTATGTGTTCATATACGATATTGTCTAAACAACCAGCTTTATGGAGGGGCAACGACGAAATCGCCCGCTGTAAATCTTCTTCCGTAATCGTATGGGCTAGGATACAGTTGTCGGAATGAACCTCCTCCACGTTTTTTTCGAGCAGGTCCGCTACTTTCGAATTAATCATAAGTTTGTGATCATCATCGAAATCTGGATTTTCCGTGAATTTGTAAATGTTAGCAAAATAGCAACTCCAACCAGCGGTGACCTTTACAGGGTCACTTTCAAAGGACGATTTAAATTTTAGCCCCTTAGTAGGAGGCCCATTTTTGCTCCAGCGTTTGGCATTGACAACCTTCCAAAATGAATTTTGATCCATATCTGCTAGTGAATCGAGTTTTTCATTTTCGCTCATTAACCACTTACCAGAAAACTGTCTCATTTTTGTCGAAATTTTCGCTTAGCGTCTTTGTATTCACGATATGACGGTGAGTCGCAGTTCCGGGGCCGGCCGTTAGATATCCAGACAGCGCGCTTTTGTCTGTTAATTGTATGTAACTGTTTGAGCTCACTATTCCAATATGGTTTAAGGTACGGCTTGTATACCCGTTTAGGAATGTACGATTCTGCTGACTGCTGCATACATTTAATGATAGAGTCATATGTCTCATTCACGTCATTGTAGTTCAAAATTGGACAATGTAAATCTGTAATCATCGCGTTCACTCGAAGTAGTCCAACTATACGCAATTTTCGCAAAACTCTCCGCTACATCGACACTGTCTGATTGAACGTCGACTCGTAGTCGCATAAATACAGGAAAGTGCCGCGATATATTAAGAGGTGCATCATCGCCAATGCTACACTGCATCACATCAGCTAGAAGGGATTCATGAACACAGATATGGTCAATGAAGCTAGGTTTGTCATCGGTGTATGGTATAAATGAATACCTTGGACCCTTGCATATATCGAGCATAGTCACTGCACACATGTATCGATGTCTTAATGCACTACACAGGTATATTTGGCGCGTGCCACACTGTTTGTTCATATTGTTTACGGTGCATTCGGACTGTGACATTGAGCAGTTGAAGTCGCCCATTATAATACTTGACCGTCAGATGAGAATTTAGAACATAGTTCGTGTATTTGATCGACATATTCCTTATACTGGCTTATAGGGTAGCGTTGTAGTAGTTGGTAAGTAGACTTGAATCACATACACAATTTTGGTGGCTAGTATCAACTTCAGGACGATAATACGATCATCGATTTCGTGTATTTCGATATTACGATTATAGCGCTTGTGCCAGAGAAAGGCGACACCTCCTTTACCAATACGGTGTCTATTTAAGCAAGTTATGGCATTGGAAGTTACAACATAATTACAGTTGTCGGCATTGAAACTGTTCAAAACATTTAAATTTTCCGGTAGTAGCCAATGCTCGGAGAGACCACATATGTCAATATTTTTATTTATAAGCTCGGTTTTCAGGTAAGGCAGTCCAGTCATCACACCCGTTGCGTTCGATGTCATAAAATTAATTGTATGATGGCTCCCCATTCTGTTTCGTATTGTAGCGCCGTCCCTGCCCGCTTTCAGGTTTAACAAACCACTTTCTGCATGCCGTACCCGGTGGCCAAAACTCAGGATCAGATACAATGTCAGAGTGTTCATCCCAAATTGCTATTTGGGCGCACAATGAATCATCCCAACGGCTATTAAACATTGTAGCACGTACGCATTTAACATCGTTTTGCTGTAGATGCTCTTTCAAGTCGAATTCCGTACAGTCAGGGTCAATTCCGCTGATAAAATATTTGGCTAACTTTTTCGAGTAACACCTTTGAAACCTGAAGTATGTGACGTAATCTCATTTTCAGCCGGTACTATATCCTTTACCGTGTCAATGTGAACTATAGGCGGGTTCACCGAAGCGAAAATATTACCAGCACACACCACTTGAATGTATTGATAGTTCTTCGCATCATGGTCCACGCGACTGATATCGGTCGTGTTAGAACTGTTTAAAGATACACCCCTTTGTGGAAGCGAAGTTTGATCCACATTCACCTGATGTCTAGTGGGCGCCATATCGTTCTGTCTGAAGAAGCGATGAGTTCGTGAGTCCTGGAATAGATCAGTGGCAATGAACTGTGGCGATATTACTGGCGATTCTGGAGCAAGGTGATTTGTAACCGCGATACTAGAACCATTGGCCGAATTCCCACTGGCTGCTTGCAAAAACAGATTTCACATACCTTGTCAAGTTTCAGTGAAATATCTCGTGTGAATGATTTGAAGCACATTTCAATGTTGATCTGGCTATTGGCATTTATATTTTCTTGAACTGACTTAACACTGTTGGTAACGTTTGTCAACTGCTTCTCATTTACACACGCCAATGATTCTGCATGTAGTGCAGTTTTGGCCACTGCCTTAACAGTGCTTTTCAACTCCGTTATAGTTTTGTCGTTTGCCTCAGACACGGATTTACCACTCGAGACCGTTGTTTCAACATCTGTCAATTTCTGTCGTACGTCCTTAATTTGTGTTTTAACGTTAATGTTACCAGAAGCAGTACCGTCGTTTATATTCATGATACAGTTTGTGTTGTCACGAATTTGTGAGTCGATGCTGCTCATTTTGGTCAAAAATGACGTTTTGTGTGCGTCCAAATGTTTTACCATTACAGCTAGATCGCAAATGCTGTCCGACAATGTCTGTGACGAAGAGACGTGTTTGCCTGCGATACTACATTGCTCATCCACATGTATTTTACATGACATAAGTTCGTGGTTGATGCTGTTTATATCTCTGGTCATTGTCTCATTTAGCTGGCTCAGTTTCTGGGAGGTTTCTTTAAAGTTTGCCTTCAGAGAACTTACGTCACTTGAAAGTGTCACAATAGTATTCTTCAATCCATTAATTTCCGCCCATACCGCAGCCTTGTCATTGGACTGATCACTATTTGTCACAGTATCGCGTCTTGACGCTGCCTTGAAGAGTTCGTCAACATCGTTGCGATTTCCGTTTATGAATTCATATAGAGTGAAACAGTCAGCTGCATATTTTTCAATAATAGACCCAGCCTTCGTTTTCTTTCTTGATACTAGAATACCGTTCGGCCCATTTTCACATTGTTTGGCAGTTAAAGCCATCTCCATGCGGAATCTCATCACAGTTTCTTCACAACCATTACATAACTGGATCAGATTCTGCGTGTACATGGCTTTTGGCATGCCCTGGAGTTCCATGTTATGTCTGTCGAAGACAGCGTCATCTAAACGATATGTTTTAATATCAATATGTCTACCACCCAGCGGGGAAGTGAAGCCATTTGCACTGATTTGGCGGCCATTTTGACATGGTGTCTCTGTTTGTTATGGATGCTTAATATACATGTACATTAATTAAACTCTAAATGCATGCATATCAAAACTCGTTAACGAGTTTTAATGACGTTATTTTGTCAAACCTTGACGTTTATACAATATGCTAACAAGCTGCATCTGCTGATATATATCAGTTATTTGATTTGTATGTGGATATATTGTGGATATATATATATACACGAGTTCCGCAGTTGCGCGGCGGAACGATGGAGTATATATACATTCAAATCAAACAACCTTTTTATTATATACATGTATGTACATGATAAAATAATACACAAAATATAAATAAAATAAATGTGTTCATTTAGAAGGGATTATTTTTCGATATGAAATATAGTTCCGGCACGGACCAATATGAACTGACGAGATGTCAATGACGAGATGTCAATATGGAAAAATAATGACGGCTTGCGTTCCACTGTTTTCCGAAAAGTTTAATAAAATACGTCACAATGATGGTAGTTTAGTCGGATTTGGCATACTGTATGAGGTACCCATTGAATATAGGTGGACCAAATCACAGAGCTATATATCATAATTATGTGACATGCCATGTGCGTTTGTACCTAAGAAAATGTACGGTACGTTAGTTTCCGTAAATGACGTCGAAAGTTGACGAAATCTTCATAGTAAATGCGGAATTGAATTCCGCATTTGCTATGACAATTTCGTCAAGTTTCGACGTCAGTTACAGAAAATATCACAGTTTCTGTAAATATATTTAGGGGATAACCATGTTTTTCGATTTGGAGCGGTATGTGGCAGGTTTTAAGATCTGTGAATCAGTTTTGGGCGACGCGTTAGACTGTTAAAACGGAGATTATATATGCTGTGATTTTTCATATTTTATAGGCTGTGATTTCAATTGACCAATCAGATGCGTGCTTTCCATTTTCGATTTATTATAATTCATGACAAATCTTAGGTATAAAATGACATGGCGTGTCTCATATGTGAGAATCCGGGATTATGGTATGTGATGTCGGTTTGGGAAAATTACGTTAACACTGGCGTTGATTGTATACAAAATCATACCACTTTGCACAAATGTTTTATATCTTAACATCTAATTATGGTATGTTTGGCGAAATGCCATTTTTTTAAGCAACAGGGGGCCGTTTCACTAAACTTCGTAAGACTAAAATGTTCGTAAACTTGTGCAAAATTATGATAGTCTGTAAATTTCATATAAACAATGTTTTCTTGTAAACAATTATTGGATTTACATTTATTGAGCATAGGCTGCATATGCAGCCTATGCTCAATAAATGTAAATACATCAATTGAAATTTACAGATGATCCTAAATTTGCAGTTACGAACATTTTAGTCTTACGAAGTTTAGTGAAAACGGGCCCCTGGTCCATTTTCTCTTGCCGGGTCACAAATTGTTTCCAACCAGTACAGCTACTGGAATGCATCACATGGAATGCATCTATACACTCTTCTAGATCCAGTATGTAGGTGTATCCCAACGTTATTTTCAGTGAAACAATCTGTTTTTGTTTTGGTTGCCGGAAACGCTTTTGCGCATGAGTGAGATATTTGGCTTATCAAATGCATGCGACAAAAACATTTCCGGCAACCAAACAAGCATATTTGTACACGGAGTGAACTTCTTAAAGGTACATGTCCACTGAGTGGGCACAAAATGTTATTTATAGGAATTAAATAAGTTTATAATTGTATAACCATTCCACCATTTCTAAAAACTACGAGTGCCCACTATACATATATAATCATTTAGTAATAGTTATTTTACTGATTGTGGCGCGCGGTGGTATCAGGCTATCTTCATATGCAAATGAGGCATGCTATTGTTTAATTATGTATACTAATTAAATGCGTCACCTGAAAAAAAAGAAGATTTTTGACAGATTATAAAGTATGATTATTGCACATCAAAAACTAAATGCAGATAATAAATATATATGTCCGTTAATATTTTAAGGAAACATGGGTATCGATCGCCCCTGATATCAGTGTGGAAATTTACGTCTGATATAAAATGTATATGAATGCCAATCAATACGTAGAGTAATGGTGAATGAATGTTTAATTTGCCAGAAAATGTCATATCTACTGAATATACAAAACTATCTGTTTCCCTATAGTATAACCTACTGGGTGGGCATGTACCGTTAACACTTACTATGCTGAATTTAAATGTGCCGTCTGCTGTTTATAGTATCCACTTGTATCACCAAAAACATATTTGACATCATTTTTGGAATCCAATGTAAATTATTATAAAGTGCTGTCAATGTATGTTTTTATTGAGCAAAAAGACAAACTATGAAACAATAGCAGACGACAATTTCGGTTCCAGCCTTCTAAGGATTATTACGCAGGTCGCCTCTGTTCGGGTCCGCAGAGTGTTGGAAGTCAAGTAGGATTAGCGAATATCCTAGTTCATGGACACACACGTTTCATATATTTCCTATATTTCCGTTCTAAATACAGGCTGTTGAAGGTGTATATATATGGTCAATATGTGACGCCCATTATATCGGCGTGTTTGTCATATTTCTCTTAGTCTAGGGCCAAAATAACATGTTTCAAACTGTAATTTTCTATGCATTCTATGTATTTCTGCAGGATATCGGTAATTCTCAAATGAACATATGAACTTGCCACTACAATATTGACGTTAGAGCCTTAAACACATTATTGTACTTGTTATTATACGAGGTTGTGTCCGACCTAGGAAAAGGAGCTGTAATTCCGCCAAAATATTCACGTTAACGTTAATAAAATCGCGTAATATGTTATGATATGAGGTCGTCTCCGACCAAAGTTAGAAGCCTTGTATTGAAATCCAATCTGCACGGGCAGCAAATTAAAAAATTGTCAAGGCCTGATAAGTATAAGTCTTCTTTGTTTTGCTTTCTGCATATATATATATAGTTATACCGATGAAAGCCGAAACACGCCGAATTTCTGTGGTGCTACATGGAGCTCTTTGGTCTCCTTGGGATACACATATTTCTCTCCAGATTATACAGTGGAACTTCTCTAAACCCGACACCCTGGGGGGTCCCCAGGGTGTCCGGTTTAGAGATGTTCCACTGTAAATCAGACATATGACTATGCCAAGGTATGCGTCTGTTCTTTGAGAACTTGAACACGCATTATCATCATAAATATACACCAATGAAACCCATAAAATTAACGATACACAGACTGCTTGCATGTCCGGTTTAGAGAGGCTCGACTGTACATAAATACTGTTTGACATAGTCGTGTATGATTGGAGGACCTTCACTCGTACACGACTATGTCGAACCGTGTAATACGTGACCTTCACATTGACCAAAATAAAAAACAATGCAATGTAATTCCGTATTTATTTTGGTACAATTTCAATTTTCTAAGTGATATGCATGTATCTATAATTGATTCATATAGTCCACATATGGTTGGTGGTTCAACGACAGATTTGAAAATAAAAATGATTGTGGTGTGCCAATAGTCACGTTGCTGATGTCATGTATGAGTCTTATCTATACTCATCTGAGTATACGACACCAGGCGTATGCCATCAGATATGTATACACGTATACATATCTATATATATTTACTAATAGAAACAAGTGATTGCATTTTAGCCGTGCGTGTCTAGGGCCTTTGACAAGCGACATAGTGGCATGTTCAAAATTTTATTTTCGATCATATACATCGAATCAAAAACTTGACGCTCAAGCAACCAATATATCTGCGTCACTGCTGACGCGCATTTATATCATTTTATGTAAAAGTTAAACAAAACACCTATCCACGATTTTACTAGCCCAGGTAAAACCAGAGATAACAAAAACCTCGTTTTAATGATAATTTTGGAGAGGTAAAATTTCTGGAACCCTGTACCCATTTGTCAATGTAAAATCGTACTATATGTTGGGTCTAATAATTGTGTAGATGCTCCTATCTATTATGAACAATTTTATTCACCAATTTATATAAAAGCACATGCAATACTATGTAATGTTTGTCAATATATGTAGTCTGATCCGGCTATGCCGAATGCGCAGGCTGATCTGGAGCTACGTTAGTTGCATACATCGTAAGGCCTATTTTCCCAGCCTACAGACAACATATACATGTAGACTCGTATCTGACCAAAGAATAACCATATTACCATATACATTCGATTGTTTTGTTTGATGTTCACCCTACGAACACTGGCTAGAAAGTGATTTTAAACTTCCCGCTGACATCATATTCACATCATAACAATTCAAGTCTCGCGAGACTTGCCAAAACATATACCAGATTTACCCAGCGATAAGACAGCAATATTTGTCTATACGTTGTAACGACAAATATATTAAGTAAACATAGCGCCATAAGTTCTGCACCGTATCAATACCATACAGCACAACCACAAACATTACACCGAGTTCAACCAAACGTAAGATCTATTTAACCCTTTCACCCCTAAGTAACTGGAATGGATTTTGATATTTTAATTTTGCAAGCACTCCAGCGGTCACAAAATGATTTTCAGACTAGTACACTTTTGAAAATTGGGTGTTTTTGTTACCGGCAAAACATGTAGATCCTGATGAGACGGCTCGTCACGAGCCGGCTCATCTGGATCTACCATTTTGCCAATACCACTATACAGGCCTGTTGTGTTGAAAGGGATAAGAGAAACGCATACATTTCGAATCATATAATAGTTGGTCCTACTTTAGCCTGTTACGAGTATTGTTACATTTACTAGGACCATACGAAAAACGAAAAACGAAAATACTGTCAATATTGATAAGGTGCCATTTTCATGCTCGCATACTTATATAAATCATCGTTATCACTACAGTCTGTTCCACGTTTTGCAGCTGACGAACGTTTGGCTATTAAACATATTAAATGCCTATGTCTTCAATTTCTCTTATAAATACCAATGTTGCGCACCATGATCAAGCGGTCTGCGTTTTAGCTAAGTCCCTTCTGGTCGGTACTGCCCAGCGTAAGTGAGACGTTCAAACACCACATACGCTTCCATCATGGTGTGACGCATTCATTTTGATACACATTTTCTTTTGGTTTGTTCAAACAATGTTACCTAATTTCACCAACTTGTAAAACTGATCTTCTGCAGGAGAAGAATTCACATAAGTGTAAAAGCTTGTTTTCTAATCCTGTTCTAAATTGTATGTATATATATATCACTTGCCACAACTTGAAATAAATATTGTTTAAACTAAACATATTAAAACTATTTAATTGTAAGTACTTTTTTACCAATGACAAAAAAGTCAATATCCCCAATTTCTTTTGATTTCATGAAATTCCATAAAATATTGATTTTATTGCGAAAACATTATTTTCCTATTGGAGGGTCAAAAATCGATTATTTTAGCCCCCATGCTAAATTCCCATAGGAAAATAGTTTTTTTCGCAATAAAATCAATATTTGATGGAAATTCATCAAATAATTATTTTTTTTAGGGAGGGTGACTTTTATTTATTGATGAAAAAATATTTACATTTAAATAATTTTTGGATTTAATGTGTTTCATAGCCAAAAGTTCGTCGGCAGAAAAACGTGGAACAGACAGTAGTACTTTTTATTTGTGACAATACAGGTCAGCAATATTATGCTGAACGCGAGCGATGCGGGTTACTATCAGATGGTATGCAGAAAACTACGATCATGGTCCATAGTTAATGAAGTCTCAGTCCAGGTCAATCTAAGCATCTGAGAACAAATTTCGAGACTCCTCAACATAATCACATATCAGGGGCGGTTCCAGCATTTGGGGAACGGGGGGGGGTGTCTTGTTGCGAAGGTAACTCTTGAAATCTACTCCCGTACCGTCCGTAGCTAGCTACGGATGGTACGGGAGTAATTGCAAGAGTTACCGTTCGCAACTAGGGGGTTGTCCTATTTTCGAGCTCTTTGAAATGCACTTTCCTGTGCTTTATGGCATTTAAATTCAGACTCCAACTGGTGGTAGACTGTGATCTATGTAAACTGTGTCTTTTGCTCCCATGTTTATCAAGCCTGGCTTGGAAACGCCTATGCGTTTCCCAGTCTTCCATTAAAAATGGATATTTAGACACTAGCCTGATGTTCTCTATATTTGGCTGTGACTGGATAAATGTGGCTTATGTGATTTATGACCAGTGTAGATCCTGATCCAATAACACACCTATGTAGCCTGATAACAATATATAGTGTTTGTTAGAAATATGCCACGGGAGTTTCATTGATGGACTGGCGAAAAGTGTAGATCCTGATCAGACTGTGCGGATGTACAGACTGATCTGGATCTACGCTGGTCACAAAACACATAAACCTCATTTCTCAAGTCACAGCCACATATATTAACACTATGCAGCTACACAACACCAACTGACATGGCATGGAGAAAGCAGCCACCTTTGAGGGAATTGCTGTTAATTTAAATTCATTATCCTTTGAAGAAATGTTGCACCTTTTTCTGAACATTCGCTGAATTTGACCGATTTAACGATTTCTTCGATTCCATGATAGCATTCCGTTGTTTAGTCGTTGTCATGGGAACAGTTCTACTGTAACCCACCTGTGTTTTCCATGCACTAGCAGACATGGGTGGTGCCCCTGGACACTGCACCGCTGATCCACCAGCACTTTTCGAGGGAGCTCGTGATTGGTTACATATACTAGCACGTGACACCTGTGGTGAAATCGAGGCTGGTAGCACCGTTTGATTTAGATGTATGTTTCTAGTTAATGCTTTCATAGCACTTGAACCTCTTCCTTTATAGAAGTCGTTGCTTCTGTTGAACACTGATTGCCGCTGGTTACTATCTACCGAACACGCGCGGAGTAATATCTTGGTAATTGCAGACGGCTCTTGGTCCCATTCCGGCCTTGGCGATGATATGGCGCTTTGTGGCCAATCGGTTATCGTTCCCGCTTCTGATTGGTCATCGCGGATCTGAGTGACGAACGATGGCTTCCGGCGATTGGGGCTGCTTTGTGGACGCGCATATAACGACGAAGTTGACGACGCAGTGTCGTTTTTTTTTGTTTTATTGAGCGCGGATTGCGGGCGCAGGTATCGTCGCCTCTTCCGGCTGACGACACGTTCCCCGTACAGGAAGCAGGGACCCCGAATCTGGTTCTGGGATTCCTCCACTTCCTCGGGGTCGGAGTCGGGCGCCATTCCCTCGGCGCTGCGGCCGCTGCTCGTCTGGATATAGTCGAGCGTCATGGAGATGAGGCGCATGTCCTGGTTATACAGACGTACATGGTGTAGCCTCTCCTTGTCCAGCAGTTGGATCCTCCCCTGCAGTCTCAACTGCTCGATGCTGTTGATCTTCCACGCGTGCTGCACCCGGGATGAGTTATAGCTCGCCGTGTGGAACGACGGCATTGTCTAGCTATGCCAGTGTGTGTACAGTTGATCCTGTTGACGTCACATGCTATACTACGTCAGATACACCATTTCGCTCAATACGTCAAGAGTTCTACTGCAGCGTGGAATACTGGCTTGGCCGGCGTATTGTCTACTCTGAAGAATAAAAAGAATAAGATGAGCGAATATAATACAGTAGTACCTGTCGAACACGAACACACGAAAACCGTTCATAAAAAACATGGTTTGACTGCACTTTAGAATCATTTCCAATTTCCATGTTTTTATACGTTTGATTTTGTACCTCAATTAATATGTGACCACATGTGACTGGAAAAGTGGGGTTTATGGGTTTAGCGACCAATGTAGATCCATATCACCATGTGCCTCCGCAGAATCTGACCAGTAGCTGCACTGTTCGCCATTCCATCAATCAAACACCCAAGCTAGATCGCTACAGGGGTCAGCGTGTAAGTGCACACACGAACGAACACGACAGGTTGGTTCGCTACCCACCCAAAGTGTATGTTGTTACCACTCAGTTGAACCGTCTCGAACCGTCTCGCCGAGACGGTTCAACTGAGTGGTAACAACATACACTTTTGATGCGAAATGAGAAAAAATGCAGAAAAATATTTACATTTTCTTTTTATACATGAATTACAGTGGGGTCAGCGTGTCAGTGCACACACAACGAACACGACAGGTTGGAACCAACCTGTCGTGTTCGTTCGTGTGTGCACTTACACGCTGACCCCACTGTACAAGGCTACAGGAGTGTGCTATTTGACAAGAAGTTACACTGGTCACACATGCCATAAGCCCCATTTCTCCAGTCACACTCACGTATCTGTGGACGACCGCAAAACACACCCACGTAGTGTTGAGTGCTAATATGCCAACATTGTATTGTTGCGTCTATGTTGTGTTTTTAAAGATTTTTAATTACCATGATCATGTTTCATCGTGAGTGCAAAGCAAACAATTAATTTTATGAGATACTCCTAAAACTATACACCAAGATGCAAACACTAAATGTATGGGGCCCGTTTCACTAAACTTTGTACGACTAAGAAGTCAGTAAGTGCAAAACAAAAATAGGCAACAAAGTTCATAATAACAGCCGATTTTGAAATGTGTTGGGTGGATTTATTCTGCTTGAATGACATACAGTGACACCTCTCTAAACCGGACAACCTGGGAGGTCCCCAGGGTGTCCGGCTTAGAGAGGTGTCACTATAAATTGGGTGTTTGATCATTCTCAGCCAGAGCTGTGTGCTATGCGATCACGAACAGACATTATCACCTGAAATAAATAGACAAGGAACTCATCAAATATAAGATCACAGGTGTTTTATTGTTGTCCAGTTTAGAGAGGTTCCACTATACATGTAGGTGGTAAATAGTACCGTTAGAGAGCCACATTCATGAGTTGAAGAAACATTATAAAGCTCTTCGAACGAGTTGACATGAAGTTCATTACAAATACAACAGGTATTTTAGTTCATCAACTGTTTCATCCCAATTTTACTGAAGCCCATTAGGGCCACTTCACTTTTTTTTTTATCTTTTCTTGAATTTTCAAGATACTTTCTTAAATTTTAGAGAAAATTCAAGAAAAGATCTTGAAAATTCAAGAAAAGAGATCTTGAAAATTCAAGAAAAGAACTTGAAAATTCAAGAAAGTTCTTTTCTTGAATTTTCAAGATCTTTTCTTGAAAATTCAAGAAAAGATCTTGAAAATTCTAGAAATTCAAGAAAAGATCTTGAAAATTCAAGAAAAGAACTTGAGAATTCAAGAAAACATCTTGAATAAATAGAAATTAAAAAAAGTGAAGTGGCCCTAATTGGCTTCCGTACAATTTACACCACACTGTATATTACTTTCACGATCATGTTAAATATTGTCTATTTCAACATTTTGTGAGTGGGTGGCAGGTTGGAGCATTCGATGGGTAATTTAACGATCGGGGTTCAGCCTGACTGGAATTCCAACTGGAGTTTACTGGTTTTAAACCGGGATCGAACCCGTTTTCCCGGCCTTACATGACCTTAGCTGTTGAAGGCCGTTAAACACCAATAAACACACAAATACACAATTTAGTGTGTGACACAGTTGTTATTCATCTACCGAACATGTTAGAGCAGCATGCCTGCCGAGTTGTAACAGTGCTAGCTAATCAAGTTCACAATTCTGCGAGTCGCAGTTACACGTGGTTTTCCCAGGTCACCTCAGATCTTATAAAGCGCCATCAGCGATACAAATAAAAGTAATTACTGGTGAATGAAATGTACATTGTGCCTAAAGGAACTTGGCATTATAAACTTAATTTCACAAACATTTACTGAACTACAGTGAAACCTCTATAAACCGGACGCCCTGGTGGTCCCCAGAGACGACTAAATATTCGTAAGTGAACAATTATGCTAGTCTGTAAATTTTACATTAACATTGTTTTCTTGTAAACAATTAATGGATTTACATTTATTGAGCATATGTTGCGTTTGTAAATCCATCAAATAAAATTTCCACACGATCCTAAATTGCACTTACGAACATCTCAGTCGTACGAAGTTTAGTGAAACGGTCCCCTGATCTTTTGCGACTACACTGGTCGCAATTATACTGTGGCCCTGAAATTTCTACCCGTGTGGCTGTGACTGGAGACATTGGGCTTCTGGGATCTGTGACCAATATAGCTCCGGACCAAATAACACGCTCCGGTAGCCTGGGGCCGTTTCACTAAACTTCGTACGACTAAACTGTTCGTAAGTGCAAATATAGGATCGTCTGGAAATTTCAATTGATGGATTTACATGTATTGAGCATAGGCTGCATATGCAGCCTATGCTCAATAAATGTAAATCCAATGATTGTTTACAAGAAAACATTGTTAATGTGAAATTTATAGACGATCATAAGTTTGCACTTACGAATATTTTAGTCGTACGAAGTTTAGTGAAACGGCCTCCTGGTATATAGATATATAATGAGTGTTTGAAGCATGACGGGTATTTCATTGATGGAATGACAAACAGAGCAGATCGTGATCAAACTATGGATGCTGGGAGAGTCTGCCATCTGATAAGAAGACACGATCGTCAATTCCACAATAACCCACGTTTGCAATGGCCCACAATAATCAAATAGTACAATTACAAAAGCAATGGTTCAGTAAATTACGACCACTCTCTCTACGGGTAAATTACCTTATAATGGACTGCGTACAGTAATTATAACTGAATTATATGAAGCATAATGCAATTTCTAACCTTTGTCCCCATTGAGTGTTTCATTTATGAAGTTACATATAAAACCCATTTCATTCATTGTACGACATACATATGTATTATTTGATTTCCCACATTTGTATTTAAGCGTCTGAGTAACAAATGGATACTAAATACGACGGGTGCGAACAGTGTAGTCCCTGATCATACTCGCAGTCTGATAAGGGACTACACTGTTCGCAATTATTGAAATTCATGTTTAGCTACCAGTGATAAGTTAATAAATATATTTCGCGCAGTGAATTTCCTTAATTATGTCTATATATACATATACAATTATACCGGTTTATCCGTTGAATGGCGATTTCTCAAATATTTACCGTAAATCACGGTCTCTGTGTTTGCGGTGTCCATATTTGTATTTCTTATCACCACTGCTCTGTTTGCATAAACGACAATGTACATACATGCGCCACTTATACCTTGTAACAAACGTACAATCGGCGGAGATTTATGTGACAGTCATGTAGTTCACTCCCAAGTATCCAAAAACCAAACAAACACACGGTAATAAAATGGCAGATCTCGTGAGAACTCGCTGGTGCTGCACTCCGCACCGGCGCAAATGCTTCACGTCGAAATATGCGCTGGATTCTAGACGAATTCCCATACAACTAATGCAGAGGGTGTTGCATAAACACATGTTTGTCTAGTAACCGGTGCAAGAAATTACTAGACGAAACATGCGTTTATGCGATAGCTCTAAGTAGAGCTGAGTGGAATTTCGTCAAGAAACCGGTGCAGTTTTTGGAAGTGAAACAGTATATAAGGGCGCGGAGTCCGGCACCAGGGGGCCGTTTCACTAAACTTCGTACGACTAAAATGTTCGTAAGTGCAAAATTATGATAGTCTGTAAATGTCACATTAACAATGTGTTCTTGTAAACAATTATTGGATTTACATGTATTGAGCATAGGCTGCATATGCAGCCTATGCTCAATAAATGAAAATCCATCAATTGAAATTTACAGACTATTCTAAATCTGCACTTACGAACGTTTTAGTCGTACGAAGTTTGGTGAAATGGCCCCCAGTGGAACTGGAAGTATGAGCATATGAATAGCTCTAGGTAACCCATATTTCTGCTTCTCTGTATAGTACTAAAGTTATTTTGAAAACCATTTTTTCTATAAAATAAAATTATCATAATTTGGCATGACTTACCTCGAGCAAATGCAATATCGTGCGACAGTGGCATTGGTTTGTTTCCATTTATTTATTTTTCTATGTCCTTTGTCGAATTGTGACAGGCTTATCAAATGGAAACTCGGAGAACAGAGATTTTATCAACTGGACACAAAGTAAATACATTCACAAGTTATCCACACCAAATCGATTGTTGAATACGTTTCACTAAAATAATATATTTGGATGTGACTGGAGAAATGGGGCTTATGGGTTTTGCGACCAGTGTAGATACAGATCAGCCTGTGCACCCGCACAGTCTGATCAGAATCTGCACTGTTCGCCATTTCATAATTGAAACACCCGTCATGTGTCTAACAAGCAATATAGATTGGAATTTGATCACTGGTCACAAATCACAAAAGCCCCATTTCTCCAGTCTTAGCCACATATGGCACATGAACATGTCGCTTTCAAATATGTCCTCCTTGCATCTTGGATACGGTAAATGATAATACAGTGGAACCTCTCTAAACCGGACACCTTGGAAGGTCGGTCCAGGGTGTCCAGTTTAGAGATGTTCCACTGTAAATCACGAAAATGAGCTCTCCAAGTCATGACTGTTTGATTGCGAATAGGAACACACGTTACCTGCATAGCCAAATAACAACGAAAACCATACTTTATTACTTATGTTGTCCGGATATTCGTAGAGAGGCTCTTCTGTAACTACATGTATAGATACAGATATTCATTCACTCTGATCATTTTTACAAAAGATATAAGAGGTAAGTTTGCAGATACATGTATAATAAGTGCATGTGATATGTCAAGCAACGGTGTAGATGGAAGCTATCTGCGATAGCTATTTTTATGCACGTCGACGGTTTCATTGACTTGTTGACTTGTTTCGTCGACGGTTTCACCAGTGTGTCAAATGCATCCCATTGATATCCTCGATGTGTATTACAAGTCTAGACATCACCCAGTACTCGTGTGATACCGCCGTTCATTGATTGGCTTATATTTGGTGGTGCAGTGCTGTGGGCGATTTCGGTTGGCTTAGCTTTGGTGCAACATGCGGCCTCCTGTGTCAGTCTGATTTTCAACCCCGACGAGAATGGTCGATTGCTAATCTCAAATTCCTCCACCTCCCTCCTCCTCCTCCGCGGTCATATAGGTGTTATATACGTTGGGTGAATGTTTACCCCAGAAGTGCGGGTACAGCTCTAACTCTGTTCTGTATAGTATCTGGTGATATGTTTCATTTACCGATACATGCATGTATGTCTTTTCACCATCTGTCAATCATTATTGTCATGACTGATGCAAATTAAAATTGTATCATTACTGGATACCCTTGTTGGATTGGTGTGTATATGGGATTGTGCAAGGTTGGTATCAATTCGTATGAAATGGTACCATGGCTTGGACTAATCCAACTGCCGTCATAATTACTTAATATTGGTAGTCTGTCTTGCTGTATCAGGGGGCCGTTTCACTTCTTACGACTAAAATGTTCGTAAGCGCAAATTTAGAATCGTCTGCAAATTTGAATTCATGGATTTACATTTATTGAGCATAGGCTGCATATGCAGCCTATGCTCAATAAATGTAAATCCAACAATTATTTACAAGAAAACAGTGTTAATGTGAAATTTACAGACTATCATAATTTTGCACTTACGAACATTTTAGTCGTAGGAAGTTTAGTGAAACGGGCCCCTGGTCCTCATGTGGAGGGCAGGCAGATGCAGCAAGCCATACTCTCACGATCTAGGAGGAGGAGGTAGCATAAATATACATATTTTACCATGGCGAGATATTGGGTTCATACATCTATCCATTGTTCAATAAGTTCAACATTTCTACTGTAATTAGACAGGCTCGGTAATTACGGGGCGCCATGCAGGACAGGTTAATTATGTGTACAAAACCAATTTTGTCCAGACAAAATTGAGTTTTGTAACACTAAAAATCACAAAATCCAATTATGTAAAATTCTGATATACAAAATTCATTTTTGTTATAAAGGATTCAATTTTGTAAGACAGAATTGAGTTTTGTGAACAAAATTCAGTTTTGTGGGACAGAATTCAGTTTTGTCCACAAAAGTCAGTTTTGTCCACAAAAATTAGTTTGCGTAACTGATAGTCTATGTCATCTCTACGTTGATTGGTTGAGATCGGTCATAGTCCATTTTACTAGATGGTGGAGTACACTTGCAGGTTTAAATATTTCAATACGAAAATATAACCCAATATATCAATATTATACTTCTTTATGGACAGTTATTTTGGTTATATTATGATTACAAAATACATACCTCTAGTTCTATCCAAGAATCTTATTGTGACTAATCATGTATGCGGAAGCCAGGGCGGCCAAATAACAACTAGTTTATATAAACATTTTAACAATAGCATCGTTTTATTTCAAGTAACCAACATTGGGATAGCGTTATTAAATGTATGTACATAGTCAATACATAATTACAATAAACGGTTGCCATGGCAACCAATTCAAAAAATGTTATTTTTCATCCAAGTTCCATCATGTTTGTTGCTGATATATTTTTATACATATTATTCAGGCCACATTTGTGTCTGTATCTGACCAATGGTAGTCCTTCTTACATGCGTGTGCCATATTTGGGCAACAGAATCGAAACGTATGCAAATACGTATACGAAACGTATGCCGATTTGAATTTTGTGACACAGAATTGAATTTTGTGACACAGAATTGAGTTTTGTGGCACAAAAGTGAATTTTGTGACACAGAATTGAGTTTTGTGGCACAGAAGTGAATTTTGTTGACAAAATCAGTATATATTTAATTTTGTTTTGTTTTTGTCAAGTTTATAGGTGCAAAAATGAATTTTGTTGACAAAATTGAGCCATGTCCCACTTGGCGCCCCGTAGTAATAGTCGGGTTTACTAATTGACGTATAGTAATTACTACTATAATGATTTGTATAACAAGACTAACGATAAATTACCTGTCAACTATTACATAGTAAAGCTGATAGTCAAGTACTATTCAAGTCGTTAATGCACCTTTCTATGACGGAGCCGCTAACTAACACATGGCATTTATAATACATATAGGTGTTGACACGCATGTACATTCACCGAGCGATAACATGATCAAATATAAATTATTGTAGCAGTCAAAATGTTTCATTGACGTAACGGCGACCAGTGTAACCACTGGTCAGACTGCGCGGATGAGCAGGCTGATCTGGGGCTTCGCTAGTCGCGACTGTTTCAAATCCCTGGGGCCCATTTCACCAAACTTCGTACGACTAAAATGTTCGTAATTGCAAATTTAGGATCGTCTGTAAATGTCAATTGACGGATTTACATGTATTGAGCATAGGCTGCATATGCAGACTATGCTCAATAAATGTAAATGCAATAATTGTTTTTTTTAACGCGAACTTTTGGCGTTAAGTCTAAAATATATTTAAAGGTAAGTACTTTTTCATCAATAACAAACACATCATCATCCCCAAAGAATGGGACTTATGGGTTATCCGACCAGTGTATCCCCAAATCAGCATGAGCATCCGCGCAGTCTGATTAGGGCCTACATTGGTATCCATTCAAACCATGAAACACCCGTCATGCTTCTAACAAGCAATATATATCGTTATGAAGATCACTGGTCGCAAACCCCCTAAGCACCATTTATCCCGTCAACACAGTGCGTATGTGCCGTGAAATACGGTGCCGTGAAACATTGTTGATATCCTGTCAATACGACATAATCACTGCGTATAAATAGGTGCGGTGGCTTGGGTTATATTTTTGCATTTTACAGCCATTTGTAGGTGTTGACGGGATAAATAGAATAGTAGGTTAATGCCGTGAATGGGAAAACATATCTGGCGCGGCACGGAAACGGGATGTGCTCGGCAGAGCCTCGCCCATCCCGTTTCCTGAGCCTTGCCAGATATTTTACCCATTCACGGCACTAACCTACTATTCTCTATGTCTCCAGTCACAATCACATATAACTTCCAGTCAAGTTTAGTTAATTCTGATCAGAGCGGTACTCCATTTGACCATTCATTTGCATCTACATTCAAAGCACCAATATAATTCCATTCACCAATTGGCGACAAGTACTTGGAAAAGTCGCGGGAATACTGGACGAAGGCCGGAAGGCCTCGTCCAGTATTCCCGCGACTTTTCCAAGTGCAGACTATCTACCTTGGGTTACACGGGCGCAACCATGTTATGACGAAAAACTGTTGTGTGAAAAAACTGGCAAAAAGCATAAATGTAATAACGCTATTCAGAATCGAGATTCAAGAATCACAAATAGCAGGTCGAAAAATTAATGCAACAATTCACTGCCTAAAATAGTTTTGTTCAGTGTACTTGAACAGCGTATTAAAATCGTAGTACACTAGTGTAATGCATATACATATATTTTGATTTAATATTCTATATATTAAAGTCGTTGAATGATTTCTTAGCAACTCGGCATAGCCTCGTTCTTATGAAATCACTAAGCGTGTTAACAGCTTTCATATTAAATCACCACACTTGTAAGATCAGTAGCCTATTTCATCAACATTGCAAAGTATGCTTTTCTAGCAAAGTATACTTTGAGGGAGAAATTTTCAATTTTAGGATAAATTTATTAATTTTTATTATACTGAATTTATTACATTATCACAGCCATTTTGGCTGTGATAATGTAATACATTCAGTATAATAATTCTACATACTTTTAATCATCACATATATGCAGTCATTAGTTCTATATGAAATAATGTATTTTCAGTAAAATAAATGATTACTCCCTCAAAGTATACTTTGCTAGAAAAGTATACTTTGCAATGTTGGTGAAATCGGCTTCTGGTATAAATATTCTACTTACGGTTTACCTGTAACTCGTCACATTATCCAGCCCCACATGGATCCCAGTTACTTATAATAATTTAGCGATTATAGATTAATAATTAATATTCCGTGACAGAAACTTTCTCACGATCAGGACCGAGGTCTGCCGCCTATTGTCACCCGGTTGAGATACAAGCCCGATACATATTACTTGATTATTTGATTAAGTTCGACAGTTGGGCAAATATAGAACGCACAATAGCTAGCTTAGTATATAGCACATAGGCCGACTCCGGAGAAAACCGCATAGCTGTGTATGGGACGGGACACAAGCCATAGTGAGTTAGATCACGGTTCGTCCGCCTGCACGACGAGATAATACATGTACCTCCCCGAACGGCCACCTCTCTACAACAACACCCTCTCTATAACAGCCGCTATTTTATATCCCAAATGGATGCTTTCCTCTGTATCTAACCCTTAGACTGCTGAGCACGAAAAGTGTCGTCTGCTGTTGCTTTTGACATGTTTTGACAGCATTTTAGAATCATTTCCAGTTTTTCATTGGCATTGTTATTTCTCCTAAATTCTGCGGGTTTCTAAACACTGTTTCGTACGTTGTGAAAGTTTACCCACTTTATCATACGTGTCATACTGCCGTGAGGCTGCAATGTGGTATTGTAGTTAGTTATGTCCCATTGCAAATCTATTATAGAGATCCGGGGCCCGTTTCACTAAACTTTGTACGACTAAAATGTTCGTAAGTGCAAAATTATGATAGTCTGTAAATTTCACGTTAACAATGCTTTCTTTTAAACAATTATTGGATTTACATTTATTGAGCATAGGCTGCATATGCAGCCTATGCTCAATAAATGTAAACCCATCAATTGAAATTTACAGACTATCATAATTTGGCATTTACGAACATTTTAGTCATACAATGTTTAGTGAAACGGGCCCCCGGTCATTTGGTTTATTTTAGTGCTTATTTCTTATTGAATAACTTGCAAACAAACAAACAGGCCGGGTAGACCCAGATCACACTTTGGAGCAACACTAGTAGACAACACTATAAAGGCTTCTTTACACAACCAATCATGCGATATTCGGTCTTATTACCAGCAATTATGCCATAAAATATACAAATTGGACCGGATTTATATAAATAAATTGAAAGATAAATAACTAGCTACGATCCCCCATTGTAACGGGTACATGTTACTATGTATATGCATTTCCCAAGCCACGTTCCTGTGACACTGTCGGCATCTTGTGCAACTGTTGACAGGAAAGGCCACGGTTCCATCCCAAGTCGGACGGCTTTTCTCCCGTTAGCTGATACGGAATTAATTAAACCGGGCTCAATGTGCTAATCTCATCTTTGATCCTAATATATGACTCATGTGAGAAACAATGTCAAATTGAAAGTTTGCGCAGTGTAGTACCCGTCACTTATCAGTCATCTACAGGGTGTGTATTCGATTCTTATTGACCGGATGGTCTCTCAAGTATTCAGATAGTTGTTCACGTGAAGTGTATTTGCGTCACAAATTGAATGGTGATCAGTGTAGTCTGATCGGGGCCTACACGGTCCGCAACGTTTCGTATGTAACTCGATGTTCTACCACCTTGTACGACCGATGAGCGACTCGAAAATGTATCAAAGATGTGAAAATATTCAAAATATTTTCACATCTTTGATACATTTTCGAGTTTTGTTTCTGCATGTACACATCTCATGGGCAATGTATGGACATGAGGATGTGATAACACAGTTAGATCACGTTCGTCCGCATGTACTACAGTGCAACCTCTATACAACAGCCACCCATGGGAAGACGCAAAACTGTCTGTTGTAGCAAGGTGGCTGTTGTAGGGAAGTTAATGCTGAATTAAAATTTGGCGTCCGCGGTTTATTTATTTTCATCATTTCCAATGCTAAAACCCACAACTGAAAGTATATTATATAATATACATTTAGTGGTGGTGTTTTTGGTTTTCATGGCAATTTGTATTTCAATGCATTTCCGCTAGTTTGTCAGCAATGTTTAACACGTTTACCATCCGTGGTATCTTGTACGTGTTATTCGCATGTGGACATAATTCGGATCTAATATACTCACTCCCATAGCACCAATAAGAATCATTCGGTGACTGAATTCGGAACAGTTAGACATTTATCAGACTACACCACAACATGCGCTAATCCCGCCCCTATTTGTCAATTTAGTTTACATCAACACACTTGAATATTGTGCTTGAAATCAAGCAGCTTGATTGTCTGAGCCTGAGCTACAGCTCAGGCTCAGACAATCAAGTTGCTTGATTGAGAGTTGACATTGCCAATATATATTGGCATGATGAACGCAGGTGGTTGTGTATGTGCATGTCTAGTTGTCAATTTGATCAAATATTTCAAGTGAGATACCACATGCTAGGATTGTACACGAGCCTCACACGACGCGAGATGATATTTTACCGGTTGGTGATAGCAATGGTGTGAGGCATATTTAGTAACACCACAGCCAACTTTATACCTCTATTTCTTCCGTCTAGTCGGGTAGAAACATGTAAATGCCCTGTCAGGAAAATTACAATATGAGCAGGTATATATGAAAGCGTACAGGTGCCAATGCTGAAATATATGTATCTCCTAATTAGGAGATACTAAGTTCTAATTAGGAGATAATAAGTGCTAATTAGGAGATAGTAACTCCTAATTATGAGATAATATCTCATAATTAGGACTTACTGTCTCCTAATGAGGACTTACTATCTCCTAATTAGGAGATGAAACATGTGTTAGCATTGACACAGATGGTAAGTCCTAATTAGGACATAGTAAGTCCTGATTAGGAGATACTAACTCCTAACTAGGATATACTAACTCCTAATTAGGAGATACTGAGTCCTAATTAGGAAATACTAACTCATAATTAGGAGATAATACGTCCTATTTAGGAGAACACATATTTAGCAATGGCACCAGGACGCCTCCATAGGTACATGTCAATACAATATCAACTGGAGAAATGGACACGTGATCTGGCTACTCATAACATTATCACTCGTGCATTCTCTTCACGATATTAGAATCCAACGTACGTATGTGTGCCTACATCATGCATGTAAATAACGCAACGCACATGGCTGATTTCACCCCAAAACGAAAAGTCCCAACTGAAATCAAGAGGAATTCTTAATTGTGGTATCTGAATTGACTGTTAACCCTTAGACCGCTACTCACAACAATTGTCGTCTGCTGTTGCTTTTATATCTTGCCTTATTTCTCAATAAAACATGGTTTGACAGCACTTCAGAATCATTTCCAATGGAAATGATTCTGAAGTGCTGTCAAAGCATGTTGTAAATTATTCTAAAGTGCTGTTAAAGCATGTTTTTCATGATAAAAATGGAAAATAGAAAATAAACAGCAGACGACAAAACAATTAAGATAGCGGTCTAAGGGTTAACATGGTGCGTGTCCCGAAATGCGATAAGTCAATATGTGTACACATTGATAGGATTTTCTACACGTGCCTACGAGTCTTTCGGGTGTTCACCACCAGAAATCGATCTACAGTTTTTTTTTTCTATCTGTCATAAAAGATAAGATGACTTGTCCGTCAATACAAAAATTAAAATTTAATGTTCTCTAAAACTATACTGAGCGACAGAAGAAAACGTACAGGCCCGCAATACTGGAATTAGATGGGTGAACAGAAAGGAAACACGTTAATAAAGATACATGTGCATATAATAGTGACTGATTCACATCACGAAACAACGGAAGGTATTCAACCGTTCAATGTTCCAAATGACGTAAAAACATGACGTAGGGGTTGAATAGAAAATTAATCCGTACATATGGAAGTGTATTCAAGTGCCTGCAGCAAATTCAATGACCGTTATGCGGTTAATAACGCGTGTGCCCGCCTGTAGCGGCTACGACTGTAGCACACCGTTACCTCATGGAGTATATACGTCCGCGCATGATAATAGTCAATTAATAGTCACGGCTGATACCGGACCACACCATCACGCTGCCCCCTCCGAATCGGTTTGTTTCTACGATACAACACTGGACAAATCTACGTTTCCCCGATGTTGGTAGCGATTCCATAGGTCACCGATACTGGCTCGCCTGCAGTTCATTAGTCTGGAGAAACGGCTCTTTGATGACCTTGCACTCAGCATACCAAATTACTCGATTTCGTTGGTCATTACTTAATCGCTGTATGTTGGAATGTTTAATTTTTACTTGTAGTTTCTGTCGGCTATCTCGAGGCTGTCCACAGCCCATATTTCGGAATTATCCATCCGTAACTGCGCACGGGCCGACATTAGCAAAATCATACACTGTTCGCACACGGGTGGTTACGAAATATCAATAGCCACGACTTGTATTGTATCGGATCAGTAATTTTCTGTATACATATATTTGATTGAAAAATATGATTCAAATCGTGTAGAAGTATAATGGTGACTAATTGAAAATTGTATGGTTACTTTTGTCGCTGAGTATACGTGTGGTCATCTACGCCTCAATATATCCCACAGTGAACTTGGTGAAAGAGAGATAATTCTCATTTATCCAAAACAGTACAGTGCGGTCTATGCCGATTTCCGCTTTTATCCGTATTATGACGATCACCACATGAACATTGCGCTCAGAAAATACAAATTACAGTGGAACCTCTCTAAAACGGACATCATGGGAAGACCCCAGGGTGTCCGGTTTAGAGAGTTTCCACTGTAAACCAGACATATGACTATGCCAAGGCATGCGGATGTGCTTTGCGAACTTGAACAGGCATTATCATCAGAGATAGGTGATAATGAAACCCCCCAAAAATAGGATACAGAGACTGTTTGTGTGTCCGATTTTGAGAGGTTCTACTGTACTATTTTTTCGCCTAAGCACACATTTACGGAATATTTCAGCTGCACGTTTTCCGCTTTATAGGCAACAAGTTGCACTATATCACTACACCACAGTCAACGGTCTACATTTGCGTAATAGCATTTACTTTCCGCGTACTACAATATAGAAAAAAACCTGCAGGGCGTTGACGTTCATACTTCGCTATAATGTTATTGATCGGCAATTCTACAATATGGAACAAAACACGAAGTATAACATAAACAAAGAACGCCTCATAAGCGCAAATTTTAAAAGAGTACTCCGTCATAATGTAATGCAATTGTGATGAAATGTAATTAGAGTTATGTACTCAAAACTACGAGTATTGTTGATTATGTAATATTGAATAATTCCAGCACAAAAATATTTACACAATTCCCTAACATTTGATTGGCCCGTAGCAAGTCTCTGTCCAAAATTTATGTCCCAGTAAACTACCACGCCGAACTACTTTCTACAGGTGCGTTGTCAGTGCTGTCAATGTAAACAAATGGCTGCCGTCTGTCAAAATAAACACATTTTCTTGATGAATTTATTTCAAATGCTGGAATTATAAGGAATAAATGGCCTTTTTGTAGAATTTATCGGGGATATAAACTTGGAAAAGTCACGGGAATTTCGGCCTTCGTCCAGTATTCTCGCGACTTTTCCAAGTTTATACCCCGATAAATTCCACAGAAAAGGCAATTCATTCCTATAATAGCAAAACAAAACCAGGCGACCACATATACAAAGGAAGACAATACATGGACGTTTGTTGCGTTTCTTCCCCAGCAGTTGTCGACAATATTGTGTCGTCTAGACCCGTGTTTATAAAACGTTTATGTCACGTTCTCGTATATGTACTTCGTACTAGAGAATTATGGAAGGGGATATCCGCCACTACATTTCATGCTGCTTCATGACAATGCAGTCGACCATTGTTACATGTCATCCTGCACTGCGGCTACTCGTTACTGCTTAATGACAACTCCATCGTGCATTATTACATTTCACATTGCATACATCGATTGGCTATTTGACATTGTTACATGTCATCCTGCATCTTGGCTATACAATACTGTTTAATGACAACTCAATCTTGAATTATTACATTGCATATTGCATACCTCGATATGCTTACTGCGATGCTGGCATCCCTCATTCGGCCATTTCATATTCTGACATGGGCCATTCGGCGGAATTCATATAGTCATATACGCATCCCAGCAAGCAGTAAGCAGAATGACACATGGCAGAATATGGCATGTAACAATGTGAAATAGCAATCGAGGTATGAAAATACCCGAATGTATCAATATGCAATGTAATAATGCAAGATGGAGTTGTCATTAAGCAGTATTGTATAGCCAATATGCAGGATGACATGTAACAATGTCAAATAGCCAATCGAGGTATGCAATGTGAAATGTAATAATGTACGATGGAGTTGTCATTAAGCAGTAACGAATAGCCGCAGTGCAGGATGACATGTAACAATGGTCGACTGCATTGTCATGACGCAGCATGCAATGTAGTGGCGGATATCCCCTTCCATAGAGAATCGACCATGAGAACCGAGTACGTGCGTTTATATCACGTTTTTTTTACATAGGATGTTTACATCCTGTGTTATAGATTCGTTCGGCGTGTGAACCAAATCGAAGGACTGCTTATTCCGTGGATTCGGATGAATAATTTCAACGGCCTGTTTTTAAATTTCACATGGACACAAATGTGTTGAAAATAACCTGTGCTATATACTTATTTGAACAACAGAGAATCTCATGCTGTATATTACGCTCTATTTTGTAACAATATGTGGAACTATTTTGTAACAATATGTGGAACTATTTTGTAACAATATGTGGAAGTATTTTGTAACAATATGTGGAACTATTTTGTAACAATATGTGGAAGTATTTTGTTGCCCATTAACCAAATCCCTGGTGGTCAAATAATATAAAATTATTTAGATTTGATGCATTTATATGGAGTGCGTTTCGTACGGATATAATTCAATCTGATGTATTGGGTATTTCACTTATTAATATGTCTGTACATTCTGATATGTAACTGTGACAGGAGAAATGAGGCTTATGGGTTTTGCGACCAGTGTAGATCCAGATCAGCATGTACATCCGCACAGTCTGATCAGGATCTGCACCATTGCATCCATGAAACATGGTAAATAATTCGATAAGCCACATGTGTTCAGTCACAGCCACATATACTGCCCTCGCAAGTCAAACTGCAGTATATGTTAAACTGCAGTATCTACACTATGATGCTATGCTGACCCTGTGCAATCATCCCAAGTCAAACTGCAGTATATGTTAAACTGCAGTATCTGCACTATGATGCTATGCTGACCCTGTGCAATCATCCCAAGTCAAACTGCAGTATTTGTTAAACTGCAGTATCTGCACTATGATGATATGGTACACCATGAGAACCAAGAACTAAAAGCCTCTGCGACCATTGCAGCACCATTAGCCGATTTCATCAAAATTTGCAAACGGTATACTTTTCTAGCAAAGTATACTTTGAGGGAGAAATTTTCAATTTTAGGATACATTTATTAATGTGTATTATACTGAATTTATTACATTATCACAGCCATTTTGGCTGTGATAATGTAATACATTCAGTATAATAATTCTGCATACTTGTAATCATCAAATATATGCAGTCGTTAGTTCTATATGAAATAATGCATTTCGAGAAAATTAATGATGTCTCCCTCAAAGTATACTTTGCTAGAAAAGTATACTTTGCAATTTTGATGAAATCGGCTGCAGATCAGGCATATATTGGACTGTCCGACCAGGTCGCACTTTGTTCATGAATATAATGTAATTCGCTTTTCCAAACTGTATTTGGACATATGTAATTTGATTCACATGGTGCCCAATATATATAACGTAATATACGATCGTGAGCTTACATGTCAGTAGCCTATTTCATCAAACTTGCAAAGTATGCTTATCAAGCAAAGTATACTTTGAGGGAGAAATTTTCAATTTTAGGATAAATTTATTATTTTTTATTATACTGCATTTATTACATTATCACAGCCATTTTGGCTGTGATAATGTAATAAATTCAGTATAATAATTCTGCATACTTTTAATCATCAAATATATGCAGTCGTTAGTTCTATCTGAAACAGATGTATTACAGTGTTAGAACTTTTGTAAATTGCATTTGAAAATGCGCTTGTTACCAATATATTGTATGTGTTTGTTAGTTTGGTGATATATATGGAAGCGTCCTGGTGCTAATACTAAAAAAGTTTTATCTCCTAATTAGGACGTACTATCTCCTAATTAGGAATTAATATTTCCTAATTAGGACTTACTATCTCATAATTAGGACTTACTATCTCATAATTAGGATTTAGTATATCATAATTAGGAGATAGTATCTCCTAATTAGGAATAACTATCTCCTAATAGGACTTACTATCTGTGCCAATGCTAAACATGTTTTATCTCCTAAATAAGAGATACTAACTCCTCATTAGGAGATAGCAAGTCCAAATTAGGAGATACTATATCCTAAATATATTTTAGCATTGGGACAAGGACGCTTCCATAGATATACTATTTTGCGGAGAGGAACAGGGATTTACTAAAGCATCTATTTACGAGAAAAAGTTTCCAGTATTACTTTCAAAAATTCGCACAGGTTTGTTATATTGCAGTGGTTTTACATTTCATCAGTGCTTTAAATTTCAGAATACGGCAGAACCTCTAAAGCGGACCTCCTGGGACCTCATTGTTTTTAATTTAGACGGGTTGCGCTGTAATTCCTTCATTGTCGTCTTTGTTTATTGTTGAGAATGGCATACTTTGTTCATGGATTGCTTAATTACAGTGGAACCTATCTAAAGTTTAGAGAGGTTCCACTGTATGCGTTGTGTATGTAAGTGTTTCTCTCGTTTCTTAAGTATGAGCATTGTTTTTTTGTTTTTTTTGCTTATATTTAACGGCGGCACTGGCTCTAGGACCTTGCATGCCGTCTCCCAAGAATGGGAGAAAGAACGGAGGTAGAGATTTTTTGAGAGAAGCCGGTAATTCGTATTTACAGAGCAACTACGAATTATCGGTACCCATTCACAGCTGGGTGAACTGGAGCAGTGTGGATAAAGTGTCTTGCTCAAGGACACAACGCAGCGCCTCCGGTGAGGCTCGAACCCACGACCTTTAGATCAGCAGTCTGACGCTCTAACCACTAGGCCACTGCGCTCCACGAATGAGCATTGTCATATATAATGGTACTCGTCTCGCATATTGTACATTTTCTATATGATAGTTCAGTAGTGTTCGAGCGGCCTGTCTTATCGGAAGTCGGTGATTGCCTGTTCTATATTTGAACAAACTCATGACCCAATTACGTTTATAATTACATTGGGCTATTATTCCTTCAACCCATGGTTATGGAATAATTACTGTATCCAATACAGCGTCAAATAAAGACTTGTTATATTGGTAAGTACGTTTCAAATGTAAGTATTGCTTCAGGTGTGATAGCTGAGGTTAAAATTGGATCATCATCATCCAGTTGGAAATTCAGATTGCTAATTTGCCATTCTCTTCATTTTCGGGTTCTTTAATGTTAACAGTTTTGAAGTACTCATATAGTTTATCTATAGTAATATATCTATTATATTCTTTGTTCCGGTACTTTTTAATATTTTCAAAATTCCCTGGGTTACTTATGCTTCATGTTTCTACGCTTGCTTTGAGTTTGCTTTTCATGGTTATCTATTTATTTATTGTGAAGTTATACATTTTTCTGCTGGCTACAATACATTTGGTCTGTTTCATTTGGTCTGTTTAAAGTGGGACTCCTCGCAACTTTAAACAGACCAAATGTATTGTACACCCCAGTAAACGAATCAGCCCATGATCGTATTACTTATACTTACACTGCATTTTCTGTTGCTTTCAAAAATGAAAAATAACCAAATATGGCGTCAAAATTAAGAATACTCTTGTTGGACGCCATTTTGTCGCAATTCATGGAACAGCGATGTTGCCGGTCAATAGCGTGCAGTTATTGACAGCCTCGTGGAAATTAATGTCGTCAAATGAACTTTAACCAATCAACAACCTCGTGCGCCGTCACGTTGGTCTAATGTATTGCATTGGGATGTAATCGCAATACGTCGAATGGGTGTTTGCCTTGTGAATTTACAGAAGTTGTAAACATGCATAAGTAAGTGATGGGTTGTTGTGGTATACTGGCTTTATCATATGGTATTCTTTGTGTGTTCGGTGGCAGTATACTAGCCATTGCCGGACCAAGGTTTGTTTCTTTTGAAAAAGCATGAGTAGCCCATGAGCAATAGGGTTTAAGGTAAAACAAATTGATAACAAGCTCAAAATTTCAGAATATGTTCAGAATCATGTCTACATTATCAGAAAAAAAAAGTCCCCGTAAATCAACCTTGTGCCAACTTGGCAATTCAAGATGGTGTCCAAGATGGCAGCCATTTTTGGTTTTTGCTTATATCGTCGTATTCAGCTATGATAAATATACATACAAACCATCAGAACATACATAATTATATAAATATACCAAAGCACAGCATATATAAATACTATTCATAATCACCATTCAAAATGGCCACCAAAATATATCCCCAAATGGCACCAAAGTGTCTAGCATTAAAATGTTGACTGTCAAAATTATTTTTTGACACGCCTAACTGGCTTCCCAGATATTGAGCATGCTTTTTCAATGTATACTAGAAACGGATTAGTTGTGACATGCTAAATATGATAAATCTAAATCTAATATGGGTTCAAAACCCTTCCGTGACAACGCAATATTAACTAGCCACGCCCTGGTTGTATTAAAATCCGTATACAATTTTCAGAGCAAAGTCGCGTGCCATGTCCAAAGTCAGTCAGAATGAACTACATGCATTTGGATTGATACTTGTAAGAGAATATAGAAATTGAATGTCTAAAACCAGAATGGTGTTTTAAATCCTAAAAATCATGTGAAATGTACGTGATCATAGATACGTGATCTTTTGAACATATGACGTCACGGATAACGTCTAACATTGATGTTTTGGTTGTTGCGCTTAACGACGTTGCATAAAACGTCCCGCCTAACATAGTTTAGACCATATCATTGATTAAATTCAGTCACCTGACTCATCAATATTAATGAGGTCTCATGAATATTGATAAGATGGCCCGTTGGAGAATTCGATTTACTTTCAGCAATTTCTCTCAAATTTAGGTTAGTTAGCCATGTTAGATAATAATTAAACACCGGTGGAAATGGTCAGTGCCTTTGGAAACGTTCCCATAAAGGCATATAGCAAACCTGCTGTTCCTAGTCTAAAGTCTGTTATTATCGGACCAATGAAAGCACCTGAAAAGGAACATACATATGTCTGGCTTTAGACACACTCTGGGTTGCAGGTTATGTGATTGAACTTTCCCCCTGTCCATCATGGAGTGGCTTCATGAAAGTATCACATCAAAATGAAAATTTTGACAAAACTAGAATTGAAGTACTTCCCTTCATCAACTTGGACCCGGGAAATCTGAGCACAATACAGCATTATCGTTTGCCCAAGACCAGTGTCAGAAACATGGTCTTGGCATATGTCCAGTTACGCTTGACCAAACGTTGTACATAAAGACGGTATAAATAGTGACTGCAACAAATGATCTAAACAAAGTCATTGTTCGACTTGGTGGCTTCTATCTACTCATGTCTTACCTAGGCAGCATTGGGTACATCATGACTGATAGCGGACTGGCAGATCTGTGGGAAACGGTGTATGCCAAATGATATATTGTGCATATGCTGACAGGTCATGCATACTCACGTGCACACCGAGCCCACATGCTGACGTCAGCGTCCCTTATATGTGTGCTATTACATGATAATCCAAACTGTCTGGATGACTTGACAAAGATAATTGGAAAACCCTCCATCAGATGAGCTTTCAAGGTGTTCATCCTGCTGATGTTACCGATGATGTACATCTATTAAATGGCATAATATCACAACTCCTTATAGCTGTGGCAACAAAAGAAGAACTGGCAAGTTGTGGGATCTTCATCTCACTGTGTTGAGAGAAAATGATTCCATACGTTCATGCTGCTGGGCATCTCCACTATGCCAAGTCTGCCCGATTGTATCTTCAGCAGATGGGGTCCTTGGAAAAAATGATGCCAGCAGCTGAATATGCCAAATTCATGGAACAGGGATATTTCACTATCTGTCGTACTGGCGAGTACTGGAGTGGCAACTTTTCGGACCAAACGATAGAACAGGTCCTAATGCGAATGTTAAAAACATCCGGCGGCATGACACATGGTAGGGGCATCACAGATAGTACATTGGCAAAGTGTGTGTGTGCAATGTCCGGTTGTTTGCATATTTGTAGCCAACTGGAGCAATTCGCATCAGTACACACATCTACCTCTGAACAGCACAAATACCTGAGGGTAAGCACCCAATCAAGAGATACCAAAGACATTGGTCTCTTTGTGGATTGGCTGCACACATATTCACCATTCTGTGAATATGAACCATCTCGAGTAGTATATATATCCACACTGGACTAGTGGCCGACTCGACAGTGAATTGTGACCAAGCAGTCGACATTGGTACCGCTGCAGCTGCTAAAATGACAGGTAAATGTTTTACAGAGATCACTCTTCACAGAACAGATAAGGTTAAGACAATCAGTAGTATGCACAAAACTGTCTAAGTCCGAGTACATGATACGGTAGTTAAGTTAACCCCACTTTGTTGTTTAATGGGATCACGTGTGTTCTCAATGATAGTACTGATATGGAAACATTTCTGACACACGAACTGTCACCGCAACCCCCAGCACTATGCATTGATGGTCTAATGCGGAAGCCCTTGAAAAGTACACTTGGTATATTGTTGAAGTAATTCGTTACACAACAACCAACTGTCACATACAACGCACTATGTTGTGGACGGAGGGCACCTACTACACAGTTGTATGGCCAAAGGCATCTACATATCACGACGTGTTCCAGTCATATATCGCATACACACTAAAACATGTTGGTGTTGGGACAGTTGTTGTATTTGATGATTATAATGTCACCTCAACCAAAGCCATGGAGCAGAACAGAAGGGCTAGCAAGGTAACATCACGTTCCATCATATTTGATGTAAATATGAAAAGCACGACTGCACAATCAGCATTCTTGTCAAACAGTAGCAATAAACGTCGATTTATTGACTTTTTGAGTCAAGAGATGCAAGCTGCAGGAATAATAGTGAAACAGTCAGAGGCAGATGCAAGAGTTCCTGGTAGTTTCAACAGCCTTAACACTGGCTGATGATGCCGAGAAGCCAGTGGTGGCTGTTTTGGAACTGACACTGACTTACTGGTGATGCTTGTTGCACTAGCGGTATATATGCTTTGCCGTAGTAACCCAGTGACCCTTTACAACATCCAGGCTCTTCAGCATGTTATAGGAGACACCAAAAACACATGTTGTTTATACATGCTGTAAGGTGTTGTGATACAGTATCTGCACCTTATAGACAGGGAAAACGCAAGGCTTTCAATAATGTACACCATCATCAGGACAAGCATATGCTAGAAACGTTCAGAAATAGTGAAAGCACACATAGCGATATAGAACATGCCGGTGAACAGTTCTTACTCAAATTGTATGGAGCTGGTCAAGTAAAGACATTTGATAAATACAGATACATTGCATATAAAAAGGCAATTGGTAGGTCCTCCTTTAGCTCATCATTTCAGCTTGCGTGTCTCCCACCGACAAGTGATGCGGCCAAATATCATTCATATCGTACATATTCAGCAATGGATGGGTAACTCAATGCCTCCAGTAGAATGGGGATGGAGATTGCAAGATGATGTTCTGTTACCCATGGAGACTGACCTCCCAGTTACACCAGCTAAGCTAATGCAAATGGTTTCATGTGGCTGTAAGACTTGATGTGGAAAGTCATGTGGGTGCAGGAAGCTTGGGTTATTTTGCACAGAGATGTGCAGCCAATGTATGGGACAAACATGTAATAATTCTACGCCCGTACCAGTTGACCATGATTCTGAATAACCTCATAATTTACACTTAGGTGGCACTTAAGATTAGACAGTGGTATCGCTTGGGTACTGTTGAAGCAGTATTCTTGTTTGCAAGGCACATACATCATGTGAAGACATTTGTTACCAAACCATGGCTTTCTTTACATAATTATCCAACAGTTTACATCAATATATTTACACTTCCAATAATTTCAAAATGTAAACGCCCATCTAAACTATTGCGTTCATACACCAATAAATGCATTAGCCTCACATGACGTCGCGTGACGTTGTTGGTTGGTTGATTAAAGTTTGTTTGACGTCATTAATCTCCACGACGTTGTCATTAACGTCATGCGTTTGACCGGCAACATCGCTGTTTCAAGGAGTACGAGAACATGGCGTAAAGCAATACGAAACTTGAATATAATGCCATATTTGGTTACTAACATTTTGAAACTATCGAAAAATGAAGTGTAAATATCAGTAATAAAACCCCGGGATGTTGCGTTTACTGCGGTATGAATTACATTTGGTCTGTTTAAAGTTAGCGAGTAATCCTTCGGACTCCACACACTTTAAACAGACCAAATGTAATTCGTACCGCAGTAAACGCAATAGCCCTAGGTTTTATTCCTTAAATACAAATGACATAACTGTGTGACTACTGTCAAACATTGAAATGTGTATCACCAATATGCATATAAATACAATAAAGTGATTTGAAAGATAAACATGACTTATTTAAGTTGTGGCGAGTCTAATACACTTATCTAGTCTGAGTGAATGACATAACATTCATAAAAAAGTACATAGAAGTGTCTACCATGGTATCAAATGCCATGATTCTTAATCCACAAGTCACATTTTATGTATGATCATACAATGTTATTGCTATATTGATGATGCTGTGGTGGTAAAGTGGTATGGATTTACATGTATGTTTACTTACAGGACGAGATTATATACGATAATTATACGAGACACGAGTGCATATCAATCTGTATATACCATGAATAGTGATAATCAATGCATTTCCAATGTATTATGTATTAAGTACTGCTTGCCATATATTGTATAATATATGCATTAAATTGAAAATATTGCTATCTACCTCGCATTTTTTCTTTCAAAATATCCTAAAATGCATCAATTTGGCAGTTTTGGCGGCCATATTGACGGTCATCTTGAATTGTATAATTTCAGAAATAACAAAACTGCTTTAAAAATGTACCTGTATATCTGAGATAATCCAGGTAAGAGTATAAAAAATCAACACTTTTTTTATGCCTATTTTCCCATATAGCTGAGCATCTTGGACGCCATCTTGAATTCCCAAATTGGCACCAGCCGGATTTGCGGGGACTTTCAGTATGTTATTCTACATACATTTATACAACTTTCCTGAAAAATTCAGCTTGTTAACAATTTGTTTGGGGTTTGGTGTTTTTTAAACCTAATACTCCTGGGCTAGAGTGTTTATGACTAAATGACGATGTAGCTGACGTTATGAAAACGTCGGAAATTTGTTCGGTAATAAATGTCATCAATATCTTCCTTTGATGTCAGTGTTATGTTCTGTTGAAGATTGTTGATTTGTGTACAGTCAATACGGTTTCACGTTTTATATTTGAGATGAAATACTTTTTTTGTACCCTGAAAGAGGGTATAAAAAAGAACTTCATCTGAAATATAAAACGTGAAACCGTATTGACTGTTTGGGTGGTTTATTTGAGTGGTTGCGCAGTTCAAGGTGTTAGCCATTCTTCCACTCGCCCCTAATGCACGCCTGATATTTCCACCGCATCCATTCCGACGTCACCTCAACTGGAAATGAGACATGTCAAAAAGCTTTTACCGGTGTCCACGCCGCTGACGTGGTTCGGTTGGCTGGCTCACATGACCGATCATTCCTTCAAGTGGTATCGCATGTGTAATAATAGTTGTCATCAAGCACTGCAATATCTGGGCCCGGTTGCTGAAAACCTCTGTTAAGGATTTAACAGTCTGGGCCCGGTTGCTCAAAACATCCGTTAGCTTAACGGACTGTTAAATCCTTAACTGAATGGTTAAAATCTCTGTTTTAACAGAGATTTTAACAATTCAGTTAAGGATTTAACAGTCCGTTAAGCTAACTGATGTTTTGAGCAACCGGGCCCTGTTAAGCTAACATAGGTTTTCAGCAACCGGGCCCTGGTTAGTAATATTGGACACGACACGACAGATGCTGACAATGGCCTCCAGGAGAGTTCGTTTTTGTACGGAGTCCCGCAGGGGACATGGAATCTTTATTAATTCGTTCCCAATAAATAACAATTCGTATCCTCAATTTAGCAATTCGTTCCCTCGAATTAACAATTCGTTCCCACGATATAAGAATTCGTTCCCTCGAATTAACAATTCGTTCCCACGAAATGACAATTCTTTCCCTCAATTTAACAATTCGTTCCCACGAATTAACAATTCGCTTCCACGATATAACATTTCGTTCCCACGAATTAAAAATTCGTTCCCGTGGGAACGAATTGTTATTTCGTGGGAAGGAATTGTTATTTCGTGGGAACGAATTAATAAAAAAAGGAATTTTACGTCCCCGGCGGGGCTCCGTACGTTTGAGACAAGCCATGTGGTATTGTACCTAATAATATGTGTTATTGTGCATGAAAACTATTTACACAATTATATTCCGTAATCGGTCTTAAAATCGACGTCATCTACGGATATATATATAATAATTATGAACTATTTTTATGAGATGTCGCACATCTTATTATGCCAGTCATGCTTCTAACAAGCAATGTAAATTGATATAAGGCTGCAGCAGTGTACAATTTGATCAGGAGCTACAGTGGTCACAAATCCCATTTTCCCCATTTCACCAGTCACAACAACATCGTGTACTGTAGCGAATGATGGCGATGTAAGCGGGCAATTTAGAGCTACAAGGTGTATGATTACGCGGTACTAACAACAACAACAAGTGCCGATTCAAAGTACGTATTATTTTATAGTGTCCTTATTACGCAACGGATTTTGATGAAATATGGCGCATCAAACGCGTCTTGTTAAGCTGCATTTGGCGGTCTCTGTATTTCCGCCCAAACTTCTGTCGTTTTTGCGAAGAATCGATTTCCGTGTCTCCGACACGGAAATAGATTCTTCGCAAAAACGACATAAGTCTGTGCCGAACTCCCTGGACCACCAAATGCAGCTAATGAAGACGCGTTTGCTGCGCCATGTTTCATCAAAATCCGTTGCATATTAAGGATACTATTAAATAATACTTACTTTGGAGTGGGCGACGTTGTTGTTGTTGTAACCACGTGATCATGCACCGTGAGCTAACTATAAATATTTAATGCTAGCTCTAATTACATGTATTTAGAGCTAGCATTAATTATTTGAGTTTATGTAGATTTGACGTGCCATAGTGGTGGGGCTATTGTTTTCTCTCTAATTCATCGGGGGATTGTTTGTTGTGGGGCTTTGTACAACCCATACTGTTCATACTCTCTAATATAATTCCAGTGACACTATGGCTGGGTGAACAGTACACGGCCTTCATTACATTTGTTTTAATGTTCTGTTATATTACAATTAGGCGCTCCGTGATCACTGCTGTGCGTGTGTCACGCTAGTGTCATTGTGCATTGTGCATTGTGTTCATTGTGCATTGTGTTCATCAATCTCCTTTCTACATTTCACATTGGTTGTCCGTTTGTAAATTGCTTCTGATACAACATTTGCGCGTTGAATAAAGCCTAATACCATTTATACTTTTAAGTTTTCCAACCGATTTCCGGTTTAGAGGGATTCTACCGTATACGTGTTTAAAATCCAGGGGGCCGTTTCACAAAACTTCTTACGACTAAAATGTTCGTAAGTGTAAATTTAAGATCGTCTGGAAATTTCAATTGATGGGTTTACATTTATTGAGCTCAATAAATGTAAATCCAATAATTGTTTACAATAAAACATTTTTAATGTGCAATTTACAGACTGTCATACTTTTGCACTTACGAACATTTTAGTCGTAAGAAGTTTAGTGAAACGGCCCCCTGGATTTTAAACACGTATACGGTAGAACCCCTCTAAACCGGACACCCTGGCGTCCCCATTGTGTTTAATGTAGATGTATTTTACTGTCATTTATTTCATTGTCGTGTATTTTCGTGATTGAAAATGACAAAAATGTTCATATAGTGATTAATTACAATGGAGCCTCTCCAAACCGGACACCCAGGGTGTCCGGTTTAGAGAGGGTCCACTGCATGTAGATACAACAAATATCTAGCACTTCAGTGTGCAAGACTTAACCCATTCGTGGCAAATACCCAATGTTCCCAATTTTCTTCATTTCTCGGCGAGACGGTTCAAATGAGTGGTGACAACATACACTTTTGTTGAGAAATAAAGAAAATAGAGAAACCATTATTTGCTAAATTTTGAAACTTGTGAATGGGTATCGGCCATGAATTTGGTTAAATACCCAGCATGTTAACGGATATTATTATTTGCAGTAAAAATTATTTTCAAATGCATAAATACTCGTTATACTACGGAGCCCCGTAGAGGACTTGGATTTTTTTTAATTAATTCGTTCCCACGAAATAACAATTCGTTCCCACGATCGAATTGTTAATTTGAGAGAACGAATTGTTATATCGTGAGAACGAATTGTTACATCGTGGGAACGAATTGTTATTTCGTGGGAACGAATTGTTATTTCGTTGGAACGAATTAATAAAAAAGAATTATACGTCCACTGCGGCTCCGTATTAAACTGCATGTGCATGGTGCGAATTTAATATTAGTGGAGATGTAAATTGAGACTGAAGAGCAGACATACTGGTCAACACATTCTGAAAGGTTATGAAAAAAGGGACGTCATTTTTGACAACGGCAGAAGTGCACGTTTTCGCATGATCCCATTAATAATATTACAGCAATTGTCATTTACGTGCCTATCTGGTAATGTATATCATTTAGCAGAAATTGTCATGCTGTATAAGTGGCTACAGCAATATTGAACCATTAGGGATAATGTGTTTGCTAAACCCATTGGCATCCGATTTCCCATGGCGAGTATAGGGAGGACAATAAAATAATATTTGTTTTCACTCACCTACCAATAATTCCAGCACAAAAATGTTTACACAATTCCCTAACATTTGATTGGTCCGTAGCAAGTCTCTGTCCAAAATTTATATCCCAGTAAACTCCAATGCCGAACTACTTTCCGTAACCGTCAGGCGCAGTTAAAATAATTCTTAAGAAAACGGAAAATAAACACATTTTCTTGATGAATTTATTTCAAATGCTGGAATTATAAGGAATGAATGGCCTTTTTGTTGAATTTATCGGGGATATAAACTTCCGGCCTTCGTCCAGTATTCCCGCGACTTTTCCAAGTTTATACCCCGATAAATTCCACAAAAAGGCCATTCATTCCTATAATAACCAATAGGATAAAAATAAACAATTGGCGATAAAAAATTACAATTTTGGAAAAAAAAAAAAAAAATTCTCGAAAATTGTAATTTTTTATCGCCAATTGTTTATTTTTATCGCCAATTACGAAAGTGGCTTTTCCAAGTTTATACCCCGATAAATTCCACAAAAAGGCCATTCATTCCTATATTAAGGACACCTATCATTAAGGACTTTATAGAATATGATCATTCGTTTCAAATGCAGCAGCATCATGTGACTGCATATCTATATAAAGTATATCTGACCATGTTTTTCTTAGCGTATATTATACAGAGCATTGAGTTGCCATCTCCGCAATTTTAGTTTGTACATGCAATCGGACAGTTTCACCACTTGGAGCTTTTGACAGATACAGCGAATATTATGGCAGAAATTCTATTAAATTTGGTGCATAGCGTCCCAGATATATATGACGACAACGTCGTATACATATTAGTTCAGCAGACTACACAAAACGCTAGATATCTGAGATGTTCTACCATCACTCACAAAATATACAATGGACACTTTTTTCAATGCGTAAAATGTCAAACTGATGCACTGTCTATTATTACATGTAGAAGTACATCTGGCACAACCAAAGCCTTATTTACTCGCATAGCAGGCAAGTACACAACAGTGAAAATACACTCATAACTGCTTACAAGTCACATTATTCGATACAGTGTGTATGGTAATACGGGTATATGTTTACTGTACTGTGTATTGTTCTTACTGTTACACAGTCGTTGCTGAATTCTCAAATATTTTAACAAAGGGTCAAGAAACCTTTCAGATATCAGACTGGGTATGTTAATTTGATGAAAACAAGACATAGCACGCCGTTCCCTGATGTTCCGATCATGTTGCATTATTAGTGGTGTGTGTCAAACGCCATAAGAGGTAAAACTGGCCGATGGCTTGTACACAATAAGATGGCCGACATGGCAACTCCATGCGCCGTGTAGGTTATTGTGAGAAGAGAATGTTCACATGTACGTTATGCATATACCCCATCACATTTACGAAGCAATTATACAGTGGAACCTCTCTAAACCGAACACAGAGACATGTTAGTTTTACTTAATTTTGATAAGTTACAGTGTCATTTACCTCCAAAAATAATGTATATTCAGATCGCAAAGCATTCACTCATGTCTTGAAGTAGTCGTCATCTGTCTGTTTTACAGTGGAAACTCTCTAAACCGGAAACTCTGGGGACCTCCTAGGGTGTCCTGTTTAGAGATGTTTCATTGTACATGAATCATAGGATGATCCGGGGTCTCACGGGTCCTTAAATGAACTTGGTGTCAGATATGTACCAAAAGTGACGAAACAGGGGACCGTTTCACTAAACTTCGTACGACTAAAATGTTCGTAAGTGCACATTTAGGATCGTCTGAAAATGTCAATTGATGGATTTACATGTATTGAGCATAGGCTGCATATGCAGCCTATACTCAATAAATGTAAATCCAATAATTGTTTACAAGAAAACATTGTCAATGTGAAATATACAGCCTATCATAATGTTTCACTTACGAACATTTTAGTCGTACGAAGTTTAATGAAACGGCCCCCTGATTAGTAAATAATAATTTAATTGTAGATTTGTATCGTATTTAACAACATTGTGCCCAGTGAGTGACCTGACAGAAGATTGGTCATTGGTGAAAATATGTTTTAAAACTGACAAAATACCTAGGGTTACGAAGGCTGGTTGCATCACGTAAGGCGAAAACCACATATTAGTCAGGAGGAATATTGAGCATATGACCCAACAGGTGGAAATGGAGTCTAGACTTTTTCTTTTGATTTGTATGAGTTCATAAAAGCATATAACAATAATTTTGGGAGGGTGTGCAAAATTTCGTCCAGTGGCATTTTTTAAAATCCAAGATGGCCGCCACCATGTCATCTAATAATAAAAATCGCCATAACTCTTCAATTACTTGTGATACAGACATACTCTTGGTCTCTATACCCATATTTGTTAGCACAAAGAATATTATAAAAGAGAAAGTATTGCAATCTGGCCATTACTTTTTGCATAAAATCCAATATGGCCACCAAAAGCACAACAAAACGTAACTAAACCTGCAAAAAATAGTATGAACTTTGGGTAACATGAGTTGTCTATTGACGAGTTGCACAAGTATAGCTGACGAGTTGTACTAGTAAGACTAATCATTTTGTATTTGCTAAATAAACCCATTTCCATTTTGTAATTCAATATGGCCGCCACCAACCACTGAAATACATTAACACATATATACGTATTTGAACATATATGCATAATGTCGGGCTCTATGCTCACATTTGTAAGAGTACATATTCAATATGAATGGCCAGTAATACAACTTGATTATTGCATACTCATTAAAAATCCAATATGGCCACCAGATGCGTATAATCGGTTAGATATTGTTTATACTGTTAGCAAATCGATGTGTTTTGGACTCATTGAACTACTCTAATATCACGTCATTTAGATCAATTACCTCAGCAATCAATTCGGACTCACCCTCTTCAGATTACGTGTTAGAGGATTCTTACAGGCTTCTCCGCCCTCACAGAGACAGAATACTGTACATCCTAGCTTGGAGCAGCTGCAAGCTGCTGTACGACACGCAGAGGTCTTGCAGTTGCATCGTATAAGACGTAGTATGTCGGTAGGCGCTGAAGGGACATCCGCTGACACTGTTCGAGGAAGGAGGATATCCTGGTGGTCAATCTCCCAACCATATTCTGTTGGCTCCATGTTTGGCGGCGACTCTTGAAGTGCTGCCTTCCATGTGGCGACTTGCAAATGGCATCTGTGAACATTTTCAATGAACGTAGCTGTGGTGGGTGGAAGAGAACACAGTTTCACCGACGATGCACCAGTCTTTCCTCCGTTTTTGCGCGCCACATTTTGATTCTGCATTCTGTCATGGATGTGCATTCCTTCGTTACATTGCCATATGTAACGCATATGAAGTTAGTGGCCTGAGTTTCAACAGCTTTCATATCGGCTTTTACATCGCCAACTTGCGAAAGTGAGTGGTATCCCTTCTTGTAAAGTTTGATGGCCGATGCTTTGCCGATGCCATGTAATGAAGCTACAGTGTCGGCACCAGTCAGCGCATGGATTGCCGGCAGATCATCTGTTAGATCACAGTGTGCTTCGGTAGTTGCGCGAATATCTATGACCACTCTTTCTTTCACTGGCGATGACATGATCATTGGGGCGGAGTTCCTACCTTGACATTCGCTATGATAGAAGTGAATAAGCAACACAAATACGTCTGTGTCATCACATACTACCCGAATTGACTTACCCAAGAGAGATGATGAGATGGCATGCTGTGCTATAAGAATATCAGCCTCCTCATGAGTGGAGGAGAGGTCATGTCGGTCAATCCTGATGTCTCTTGATATCTCTATCGGTACATCACTGACACCGGCCAAAGTAAGCGTGTGCTTTTGTGTTGCATGCGTATAGTAGTCGTGGTCGAGAAGACCTTTTGCGAGCATTGCATTCAGTTGGGTCTTGTTCTCTGTATTGCTGAGAACAACTTGCCTGGCAGGGGCATGCATCTCTGGTGTCAGCTTATATACACGACTTGACCCCGCCCTCTGCATCCTTGTGACTGCCTTAATGCTATTGGGGAAGTATCTATCAAAAACAAGGGTGACATTTGCTGTTTGTAGAGCTTTATATACGAATGTCTTGAAGGAGTCCACGTACACAGACAGTTTGTCAGATGGCCACACTATAACCCAGAGAAGAGCCGACACATCATAGATCACAGTGTCTGGATTTGGGATGTTACGCTCTGAAACAACCACTTGAAGTTTTTGCTTTAGTATCGATTTTGACTTAGTGATTTTCATTTCACCATCCGAATTGAACATCGATGGCGGATATGCGGCCAGTTCATATGTCAACACATTGTCAAAATTTATCTCCCAAGAACTTGCTAGTAGGCCGATGACACGTGCATATATGAGCTCCTGGTCATACACCCGTTCCTTACCTACTAACACATGCCTTTGCTTCACATCCATCGTGATCACAAGCTTGCTGAGAGGATCATAGAACAATCCCGGCCAACCAGCTCTGAAGTCTTTCATTGCCCGTTTTCCAAGCATGACTGCCTCGTCAGCATTGACATCGGGATGAGCAATCTGTCCTGTGACAATGTTCATAAGTGCACCATCTGGATGAGCCCTATCGTCCAATGGGTTGATGCTGACCTCAAGTGTGTTGCGTATGCTTACTCGATCAGTCTGATCCGCGTTGATTCGGCCGTCACTCTCTTCTTTATGGTGAGTATGGAGAGTCTCCTGTTCGCTGTTGGTCATTGCACGAACATTTTGTGATACCTCCCCACACAGGGCAAAGCTGAGGGCCCACTTCACCATCTGATTATAATCTGTAGCCACCCCGACAACCCCAGATGGTTCATGTCCCAACCGCATGTATGTTGTCTCTATGAACATGTCTGTCCAAGTTGCATTATAGATGCCCGGGATGTGGCGCACAAATGCACCATTCTGTAGCCTTTTGATCATCTCGGGAGGGAGGCTTTTCATATGATGAATGTAGAAGTCACCATACCGTGCATAGTTGTGGCAGCCAGCAGAACGGAAATATGGTAGCATGGCTTCTGCAGCGAGAAGGTGAAGAGCCCAGTCACCCTCGTGTCCTGCACGGGAGAAGTGCATCATTATGATGACTGCTTTGACCAGATTATCAGTCCACAACTTTGCAGTTCTGCTTCGACTTGCTCGCACATCTAGTTCGTCAATGAGGCGAGTGAATGATGTAACTCCCTCAGAAGTTACTATACCACGGAGAACCTCCTCCACTAGCATCCTGAGAGCGCGGAAGTTTTGTGGGTATTTCTTCCCGCTTAAAATTTTATCTACACTCCCAAATGTGTTGGCCAGGATCTCTTTCATGCCACTACCAGCCATGATGACAGCTGTTGCGTGAATGAAATTCATAAGCATGTGCATGCCACCGAGTACTGGAACGACTGACTCAAAGTATGAGGGTTCATGGAAAGGTATGTCTATGGTGACTGTATAGTTGCTGGTCAACTGTAAATACTAGCATGTCCTCACCTGCAGCTCTTACAAGTGACAAACCTTTCTCGATTGCAGTTTTTATGGTGTCTGGGTGAGCAGGAGGGCGATCAACAAGTGGTAGGAATGCAACTGTTGTCTTTGGCTGAGGTAGTATACCTGCATCACGACATAATTTTGTATTATATCCATTATATTCTGGACATTTCTGTTCAACATGAACGTCCTGGAGGAAGGCAAAGTCGTTTTCCATGGCCCTTTGCGCAGTGATGACCTGTGTAGCTAAATGGGCTAGTGGGGGTACTTGTCTCATAGATTGCTGGACAGGCATTGCAGGCTTTTTGGGTCCATTGTATGACTCCTGTTGTACATCAAACTTAATCGGTTTCGAACGATCTTGCATTGGTTGTCGTTTAATCGTTTTCAATTTGGGAACCACCCAATCCACACAGCCAGTGGAAGGGAGCTGAACCTGTGCCATGATCATGGCGAGACAGTGGACGCAAAGCTGGCAGTTGGGAGATGATATCTCGGCGTCAAAATTGTCACAGATACAGTGACTGAGACCGTTTCCACCAAAAGCTCCAAACCCTGCATCATCATATGTCTGTGACACATGTACAGCTGCTGAGTAAGTGAATAAACGGACTTCATCGTATGAGCAGCAAACGGAGTACTTGGACAACTCGGAAATCAATAGTTTGTTTCGCCGCATGAGTACGCCAAATGCTATCTGCAGATATGTTGGTTGGGAACATACCACCCCCGTTATGATATTTGCGATCAGAATCATTGGGAGTGAATCATTGTCAAACTTTGAAGATATCTTTGATAGAAGTGAAGACGTTGTTTCACCAACGGATTCCCGTGCTAACTCTTTATCAATGTTTATTACGTATTTCTCCCTCCTTTGTTTTAATGCAAGACATTCACTGGCTATTACAGATGCGACTCGTTCAACACAATAATCCAGATCATCATCAGCATTCTTCACCAAGTGTAATGTTTTTGCCAATGCACTTCTGAATCCCATGATATTTGCAAAGCCAGGTGATGACAAAATAACTACATTATCACCATGATATTCAGCTATTTTCTTAAACAGTGTTTTGCGTGAGATGCAAGAACCACCCTCATCGACGTAATGTTCGAACACTCGATGGAGCTCCATGATCTATGTGGATCTTCTAGCATACGTTTGCAGACACAATCGAATGCTGGATCATCTGAAGACTTACCCCCATTACTACCACCGTATTGAGCACTACGTGCAGCCAAGAAATTGGCTCTGCACGATTCGTGGCAGCGTGCATCTGCAGCATGCAGATCTCCCACTGCACTGAGTACCCTTTCTTGTACAATCTCACCAAGTTTGTCATTCCTCTTATGGCAGATGTCGAGTATATATTGTTTATATTCTATGCCATCTGCTTTTACATTACTTCTTATTTGGAATGCACGTTTACGCCGTTCCATTGGAATTTTCGCATCATACTCTGATGTGAGAGGACATGCAGATACAGCAGGACAAAATAAGCAATGCTGTCTGAAATCGAACTGTTGAGCTTCACTTGATCTCAGCCGTTTTGGGGCGCTGTTATCAGTATCTCCATTGTCACACATCTTACGCACATGAGCTACATGTGCTTTGACATTGGTCGTAGATGTATACCGGGATACACATGACTTATGAACCTTAATGCAAGGGTTATTGGGCTCTGATGCTAGCAAAGACTCAAGCCGTACATGATAACTGTCATCCAGCTGTTTACTGCATTGAATGATAGTCTCAATGCGAATTTTAAAACTGTTTTGCAGCTTCTCCTTCTTCTTTATACAACCATATAAGTCGTGGAAAAGGCAATTGTCATTTGAATTACTAGCCATTGTGAGCAGTAGCATGAGTAGGTTTGTGTAGCGAGTATACAATCCTGCTGTCTCGTTGACTAACACACATTCATCTCACGTAAACGTGTGTTTAAATCATGGCGTTGTTGTGGTGAAGTTGGCCAAATGGCATTAGCGCGGGAATGTGGTTACATCCAATGCGTTTGTGACTATACCAAAATATTTAGTGCAAAAAAAATCATAGCGTTGTTTATTTAAACTCACAAATAACAGCATTGAGTAATACCCATGAGCATGTCTATATCGGTGTGAAATATACCGTAGTTATCCTGAATATTTGTACATAAATACATGTGTAAAATTGTTTATACCCAGATAGACAGTTCCTCGATGAGCTGTTATTCCAGCTTGATTTGGAAGCCTTGAAGGACAGAAGAACCAAGTTATTCACTTTTTAGGCTGTTGCAATGATAGTTAAGAAGCCGAAATATGTACGGTATGATATTACGGTAACAAATAATTGCGGAATCAGTGTATACCAATGCAGTTAAACATACATGGGGAATTTGAACAATGTTTAATTACTGTCAGAAAAATAGTGGTCGAAACTTTTGTATAGTATCGTTTTAGCAACGTTTTGACGATTTTTCGGTGGCCATATTGACTTTTGCCGGTAGTGTTGACTCCTAATCACAGGTTTAACCACCCTATTGGATTCCTAGCACATAACATTATATTTAGAACCCAAAAGTGTGTCTGTATCACCAATAATAACGCAGCCACTGGACGAAATTTTGCACACCCTCTGAAAAATGTTGGCACAGACCTTTATAAACATAAATCCGACAACAGAAAAAGTCTAGACTCCATTTCCACCCTATGTGTAATTTCCTCCTGACTATATTGAATAGCTGACACTTCATGTGAGATACAGGAAATAAAGTATTTATTTTATTTTGACATCTATGACCCTTTAAAATTAGTATGTTTTACCCTTGCTGTTTGACCATAATGTAGCGCAGGCTCAGCCAATTAAACTGCTTGATTTCAAGCACAATGCTCCAGTATTATGAAACAAGGAAATTGACACACCAGCAATGTTGTTGTGTTTGGCATAGGATACGGCGTTACAATCACATCACATCCCCACGGGCCCTGGGAGCCGTTTCATTAAACTTCGTACGACTAAAATATTCGTAAGTGCAAAATTATGATAGTCTGTAAATTTCACATTAACAATGTTGTTTGTAAACAATTATTCGATTTACATTTATTGAGGTTATGCTCAATAAATGCAAATTTTTCAATTGAAATTTCCAGTCGATCCTAAATTTGCACTTACGAACATTTCAGTCGTACGAAGTTTAGTGAAACGGGCCCCTGATTTGCAATGACAGTTCCAGAGGTGGGCTTGTCTCATACATTGGCTGCTGGTGGGACATCACGACGTGTGCGACCAGTGTAGCCCCAAATCATGATGGACTTAACAAATCGACATTATTATACATTTTATATGAGACGTAAATTTACACACCGATATAAGGGGCCATAATCTGTCGAAAATGTTATTTGTTTTCAGATGACGCATTTAAAAAGTGTAGATAATTAAAAAATATCGTGCCTCATTTGCCTATGAAAATAGCCAGATACCACTGCGCGTCACTGTCAGCAAAATAAATATTACTAAATGATTTATCATCTGTATAGCGGGCACTCATAATTTTTAGAACTGGTGGAATAGTGACACAATTATACACATATTTAATTCCTATAAAGAACGTTTTGTGCCTACTGAGTGGGCATGTACCTTTAACATTTTAAAATATTCCTGAAATTAACAGGCAAAAGTTATTCCTAGTTTATATCTACCAGTAATGGTATAAAGCCGTACATCTTTTTTCCGTGAAATATCAGCCTGTTGGTCACCCAGGCGTGATCATTTACGATCGTCAATAATGCGCGAATCTCTATCATGTTATTCCTAACAAGCACCGATGCGGGTTACTTGCAACAAGTGTAGACACAGATCAGCCTGCACGTTCGGCAGGCTGGTCTGTGTCAACGCTCGTTGCTATGGCAATAGAGTGCCGTTTCACGCGCTGTTGTATACATTAAAGCCTGACAATCGGAATGGCCGTAGTGAGATGTTCGCATCGATTTCCTTTGTTTTATCACCACAAAAAGTTGCACGTTGGCGTAACGGATGCATTGTACTTACAATTATTTTTAAAGGTACTGACATGCCCACTCAGTAGGAGGCACAAAATGTTCTATATATCAGATATATCATCTGAGACATTTTCTGGGAAAATAAACATTCATTCACCATTACCCCACGTGTTCATTGGCATTATTATACATTTTATATCGGACGTAAATGTCCACACTGTTATCAGCGGCCATAACCGTGTTTCATTACAATGTTAACGGACATTACTATTTAGTCCCTGTATTTATGTTTGTATGTGCAATGATCATACTTTATAATCTGTGGAAACTATTATTTGTTTCAGGTGACGCATTTAATTTGTATAAATAATTAAAAAGTAGCATGCCTCACTATCAGTAAAATATATATTACTAAATGATTATATCTGTATAGCGGGCAAATTATCGTAAATTATGTAAATATTTTTCATGAGATATCGTACATGTTCTTAGGTACATCCCTCGTCGTCTTACATGTGCCAGAACGCTATGACACCTAACGAAATGTATTCGCCGCAATCATACGCCCCGCCCAGAACATGTTCTTGCTACGTCCAAGTATAAACGGAAATGTCCATGCGTGACGTCGGTTCTGTGTCCTTGCTTAACACGCAGCTTCATTCGAGATCGGAAGTTGTCGCAATTTAGGTCTCAGCTTAGAGTCTCGTAAAGAGGAAATATAAGTGGCTGTGACTGGAGAAATGGCGCTTATGGGTTTTGCGACCAGTGTAGATCCAGATCAGCCTGTGCATCCGCACAGTCTGATCAGGATCTGCACTGTCGGTTATTCCACCAATGAAACCTCACACCTCGGCCCTAAAACACCTCGGCCCTAAAAGACTTCGACACGTCGGCCCTAATATATCAAACTGCTATAAACACTGATTTTTATGTTAATAAAGAAAAAAAAAGTGACATTAGATGTATAGATGTAGTACATACACTTAACAATTGTTATGTGCGGTAGTAATAAATAACTTATATTGTATAAATATATATTTCAGATGCCAACGAGGAGGACAAATAGAAGATATATAAAAGACTATAACAGAAAGAAGAATGAAAGAAAGATGGCTAAATACATACATATATACAATAAAAATAAAAATTATGTGGCATTTAAGTTGTTTTTATGTGTCCATAGACATGTGTCTCTTGTATCAGTCCCATAAGTATGTACCTGAACCCCGAACTTTCCCTCCACACACACATACATGTACACGCTTAGCATTATAATGTTACTTCCTTGAATAAATGGCGAATGTGGTAGACACAGAGAAGGATGTACAGATTAATTCACATATAAGGCGTATTTCTCGTCCTGTGGTCGGTGTACAAGTTTAGATTGTGTATGTACATCAAAGACATTCCGACTTATCTTTGATGTTAATGAAGGTGTTAATGATCAGTTTGTACACATCTCATAATCCCATTGAAGTGTATTAAAGCAAACACTTACAAATAATTAGCAGTTAACCAAAAATACCATAATCACAACGTCATGGATCTCTGTCTGGAGTGTGATCTTGAGGTACGTCCTCTGCAACACGCCGTAACATGCGACCGGTGGCAGCACCGGATATGTGGAACTGGTAACTATACTAATAATTAATGTTTCTGTCGTCTGTATTTTAATCTAAAGCTATTCTGTATTTACATGTTTTCGGGTAGAAATGATAAAAATTGTCATACCAATGACATACCAATGTCCCGTTTCACTATACTATACTGTGCAGTCTGATCTGTGGTTACAGTGATGTAGAATACCGCATGGTATATTGTATCCGCGGAAAACAACATGTACCATATTAATCTCTTACTCTATTTATAGATATACTTAATATGTGTTTAATGTTTAAAGTGACATATAGGTCCATCGGGCCGAGTAGTTAATTTCAGTATTATTGTTGCTACATGTTTTATTGGTTACACATGTCATTATAATAAATAAATTACATACAATCAATCAATCGCTACAACATTCTGTTATATTTTGCATTATCTTTTTATTATCTTAAGCCACATCGAAACTTTAACATTCCGTTATTTTGTGTTTGTTTTGCCCATTTACGATATTATGTTAATAAATATGAAAATATACTAGTGTTATCTTGTGAAAAACTCAAACTCCATGACAATGTGTATGATGACATCAATGTATCAAAGAGAAACATGTTAGCATAGGTAATATTCGTTAGCCACATCAACTTCCCTTCGTTTATTACTACATATAAACAATATATATATACATTAATATACGCTTTTATCTTATTTAGTATCATTTTGTTAACCATAAAACGATTTAAAACTAAATACATATTGTTCACTTACTCCTAAGAAAGAAAATTTCAACATTGTCCTGTCCGCCATATTGTTTATCATCAAAGTGTCATGTGACGTAGTGTTCACATCACGTGACAAGCAGGCTCAGTAATTTCTTTTAAATGCTAGAAATATGCTGGAAACTGGTGTTAAAAACACCCCAACATGTTTCTCAAGTAAAATTGGGCTGTAATGGATCAGGATTTACAAGCAAACTGGGTCTGTGGCCTCAAAACGTCTGCACTATTTTGTTATACCGGACTACTAAAGCATACCCCCTGGCCGCTGTGTACTATATTTAGCACAGTGATACCTCATATACAGACACGACAATGACATAAATTACAGTGAAACACATCTAAATTAAACACAATGAGGTCCCCATGGTGTCTGGTTTTGAGAGGTTTCACTATATTAGCAAATCGCAGAAATATACATCACTCCTAGCACTAGATGCGCGCTTGAAATTTGAAATATGCTTTAATGGCAATCCGTTACTCTATACCGCTACACTGCAGTCAACGGTATAACATCGCGGGATGAAGTTTCCATTTCGCGCACTAAAATATTGCAATAGTCGGTTCTGTAAATATAATTCATGAATAATCGCAGCATGTCATATTCAAATCATAAGAATTGCATATGTTGAACCATTGACAATGATTGTAAATCTATACAATTGTCATATGGAAATAATGTGATTTTTTCATATGAATGATTTTCATATGTTCTACATTTGAAGAGCATGTGAATTATGTTCATATACATGCATATGTAGTACATTTTCCTGTGTATGACACAGGTGTTTGAACAGATGGTCAGTATGTTTGTGGATGGATTTAGGTAGATTTCGTTGGTTTTGGGTAAGGTACAGTTTTGTGCTACTATATGTAATTGTTTTGATTTAACGACGGCACTCGATGGCCTTGCATGTCGGGACCTACTATTTAACCCTTTCAACCCTAAGGAACTGGAATGGACTGTGATATGTTAATGTTCCGACCAATCCAATGGTCACAAAATGATTTTCAGATTCGTCCATTTATGAAAAGGGGGTATTTGTTGTTCTCAAAAATATGAAAATTACTTTCAAACAGTGCAGATCCTGATGAGACGGCTCGTTACGAGCCGGCTCATCTGGATCTGCACTGTTTGCATAAACCGATATAGCGGCCTTTCGGGTTCAAAGGGTTAAGTCCCCATCCGATAGCTAGCGCGAAGTTGTCTTGCACAAGGACACACCGAATCTGCCATTGGCAGCGGGAATCGAACTCGGGGGTCTCCGGATCCGCAGTCACCCGCTCTACCTATTGAGCTAATCAGGCTACCTTCACTGTTCCGAACTTTCCGGCCCCTTTTATACTGTCAAAATATCAATGAATGAAAGCTTTTCCAATATTTGGCCAATACAATTTCCAAAACGTACGTAGGTAGAATCTCTGTTTCACAGCTTTGTACTTCTAGTTATACGTGTACAAGGTGTATGATCACGTGGTACTAACAACAACAACAAGTACCGATTCAAAGTACGTATTCTTTTATAGTGTTCTTATTACGCAACGGATTTTGCTGAAATATGGCGCATCAAACGCGTCTTGTTAAGCTGCATTTGGTGGTCTCTGTCTTTTCGCCCAAACTTATGTCGTTTTTGCGAAGAATCGATTTCCGTGTCTCCGACACGGAAATCAATTCTTCGCAAAAAAGACATAAGTCTGTGCCAAACTCCCTAGACCACAAAATGCAGCTCATGAAGACGCGTTTGCTGCGCCATATTTCATCAAAATCCGTTGCATATTAAGGAAAATATCAAATAATAGTTACTTTGGAGTGGGCGGCGTTGTTGTTGTTGTAACCACGTGATCATGCACATTGGTGTAATTCGCGGGAGGTGACGTAATGTTGGTAACAATGAACCCAAACCATCATATATACCGAAATAACCATTCAAAGACCGAAATATGAACCGTTCTTCAAGAACCTGTGGTGTATGCTACTCTATTCTGTGCATTTTCTCTGACCCATACATGTACTACAGTGAAATTCAACCGATCGTCCAGTAGCCGATTTCACCAAAACTGCAAAGTCTACTTATCTTGCTAAGTACACTTTGAGTAAGGAATTTTTAATTTAAGGATAAATTCATTCATTTTTATTATACTGAATTTATTACATTATCACAGCCATTTTGGCTCTGATAATGTAATAAATTCATATAGTAATTCTGCATTCTGCATAAATCATCAAATATATGCAGTCGTTAGTTCTATATGAAATAATGCATTTTGGGAAAAATAAATGATTACTCCTTCAAAGTATACTTAGCTAGATAAGTATACTTAGCAATTTTTGTGAAATCGGCTACATGAGTCACATGGCAGGTGATCGGTTATATCCACCAATATGGTCACGTGATCAGTGATATTGTCCATGGCACTGTCTGTCGCTGCTAATCCCATCTTGATGTGACCTGTCACGGCCATTATTGCGACGTGCTATTCCGCTAGTATCACCGTGAGCTAGATTATTATACAGTGGACCCTTTCTAAACCGGACACCCTGGAGACATCACATGGTGTACATGTCCGGTTTAGAAAGGCTCCACTGTGAAACATGCATATAACTACCTCAAGACACACGTGGGTGCTTTGCGATCAATAAACAGACAGTATCATCGTAGATAAATGGAAACGAAATATATAAAAATCAAGCAAATCTACCTTGTCTCTGTGTTCGGTTTAGAGAGGTTCGACTGTAGTCTTAATCCTTCTACTCCAAAAATACAGACCTCTATCAAAGTGTTTACAAACAGTATAGATCCAGATGAGCCGGCTCGTAACGAGCCATCTCATCAGGATCAACACTCTGAAAAATAACATGGGATTGTCCATTCCAGTTACTTAGGCGTGAAATGGTTACCGCTGCATGTATGTTACCGTCCGCCATGTACATGTGTAGTAATATTCATTATAGGAATGAATGGCCTTTTTGTGGAATTTATCGGGGTATAAACTTGGAAAAGTCGCGGGAATACTGGACGAAGGCCGGAAGGCCTCGTCCAGTATTCCCGCGACTTTTCCAAGTTTATATCCCCGATAAATTTAACAGAAAGGCCATTCATTCCTTATAATTCCAGCATTTGAAATAAATTCATCAAGAAAATGTGTTTATTTTCCGTTTTCTTAAGAATTATTTTAACTGCACCTCACGGTTACGGAAAGTAGTTCGGCGTGGGAGTTTACTGGGATATAACGTTTGGACAGAGACTTGCTACGGGCCAATCAAATGTTAGGGAATTGTGTGAATATTTTTGTACTGGAATTATTGAGTTTTATTCCGTAATTGGTATATGACATGAAATGTTTATAAATTGATAATCATGCTTTCATAATATAACATACAGCGGAACCTCTCTAAACCGGACACCAACAAATACCTGTGATCTTATTTTTGATGAGTTTCTTGGTCATTTATCTCAGGTGATAATGTCTGTTCGTGATCGCATAGCACACACCTATGGCTGAGAATGATCAGATGTCTAACTTACAGTGAAGCCTCTCTAAGCCGGACACCCTGGGGACCTCCCAGGGTGTCCGGTTTAGAGAGGTTTCACTGTAATACAAATACCTCCACCCCGACAGCATTATTTGATAAGCATACACAACGAATATGCTAGTGTTATTACAATCAGTTGGTTTGTATATTTTATAAGTTGAATCCAAATTGGTGTTAATTTTGGAGCCAAACTATTTCATTTCAATTAATACTAGAAAGTAATGTTTGCACAGTACAGAACGAAACTAATATACGTACATGTGACATCATTACGTGCAGTGGAACCAATATTGATGTATTAATAATAGTGTGCAAAATGGTTAAACATACTTAATGATACCCGTTCATGATACTGTCCATATTGCGCTCTTTTATTCCGCAGTAAAAATGAAAAGAGAAATGTGTTCCATCCCTATAGCATAGTCCGTGTTTGCGCGTCATTTAAATTCTCGCAACAATGACGTAAAATTTAAAGCTAAAAAACAACACAGATTGTTTGTTTGAAATGGGTACCACCTAGCGAGCATTTGTTCAAGCGAGCACTGCGTCGACGTATCCAGATCGCAGAGAAGAAGTTGATCACAGTTGACATCTACGACCTTGGCGGGAGAAATGGTGAGTATATATGGTATATTCGACCAGTGTAGAAACAGATGAGCCTGCGCATCCGCTCAGTCTCATCTGTGTCCACACTGATCGCAATCCACCCAATCAAGCTCACGCCATGCTTCTGACCAAAAATCACAGATCGCTGAAACTTTCAACAATATAGACCTCTAAAGAAGTATTGCAAGCAGTGTAGATCTAGATGAGCCGGCTCGAAACGAGCCGGCTCATCAGGATCTGCACTTGTTGCAAGTCATTTTCATATTTTGTCAGAAAAGAACACCCCAACCATTTACATAAATGGACTAGTCTGAAAATTACTTTGTGATAATTGGATTGGTCTGAAAATTAACATACAGTGGAACCACTCTAAACTGGACACCCTGGGACGTCCCCAGGGTATCCGGTTTAGAGATGTTCCACTGAAAATCAGGCATATGACTTTGCCAAGGTATGCGACTGTGCTTTGCGAACTTGAAAAGTCATAGTACTTATAAATATACATCAATGAAACCCACAAAATTAAGAATACACAGACTGTCTACGTATCCGGTTAATACAATACATTTTCTTCACTCTAAGCCACATACGTGACACATGAGGTATACAATAGATTACATAATACAACGATGGGTAAAAATAGGTTCTACTGTATCACACCCCATTCTAGTTATTTAGTGTTGAAATGGTTAACCAGCCACATGTGTTCAATAGTTACACTGGCCACACATGCAATAAGCCTCACATCTCTGACCACAGCCATATTCCTGTAGCCTATTTCACCATCATTGCAAAGTATACTTTTCCAGCAAAGTATACTTTGAGGGAGAAATTTTCAATTTTAGGATAAATTTATTAATTTTTATTATACTGAATTTATTACATTATCACAGCCAATTTGGCTGTGATAATGTAATAAATTCAGTATAATAATTCTGCATACTTTTAATCATGAAATATATGCATTTGTTAGTTATATATGAAATAATGCATTTCAGGAAAAATAAATGGTTACTCCCTCAAAGTATACTTTGCTAGAAAAGTATACTTTGCAATGTTGGTGAAATAGGCTACTGTTGTTTCTCAGTCTGCTCATCTATCATATCTAGCTCTGTCCTCGCAGGGTCTAAATCCATGTCTATCACCGCCATTAGCCGCTCATAAACCCAGATTTGCCACATTAACTAGAATAACACTGAAGCATATAAAGATATAAAGAACTATTAGGTATATTCTATAAATCGACATTTTTGTCATTGAGAAGTAATATTTCCTGGCGTAGCTGCCATTCGGAAAATTCTCCGGGGATTCAGCAACGACATTATTCCGTAACTCGGCGAGTATCGGAACGGCTGGCACCGCGGGGTCGATAGCGACGATCCTCGAGTATTGTTTAATATCAATTAATGAGTTATCTTCAGAGGACGAAATATTTCTACTGTTGGTGAAATTGGATATGTTTTATTTCTCCATGAAAGGATGATATTCGATGTAAAGTACGTGATTTCTGTAAAGAAAGGACATGCTTTTTGGGCAGCGAAAGAGAGTTTGATAAAATAATACGAGACACGTCATGCCATTTTGTACCTTCGGACAGCTGCGCAATTTCATTAAATACGTTGACAAACTTTTCAGAATAATTCTACACGTACTCTGAAAAGTGTGTCAACTTTTAACGCCATTTACGGAAATTATTGTAAATTTTGTAAACGTATTTCAAGTTCATGACATTACGCAGATATATGAAGGTACAAAATCGCATGGCGTGTTTCATATGTATTTTGTAATATGAATTAATGAGTTAACATCAGAGGACAAAATATCGCTACTGTACATGTTCGTGAAATTTGATATGTTTTATTGTTCAATGAAAGGATATATATTCGATATAAAGCACGTGATTTAAGTATGTAAATTACGTGATTTCTGTATATAATGTACGTGATTTCTGTACATACCATAATAGTTTCCGAAAGAGAGTTCTATACCATAATTTGTATTGTTTAATATCAATTAATGGGTTATCTTCTGAAGACGAAACATTTTCGTGAAAGGATATATATTCGATATTAAGTACCTGCTTTGTGTATATTTAATATAGGAATGAATGGCCTTTTTGTGGAATTTATCGGGGTATAAACTTGGAAAAGCCACTTTCGCAATTGGCGATAAAAATAAACAATTGGCGATAAAAAATTACAATTTTCGAAAAAAAAAAATATTTTTTTTTTTTCGAAAATTGTAATTTTTTATCGCCAATTGTTTATTTTTATCCTATTGGTTATTATAGGAATGAATGGCCTTTTTGTGGAATTTATCAGGGTATAAACTTGGAAAAGTCGCGGGAATACTGGACGAAGGCCGGAAGGCCTCGTCCAGTATTCCCGCGACTTTTCCAAGTTTATACCCCCGATAAATTCCACAAAAAGGCCATTCATTCCTTATAATTCCAGCATTTGAAATAAATTCATCAAGAAAATGTGTTTATTTTCCGTTTTCTTAAGAATTATTTTAACTGCGCCTGACGGTTACGGAAATTAGTTCGGCATGGAGTTTACTGGGATATAAATTTTGGACGGAGACTTGCAACGGACCAATCAAATGTTAGGGAATTGTGTAAATATGTTTGTGCTGGAATTATATACTGTTAATGAAACTGGAATAATGATGCATTTTTTTCATGAAAGAATACACATTCTATAAACATTTGATGTAAATGTAAATGATTTGTGTCCACAATTAATTATTTAGTTATTTTCAGAGGATGAACTACGTGTATTACTGGTGAAACGTTTGGGTTTGTTTTATATTTCCACGATACAATATACATTTGATTAAAAATATGTACATCATTTGATAACTTATATAAGCTTACTAGTAGGTGGACATTACAATGACGTCACTCAAGTATGGTTTAATATACAATTATTGCCTTTTAGAGTGTACACGATATTTAAGGGCCTGAGGGAAAGACGTATTCACCGACTCAAAAGACAGTAACTATTTTATTATATCATCCATATTACGGCAATGGGAACGTATATGATACAACAACACACGGATTTCCTCATGCTTTGATTGCGTGATTGCATATGCTGCTACACCTGAATATCAGTCTCGTTGCGTGAGAAGAGTCTTAGAGTGTTATTCGAAATGTGATATTGGTGAATATCACATTTGGAATATCAATCTCGAACGAGACGAGTCTGAGACTGATATTCAGGTGAATGTCATTTATGTCCACAATCATGTGACTCGATATTGGACAATTCATTGGTTGAAATTATCAGTCATGTAATACTATCAATTAATGAATTATCGTTAGAGAACGCACTTTGTATTACTGGTGAAACATTGGGGTATATTATATTTTTCCATGAAAGGATATGCATTCGATATAATTTGTATGCAGAAAATAATTGCAATACCTTTGTACTTTTAATGAACTGTGTATGTCAGTTTAATGAACTGTGTATGTCAGTTTAATGGACGGATTTGTATTGCGTCGCATGAAGTAACGACATTACAATCGGATGGTGAAATATTTGCATTACTGGAGAAGTTTTAAAAAATTAAAATTTCCAAAAAGATCTGCACATTCTATTTAAAATATTATATATACATTTAATAAACATGTGAATACATTTTAAACTGTATTTGTTTAGTATCAATTTACTCGGCAATCTTCGGAGAAAAATATCTATATGACTGGTGAAAAAATATGGGTGTATTTATATTTTCCGTGAAAAGAAATACATTCAAATTATTTAAACATATAGTACCATTTACAATGTGTATGATGACGTGGTACTAACAACAACAGCAAGTACCGATTCAAAGTACGTATTCTTTTATAGTGTCCTTATTACGGAGCGGATGTTGATGAAATATTGCGCACCAAACTCGTCTTGTTAAGCTGCATTTGGTGGTCTCTGTATTTTCGCCCAAACTTCTGTCATCGATTTCCGTGTCTCCGACACGGAAATCGATTCTTCGCAAAAACGACATAAGTCTGTGCCAAACTCCCTAAACCACCACATGCAGCTCATGAAAACGCGTTTGCTGCGCCATATTTCATCAAAATCCGTTGCGTATTAAGGAAAATATAAAATAATACTTACTTGGAGTGGGCGACGTTGTTGTTGTTGTAACCACGTGATCATGCACCTTGATTTATCATGGGGTGTGAACCATAGATGTCCACAGCAGGTTTTTCTGTACTGTTGATTCTATGGTTCTATGATTCTGTCCATTACGCTGACCCTACTGTCTGTTTCACGAAAGCTGCCCAAACTTTACGGCCATATAAACAATTCAAAAACAATATTTTTTTCAATAATATTAAATTCAAGAAAAATTTAAGAATGAGCCTTCTTTTTATTGCGTGAAATTTGGTAAAATATTGGTTTTATTACGAAAAATTTATTTCTCTATGGGAATTTCACATGGGGAAAAAAGGAGTTGTGGGAGGAGTCAAAAAACGAAAACTTTTGGAAATTGACTCCGAAACGTAGCTAGATAGCTTGGAAATGATCTACCTAAGAAAACAAAAGTTAAATTTACAAAAATCGGTCCAGTTTTTCTTAAATTCTAAAAAGAATTCTCATGTTAAATTCCCATAGACATCTGCACTCTGTGGAGATGTCTAAGAGTGAAGATATCTATGGGGATTTAACATGGGGAAATTGTTTTTTCACAATAAAATCAATATTTTACCAAATTTCAGGAAATAAAAAGAAGGCCCATTCTTAAATTTTCCTTTAATTTATCCAACAAAAAAAATTGTTTTTGAATTGTTTATATGGCCGCAAAATTTGGGCAGCTTTCGCGAAACAGAGTATAGTGCAATCATGATAAATATGACCAAAGTTAAAGACATAGGTTTACTGTGTGTCAGGTATTGAGCATTAACTATACAGTATTTTTTTATTTAGAAGATGTGAACGTTCATTTCCAGGATTGACCCATTCCCAATGACATTGATTCACCGCATCCATCAACTAATACTGTAAGCATGTGAGAAGTACATTATCATAGTATTCGTCGGAACGTTTGAATTTTTTCCATTCGTTGTTATCGAATCCGTTTATGTTACCATTTGAACGCCTATTCACGCACTGTGCCTTTTCCTCACTATCTTGACTGTAAGTGTTCATCAAACAAATAAAACGTACAACTTAATGCAACATTGGATAATACTCAACGTTGAGTGAAATGTCTACAATCCACATCTAGAAGAACCAGGTCGGTGTCAATAAAGACAAACCATGCAGTTTTCTTCCAAAGAAAATGTGCGAAATCTTATGAAATATATTTACAAAATTTGCGATATTTTTCGTAAACGACGTCAAAAGTTGATGAAATGTTCATAGCAAATGCGGAATAGAATTCCGCATTTGCTATGAAAATGTCATCATCTTTCAACGTCATTTACAGAAAATATGAAAGTTTATGTAAATATATTTCATTAAAAATCGCACATCTTATTATATGTACAAAACCATATAAGGCATTGAAACTACAGATCAGCGTCACTTGATTTACTACAACACAAACTTTATGATTCTATGTGTCGATGGACTAGCGGACGAGTGGGACTATGGTGTGACATCCGGTGCTAGGGAAGCGGTTGTCGCGGCAACATGATCTGGATATACTCGGTGCTAATACAGACGTACCTGGCCTTACTGGATGTTACAGATGCTTGGGCGGTAAGATAATATGTTGTCGTTACTTTAAAGGTACATGCCCACTCCACACAATGTTCTTTATAGGAATTAAATAAGTGTATAATTGTGTCACTATTCCACCAGTTCTAAAAATTACGAGTGCCCGCTATACAGATATAATCATTTAGTAATATTTAGTTTACTGATAGTGACTCGCGGTGGTATCCGGCTATTTTCATATGCAAATAAGTCATAATATTTATACTAATTAAATACGTCACCTGAAAAAATAATATTTTCGACAGAATGATTAAGTATGATCATTGCACATCAAACAATAAATACAAAGAATAAATATCAATTTCCATTAACATTTTAAGGAAACGCGGTTATCGCCCCTGATAGCAATGTGGAAATGTACGTCTGATATAAAATGTATAATAACGCCAACCAATACGTGGGGTAATGGTGAATGAATGTTTATTTTGCCAGAAACAATGTGTCAGATGATGTCTCTGATGTAAAGAACATATTGTACCTACTGAGTTGGCACGTACCTTTAACCATTGAGGATACATGCAGTTTCAAAACTGCTACATAGCAATCTGCATCACAGACACGCATGACGTTATTTTAATTTCTGATTATCGAACGAAGACAATTTAGATGCATCTTGATAATAATCAATTCACCAGTTCGTCATAGAGAGTTATGAAGCAGGTTATTACGTCATATGTTTGGCTATTACATTAATACAATAGGGATACTTGTCTCAGGCCAAACAAATACGGTTGCCCGACCGACCCGGTTTTTTACCCCCAGACCGAACTTTTTTCCCCGATTTTGTAGTCCGTCATTTTCGAAATATTCGCATTTTTTTTCGGGGATGGGGAAGTGGGGGGGGGGGAGAGGGGAGGGTTCGGACTATTTCTCCATGGTATGTGGGCATAGGAAATGGATTCACCCAAGGACGGGTCATGACCAATTATTTGTTTGGAGGGGTGGGGGACGATTGATTAAATACCTGACCCTCTATCACATATATTTCATATACGGAGGTGGCAGGTGGCATAGGGAACATGTATGAGCATGTTGTGTACTATTGGTTTAATGTTGATCGTTGATTATTAATTTTTTGTTTCACTTGGGTATGGTAGTGGAAAGTGAGACATGACGTAGCGGTCGCAATTCCATCGTCGTCGCATGCGTCAACAACTACGCCCACATGTTGAATATCTCCCGATTCGCTAGACGGATAATTATCAAACGGCAACAATAGCTTTTTCACTGTGATGGCTATCCATCCAGTATCATTTGGGTGACCATGACCGTGGTGACTTTGACATTCGTGGGGCGCCGACGACCGCCATGTTCTATACTTACAGTGGGGTCAGCGTGTAAGTGCACACACGAACGAACACGACAGGTTGGAACCAACCTGTCGTGTTCGTTCGTGTGTGCACTTACACGCTGACCCTACTGTATTTCCAGCATACTCGTGCCACAATTATGTTTTGTGTAACTGCATAGTGGTGTACTAGCATTTACATGTGTATTACGTTGTTTTATTTTCTTATGCAGTGAAACCTCTCTAAACCGGACACCCTGGGAGGTTCCCAGGGTGTCCGGCTTAGCGAGGTTTCACTGTAAATCAGGCATTTGATCATTCTCAGCCAGAGTTGTGTGCTATGCGATCACGAACAGCCTACATTATCACCTGAGATAAATGACATAGAAACTCATCAACAATAAGATCACATGTGTTTTCTTGGAGTCAGGTTTAGAGAGGTTCCACTGTATTATAATATCTTAACCCTTTCACCCTAAGTAACTGTAATGGATATTGATATCTTAATTTTGCAACCAATCCAACCGTCACAAAATGGTTTTCAGACTAGTCCATTTATGAAAAGGGGTATATTTTGTTCTAAAAAATATGAAAATTACTTTCAAAAAGTGCAGATCCTGATGAGACGGCTCGTTACGAGCCGGCTCGTCTGGATCTGCACTGTTTGCATAAACCGCTATAGCGAGCTTTCGGGTTCAAAGGGTTAAAAAAGGAAATATTTAATTTAAGTTAACAGAAAACCACATATTCACTCCTAAATATGCCATCAATCCGCCCACAGAATCGCCACAATGACCGTCTACCCGTCCGCGCTTTCTCTCTCATCCGCTTTCTCACTCTTTTAAATAGTATTAACTCTTCGACCGCTACACACAACAATTGTCGTCTGCTGTTGCTTTTATATCTTTCCTTATTTCTCAATAAAACATGGTTTGACAGCACTTCAGAATCATTTCCAATGGAAATGATTATGACGTGCTGTCAAAGCATGTTGTAAATTATCCTAAAGTGCTGTCAAAGCATGTTTTTGATGATACAAATGGAAAATATAAAATAAACAGCAGGCGAAAAAAAAATTAATATAGCGGTGTAAGGGTTAAGCATTTGTTTATGAATCGGTTTTCCAATATCTCCATAGAAACGAGAAACGTCTGTTTAATCCACTATAGTTGCAGTTATTCACAGACAGAACGTCTTACAAGTACATGTATTGCTATATCTTAATATTCTATCCGTCGCATGTTATGACAAATTCGCAACGTTTGTTTTAGAATATTATGATGGCCTGTAATAAGGTGTGGCAAGCCAGTCCTGACAATTACTTGATTTATTGCATAACATGGGCTTTCATAATTGAATAACACAGTGCAATAAACATATTACTACACTTAGTCTAGTGTAATAATACGCAAACGAGCGCGCTACAGAAAACATGTGCTAGGTAATCAGAACTGCTTCAAGTTATGATGATGTGCTTATGCAATGAATATAATCTAATGTTTGTGTTGATTTAATATGATTTTTATTGAACTCGTTGATCATGTAATATCCTCTATTTATCCACATATTGTGTGTTTCTCCACATTTGTCAACTATCGTATGTACCTGAATTACTAGCATATTCATTAGTTGCGGGAACAAGGTGTATGATCACGTGGTACTAACAACAACAACAAATACCGATTCAAAGCACGTATTATTTTATAGTGTCCTTATTACGTAACGGATTTTTATGAAATATGGCGCATCGAACACGTCTTGTTAAGCTGCATTTGGTGGTCTGTGCATTTTCGCCCACACTTCTGTCGTTTTTGAAAAGAATCGATTTCTGTGCCAAACTCCATAGATCACCAAATGCAGCTCATGAAGACGCGTTTGCTGCGCCATATTTCATCAAAATCCGTTGCATATTAAATAAAATATTAAATAATACTTACTTTGGAGTGGGCGACGTTGTTGTTGTTGTAACCACGTGATCATGCACCTTGGGGAAGTAACTGCAGAATACTCCGGTATCGTCCGTACCGCTGGGTACGGACGATACGGGAGTATTCTGCAGAGTTACTTCCCGCAACTATATATTCCTTTGATTCCTATGAGACACGCCATGTGATTTTGTACCTTAGAAGATGTGTGATTTTACATGAAAAATATTTCCAGAACCGGTCATATTTTCTGTAAATGACGTCGAAATTGACACAATTCTCATAAAGCAAATATAGACTTCTATTCCGCATTTTGTTTGAACATTTCGTCAAATTCCGACGTCATTTACAGAAATATCGTAAATATTGTATATATCATTCATCCGATATCGCACATCCTTTAACGTACAAACTCACATAACGTGTCTCGTTTGTTGTCACCTTCAAACCAAGTTTTTCATGCAATACTATGTGACATCGACCTACATGTATACATTGTGCTACAACCAGTGCATAGATTGTCACTACAGTCATTAAACATTTGACGCAAGTTGGCAGTCGTACGTAATGACATCAGCCAGTCAGCTAAATTGTTGAAAGAAGCAGATTTGTCTGGTTTTATTCGCGCAGAATGTAAATGTAGTCGACTGTGCTAGTCATAAGGGAATTCCATTCTTCTTTAAATCAAATTATCTACGCTTTCATCGTAAATCAAATTTCGATTTTGCACTGGTGTGTTGTGCCAGCGACATCTGCGGAGATGTTGTACATATGGAACGCCAAATATACATAGACTGAAATAATTAATGATAGCTCTAAATATTTAGAGTTAGCATTAAATAATTAGAGCTGGCATTACATATTTAGAGCAAGCATTAATTATTTGAGTTTATGTAGATTTGGCGTTCCTGGAACCCCAAATCTACTTAAACTCACATAATTATTTCTAGCTGTAATACAGAGCTAGCATTACATATTTAGAGCTTGCTCCAAATGATTTAGAGAGCTCTTCAAATGATTTGGAGCTAGCTCTAAATATTTAATGTTAGCTCTAATTATATTACAGCTAGCATTATTTATTTGAGTTTATGCATATTTGGCGTTCCATATAGACAGCATGCGACAACATAGCTTGTGTTATTCAACTTTGATATGTATCAGCTGCAGCTGCCAGTAGCTAAATACCGTTAACTCTCAGAAGCTAATAAGCTGATGACAAAGCGCGATTTCATCTCCGATGTCTGATTGAATTGCGGATGCGGCTTTCAAATTGCTACATGTATAAACGTGTAAGCTGTATGTAGTATTTATTGTTTGCCCTATAGTTTCTCGACCAATGAAAGCAGAGAATTTCGTCTCAATGTGTCGGAGATTGCAACGCTTTCGCCAATATCTATTAAATTAATCATTGAATGTTGCAATAACTCAGCAGTTATATTTAGAACCACAGGCACTGCCTTGTTGACGTAATTTCCTGTGACGCGCACTATGTGTACGATCGATTCAGTGTCACACCGCCAATCACGTAATAGTATCGCTGTTGAAAACACGTTTATGGGTAGCGCTCCATTATAATAGACAGGTACCCGTGATGGGGCGAGGCAACCGATAAGTTAGTCATGGTTCACATATTGAATTTTTAATAAACTAATTTGTTTACTCGCTCGAAATAAATTTATTAAATATTCGATATGTGAACTATAACTATTACGTAATAGTTATAGTTCACATATTGAACTCTTAACAATTTGATATGTGAACTATAAGTATCTTATTGTTGGCACAGCCTCTTCGCGTTCGCATGTCTGTTGGAATGAAGGGCCACCCATAAACGTGCATTCGTTATTGGCGTTTTTTTTACGGAATTGATGGAGCCCACGCGATGACATGGTTCACGTCACGGAAAATTGCATCAACAAGATGGAGCTAAATATAGCTATGAAACATTTAATAATTAATTTAATAAATATTGACGAAAGCGTCGCAATATGATTGAGATGAAATGTTGTGCTTTCATTGGTCGAGAAACTAGGGCATACAATAAGTAATAGTTATAGTTCACATATTGATAAATTAATTTCGAGCGACCGACACTGACTTACCGTTCAAATTACATTACAATTTTTCTCTTGACACGTTTAAATGTATTTTGAAGAGGAGGCCTTAGATTATAAAATAATCTTATAACTTGGTTGATTACACAAATCAAAGATGACCCCCAATTTCAGGTTTGTGAACACCCGTCTTTACTGAAATGGATAGTGAGAACAATGTCAAAGAGGTTATAACACATGGATACATATTTTATTTATTTGCTTAAATACTATTTATTAAAATACAAATTGTACTTGACCAGAAAACAAACTCGGAACCAGATCTCAAAGCAAAATTCCATTTTGCAAAATTCAGTTTGCTAAAAGCCAAATTACATTTTTGATTTCGTCTTTCCACAACTCTTCCTCCATCTCGTACAATTCCCATTGCTTCTTGCGTAGAACTGACAAAATAAATCATTAACAAATATTATTCTATAAAATTCAAAATGGTGGCACAGTTAAATGCGCTTGTTAAAAGGCAGTGTCTGTACATTGCAATACACTCCGTCTGTATGCTACGTATTGCTATGCAGGCAGTGTCTGTACATTGCAATACACTCCGTCTGTATGCTACGTATTGCTATGCAGGCAGTGTCTGTATATTGCAGGCGCGGATCCAGGATTTCGGGTTAGGGGGCGGGGCGTAACTATTTTGCAATACTTGACTATATTATCGAACGAGCTAAGCTCGTTCGATAATATAGTCAAGTATTGCAAAATAGTCGAGATAGCGCTAGGGGGGTCCGGGGGCATTCACACCCGGAAAATTTTGCAAATCTACATCGCATTTCCTGCGTTCTGGCGCATTTTGGAGCAAAAGTATTGACACTGTCACAGTATGTTTAGACATGATTTTTGATTGAAAACGTTTAAATTTTGAAACAATAAGAAAGCGACCGAAAAATGCATGGAAAACATGGCACTTGGCATGAAACGTGCCTTGTAACTTGTAAAAAATCTTTACTCGGCGAATTTTAGGGGGGGGGGGGTGCGCCGGGTCCGCCCCCCTCTGAATCCGCCCATGCATTGCAATAGACTCCGTCTGTATGCTACGTATTGCTATGCATGCCGAAACCTCGTTTAACACATTTCATGCGCAGGATACGCCATTTTGTTCGAGGAAATTCTAAATATTTTGTTTATATGTGATTAGACGTATATGTCGTGACCACCATTTGAACCGTCTCGTCGAGACGGTTCAAATGAGTGGTCACAACATATCCTTTCTTTGAGAAACAACAACAATAAAGTTAGAATATTTTAAAAATGTCTTATCCGTAAAGGTGTATTCCGAATGTAATTGGTTAACTTGATTGTGGCGGTTGTTTTGCGAGGCTTGCTCACTGAACTGTCTAAGTGTTAAATTCACCGACATGATACTGATCTCTGTAGCCATTTCATCAACATTGCAAAGTATACTTTGAGGGAGAAATTTTCAATTTTATGATAAATTTATTCAATTTTTATTATACTGAATTTATTACATTATCACAGCCAATTTGGCTGTGATAATGTAATAAATTCAGTATAATAATTCTGCATACTTTTAATCATGAAATATATGCATTTGTTAGTTCTATATGAAATAACGCATTTCAGGAAAAATAAATGATTGCTCCCTCAAAGTATACTTTGCTAGGAAAGTATAATTTGCAATGTTGATGAAATAGGCTACAGCTCAGTAGCCTATTTAACCAAAATTGCAAAGTATACTTACCTTGCTAAGTACACTTTGAGGGAGAAATTTTAAATTTAAGGATAAATTTATTAATTTTTATTATACCGAATGTATTGCATTATCACAGCCATTTAGTATAAAAAGTTTGCGTACTTTTAATCATCAAATATATGCAGTCGTTAGTTCTATATGAAATAATGCATTTCGGGGGAAAATAAATGATTACACCCTCAAAGTACACTTAGCTAGATAAGTATGCTTAGCAACTGTGGTGAAATCGGCTACAGATATAAAAACACCATGTGATTTTGTACCTCAGACCAGGTGCGATATCTCATGAAAAATATTAAAAAAATATACGATATTTTCCGTAAATTACATCTAAAATTGACGAAATTTTCGTCAATTAAAATTTCGTCAACTTTCGACGTCATTTGCAAAAAGAGTGTCAGTAATTATTTGTCATGAAAAATCGCACATGTCCTTAAGTACAAAATCACATCGCATGTCTCACGTATGAAGAGGATATCTGAATTATGACGCATATAGCCGATGCACGCATAACAATGGCAATTCATCTTGTTGCAGCCACTGCCACATATTACATGCTTTAATTCTAAGGAATGCCAAATGTACATAAACGCAAATAATTAATGCTAGCTCTAAGTGCTTGCATTAAATATTTAGAGCTAGCTCCAAATAATTTGAAGAGCTCTGTAAATCATTTGGAGCTACCTCTAAATATTTAATGATACCTCTATGTATTTAGAGCTTGCAATAGTTATTTGAGTTAATGTAGATTTGGCGTTCCAGGAACGCAAAATCTACATAAACTCAAATAAGTAATGCTAGCTATAAATATGTAACGCTATCACTAAATAGTTAACGCTTGCTTTAGTTATTTAGAGCTAGCATTAATTATTTGAGTTTATGTAGATTTGGCGTTCCTGGAACCCCAAATCTACATAGACTCAAATAACTATTGCAAGCTAAACTAACTATTGCATTTCCTCCTATTCACAAGGCGGCAGGAGTGACATTCTGTTTGTCTGAGATAGCTACGTTTTCAAGCTGCAGTTATCTGGATTAAGAGAGTTTTGTATTCTGTTTCACTGAGATAAACACATAGTAATATCTCATACCAAGATTCATATTCAATTTACATTCATATTCCCTTACATTCATGAAATAAAAAAAATGCCTTGCCATTTAAAACGTCAATGAACACCACGTTTGCACTTATTATTAAAGTCTAGTCTAGTGATGTAAAAGATCATCTTCGTCGCTTTGGCATGCATATTTTAATTTACAGTTGAATGAGTAAAGTTTGGTGAATACCATGCCATGTCTACGGAAGCCCATTAGGGCCATTTCACTTTTTTTTATTTCCATTTATTCAAGATCTTTTCTTGAATTTTCAAGATCTTTTCTTGAATTTTCAACATACTTTCTTGAATTTTCGAGATCTTTCCTTGAATTTTCAAGATCTTTTCATGAATTTTCAATATCTTTTCTTGAATTTTCAAGCTAAGAAAAGATCTCGAAAATTCAAGAAAGGAACTTGAAAATTCAAGAAAAGATCCTGAATAAATGGAAATAAGAAAAAAGTGAAGTGGCCCTAATGGGCTTCCGTACATGTCTGATATCTTGCAAGAGGCATTGTTAATTTCGCTGTCTTTGACAGTTGCTAGTCCGGTTATCTGTAGCAAAGTATCCTGTCGTCCTCTCAAAGACGTGCCAAATGGCATTACGAGTTGATAGGTCGTTCAACTGTGGTCTGTCTAGATTCTGATCTTCTAGTATATGCAGCCTATGCTCAATAAATGTGAATCCATCAATTGTTTAAAAGAAAATATTGTTAATTTGAAATTTACAGACTATCATAATTTTGCACTTACGAACATTTTAGTCGTGCGAAGTTTAGTGAAACGGCCCCCGATCTATGCTGAGCTAAGATAGTTTACCGACTGAATGGCGAATAGTGCAGAACATGGTCAGACTGGGCGAATGTGTAGACTGACCTGAGTCTACTCTGGTCGCAAATGTCATATAACCTGAATTTCTTAGCTATAGTTACATCTTAAACACAACTATTTTACAAAAAATGTTTCAACCGCTATATGTAGCCAATAATTGAGACATACTGAGCTCACTGACGAGTTTACATGTGTTTGTCAGCAACAGACAGCGTTGATCCAGAAAGATTGAGCGAATTGGATAAACCGATTGTGCGACAGACGGTAGACAATGGCAGAGACGTATTAAATACTTTGGGGGATTCAGTAAAGGATAATTTCTGTGAATTGACATAAATTGCTGAAACGATGGATCAATATTGGAAACTATTACGTAACAGGATATAAACGACGATTTGGATGAAAACTTGTCGTATAGGTCGCGCAAGTAGACGGAGAGTCCGATTTTCGCCGAAGCTCATGCCAAAACTGTTCCCCTGTCGGCAGATTTGTATATACATGTATATATACATATATATGTATCAGCAGTTATGCTTGTTTTTTAGTTCTGTACAATTTGTTTTGTAAATGTTGATTAAACTAACCTGTGCTTTCAACAATGATCAACAAGGCTAGCAACGTAACACTATATACATATTATATGACGTTAAACATTGTCAGCAAATAGCAAAACAAAATCTTCTATAAAATCCCTAAAATAATGTTTAACGTCATATAATGTGTATATAGTGTTACGTTGCTAGCCTTGTTGATCATTGTTGAAAGCACAGGTTAGTTTAATAAACATTTACAAAACAAATTGTACAGAACTAAAAAACAAGCATACATGCTGATACACATTCTTCTCTTGAAAATAGCAGTCATTCTGCAGTAAATGTTAAAGGTACATGCCCACTCAGTAGGTACAAAATGCATTTGGGCCAAATATCGAAGATAAAACATTTTTTAAAAAAATAGAAGATTTTATTTCTGAAAATGAAAATTCACGAATTATTATAGGTGGTGATTTCAATGTTGTCCTAAACTTTGATTTGGATAAAAGAGGTGGGTTACAAAGTACAAACAAACAGAACAGAGAAATTATGTTAAATATTATAGAAAAATATGATTTTACTGATATATGGAGGCAAAAACACGGAACCAAAAAAAAAATATACATGGCATTCTAATTCTAGACCACCTATCCTATGTAGACTAGATTATTTTTTACTATCGGACAATTTGGTGAATACTGTTTCTAAAAGTGAAATAAAATGTAGTTTAAAAACAGATCATTCATTGGTACAAATCATGATAAATATCAATGATCAGCCTAGAGGCCCAGGATATTTTAAATTGAATAATTCAATTATTTTCGAAAATGATTATAAAACAATTATTAAAAACAATATAGCGGAAATTGCCAACATTAACCATGAAGCAAACCCTAACACTTTATGGGAGTTAATTAAAGGAACAATCAGAAATGAAACTATCAAATATACTACAAAACATATTAGAAAAGATAAAACAGACGAAAATAAATTACAGCAGCAAATTGATCTATTAAGTAATGACAATATTCAAACACCTGAAGCAATCAATGAATTAAATAATTGTAAAAGCCGTCTAGAAGAAATTTACAAAAGACGAGCAGAAAGTATTATTTTTCGATCGAAATTAAATTGGGTGGAGGCTGGAGAAAAGAATAATAATTTTTTTGCGGCGCTTGAAAAAAGAAAATTTGAAAGAAAAATTATTTCACAGCTAACTGTAAATGGAAAACTTATTACAGACAAGGAACAAATTCTACTAGAAGAAAAACATTATTATGAAAAACTATATAAGAAAAAAGAATGTATAGATTCTGATATTAATTTTTTGCCAAATGATTATAATAATAAGTTAAATGATGAGTTAAAAATGAAAGAATAAACACGATTAATACAAAGATACTATTAATAGAACAAATAAAAACCACGACCAAATGTAATAAGAAGCTATATAACATGTTTCTTAATCAACAGAAACCGGTTGTGCATAAAGCCAAGACAAAATGGGATGACGAATTCGCGGATAAAAATATAAATTGGAAGATAGTCTACACAAATCATTTTACAAACACTATAAGTTCTAAACTTAGGAATTTTCAGTACAAATTTTTGATGAGAATTGTTGCTACAAACGATTATTTACTTAAGTGTAACATTGTCAGCTCCAATTTGTGTGATTTCTGCGCCATGGCTCCAGAAACAAATAATCACCTTTTTTGGGAATGCACTATAAGCCAACATTTTTGGTCACAGCTGAATACCTTTTTAGACAATAATAATATGGTATGTAATTTTGATTGGCACACTGTTTGCTTCGGGCAATATGAGCAAGACAACAAGTTTTTCAACTTTTGTATCCTACTAGGAAAATAGTTTATATATACATGTAAATTACGAAACACGGAACCTAAATTTCCAGAGTTTATGTCTTACCTAAAGGCAACACAAAATATTGAAAAAGAAATTGCAATGAATAGAAATAAGCTCATAGTTCATGAACGAAAATGGAATGTAATCCAATTAGACTAACACTCATTTAGAGATACACGAACCATCTGATTATACATACACATATTACAGTTAGGTATAACAGCATATACCGTAATAGTATTGTATCGTGATGTGTTGCTCAGTTATTATTCACTAAACCTATTTCACCATATCTCATTTTCAACTCTATTCTCTCATCTAAATAACATTCTTAAATAAATCCAACCTAACCATGTATGAACAATAATCTATAATTATTTACAATACATGTACTCATAGTTGATTGTAAACAAGGAGTGTAACCTATACATTCATGTTGTTAAACTGCTTGTAACTCATTTATTGTTTGTATATGACTATGTTATGGAAATAAAAAACTTAAAACTGACAAAATGCATTTTATATCAGACGTAAATGTCCACACTGATATCAGGTCGATAACCGTGTTCCTTAAAATGTTAACGGACATTACTATTTGTTCTCTGTATTTATTTGTTGATGTGCAATGATCATACTTTATAATCTGTCGATAATATTATTTTGTCAGGTGACGCATTTAATTAGCATAAATAACTAAACAATATCATGCCTCATTTCCATATGAAAATAGCCAGATACCACCGCGCGTCACTATCAGTAAAATAGATATTACCAAATGATTATATCTGTATAGAGGGCACTTGTAAATGTTAGAAATGGTGGAATAGTTGCACAATTATACACTTATTTAATTCTAATAAAGAACATGTTGTACCTACTGAGTGGGCATTTAGCTTTAATACAATGAAACCTCTCTAAACCGGACACACTGGGTGGTCCCCAGGGTGTCCAGCTTAGAGAGGTTTCGCTGTAAATCAGACATTTGATCATTCTGAGCCGTAGTTTAGAGAAGTTCCATTGTAGGTAGCGACCAGTTGAGTCCAAGATCGGCCTGCGCTTCCACACAGTCTGATCTGGAACAACGCGTGTATTTCGCTACCACGTTTGGCAATGGTCCCAATGTACCGAATAAAACTCTTAGATCCGAATCAGTCTACATGAAAGTGCGGGTTAACCCTTTGAACCCGAAATCCCGCTATAGCGGTTTATGCAAAAAGTGCAGATCCAGATGAGCCGGCTCGAAGTCTCATCAGGATCTGCACTTTTTGAAAGTAATTTTCATATTTCTTAGAACAAAAACACCCCCTTTTCATAAATGGACGAATCTGAAAATCATTTTGTGACCATTGGATTGGCCGGAACATTAGCATATCACAGTCCATTCCAGTTCTTTAGGGTTGAAAGGGTTATACTGGAGCTACACAGGTTAAACACTCAGTAGGTCCAACTAGCGATTTCCCGTTGCAAACGCATGTGCTATGACGTCTCGTTTGAATAATGGCTGAAGAAATTGTTATAGGAATGAATGGCATTTTTGTGGAATTTATCGGGGTATAAACTTGGAAAAGTCGCGGGAATACTGGACGAAGGCCGGAAGGCCTCGTCCAGTATTCCCGCGACTTTTCCAAGTTTATATCCCGATAAATTCCACAAAAAGGCCATTCATTCCTTATACTTCCAGCATTTGAAATAAATTCATCAAGAAAATGTGTTTATTTTCCGTTTTCTTAATAATTATTTTAACTGCGCCTCACGGTTACGGAAAGTAGTTCGGCGTGGGAGCTTACTGGGATACAAATTTTGGACAGAGACTTGCTACGGGCCAATCAAATGTTAGGGAATTGTGTAAATATTGTTGTGCTGGAATTATCATAACATAAACAGTTTCCATAAAAAAGTTTCATTTTGCATGTGACACACCACCATGGCTCTGATATCGGGTATCATTATTCTGTCGCCGTATTGGGGAACTGTATTAGCACTAATACAAAAATGGTCCAGTTCAGCTCTTAAGGATCGCAGCACTGATGAAATAGTTGACAGTGTAATCTTTGATCAGATGAACATATTGTAGGGATCTGATCACAGGCATTCGGCGTGTTTCGGCATTCATCAAAGCCGAAACACGCCGAATGCCTGTGAATGTGATTACTTACCTGGCTAACTACGCTATTTTTTTAAAATGTCTGTTCGTTTTATTTGTATGTATTTCACACGTATCGTTGCCTTTTTGGACCCACACCGCTGGTCGTGGAGTGCATGTTTGTGTCGCATTCAAGGCTCCACAACCACATCTGTGCGAGTGTCTTGTGTTTACAATGATGTACAGTGTAACCTCTCTAAAACGGACACCCTGTGAAGTCCCCAGGGTGTTCGGTTTAGAGATGTTCCACTGTAAAACAGGCAAATGGTCTATATTTTATTGAAGGGTATGCATCTCTAGATATTATTACCGCATGATAACAATCTGTAAATCTTCGTTTAACGAGTGCATGCCCCTATAAGTGGACCCCCTAACAGCAACATTTTCTGCTAAAAACTGTGCTGGTTTGAGACCATTCAAGTAAGAATAATGCAAACTCGCATTCACACATCGAAAAAGCACTTAAAACGTGACAGCTAATAATTATAATTTACATGAAATCGAATTGACCATTTGCATACAGAATGGCCGCTAAAATCCAAGATCGCTGCCAAAACCCAAGTACATAACTCCATCACACTAAACATGTACGAACTACATCAATTATTGGCAAAACAGAAGTTCATTGATGAAATGGCGAGCAGTGCAGATCCTGTTCAGACTGTGCGGATGAACAGCTGATCATGATATACATGTACACTGATCGCAAAACGCATAGGCTGCATTTCTATATATATATATAGTCACGGCCACATATATATAGAATGTCAGTTTGACGGAATTGAGAGACTAGTGTAGGACCCGATTAGACTGCGCAGATACTGTGTGGATGTACAGGCTGATCTGGATATATGCCGGTCGCAAAACCCATAGGTCTCATTTCCCCAATCACATCCACATTTTATCCCGTCAACACAGTGCGTATGTGCCGTGAAACACGGTGCCGTGAAACATTTTTGATATCCAGTCAATACTATTTTTGCATTTTACAGCCATTTGTAGGTGTTGACGGGATAAATAGAATAGTAGGTTAGTGCCGTGAATGGGAACAAATATCTGGCGCGGCACGGAAACGGGATGTGCTCGGCAGAGCCTCGCCCATCCCGTTTCCTGAGCCTTGCCAGATATGTTTTCCCATTCACTGCACTAATCTACTATTCTCTATCGATTTTCCTTATTTCTGAACCAAAGTATATGTTGTGACCACTCATTTGGCGAGACGGTTCAAATGAGTGGTCACAACATATACTTCTGATGAGAAATAAAGAAATTCTTGAGCCTTGCCAGATATTTTTCCCATTCACGGCACTAACCTACTATTCTCTATGTATACAATGTCAGTTTGACGGAATTGGGAGACAAGTGTAAGATCTGATTAGACTGCGCGGATGCACATGCTGGTTTGGATATACACTTGTCGCAACACTTATAGACCCAGTCGAAGCCACATATATATCAAAGTACTGAAAGTACTGAAATATGTTACACCAAAAACTGATCACTTGACGAACCTGCATGTTGCATATTTTCTCAATCATCATTTTGAGGCAAATGTACTGTGCAAACCCATTCCCATCCATACGTTTCCACTAGAATAACTTACTTTTTGAAACTCCGAGAAAAAAATTGTACGAAACTGGCGGCTAACTGGTCACTGCCACATAACTGTGAGAACTAAACATTAGCTGCTGTATTCATACGCACGAAATGTCTTGATTCGTATTTTCCATAATTGAACTGATAAACTGAGCCCAAAACTGTGAAAACTATAGAGACTAGTATATGTAGAGTTTTACATACAAAGCAAGACAGACCAAAACGCCATAGGATACGTTTTACATACAAAGCAAGACAGACCAAAACGCCATAGGATACGTTGGCACATGGCACTATTGTATTGGTCGTACTCGCCATTTAGGCGTAGCACGACAATATGGCTGCCCCCATAGAAATTTGCGTGACATAATATGCTATCTCAAGAGAGATAACATATACTAATGTCAGTTTGACGGTATTGAGAAGACTATTGTTGAACATGATCAGCCTGCGCGGATGATCTGGTGTTGCGCTGGTCACAAAACGTCGTAAGGACCCATTTCTCGGCCAGTACCCACTATCTCTTGATCCGTCTTCTGATGTGTGTTGACTGCAAACATATCTTTCATTCGCCGAATACCGTTTTATCAACTTTGAACGAAACCAGGCACAAGCTAAGTTGATATGAAACATGAATTGAAATAATAATGGCCCAACTAAGGCCATCCATTGATTGGATTGCAGAACGCGCGTGCAAATAATTCGGTTGAGCGAAATGGAAGTTGACAGGCCGTACCGTTTATAAACGAAGCCCTGACGAGTAATTCACAGGCCAACGGTACTGTTGCGTTCTACTACCATTTGGGGATACATGCTTTATGACGTTTTTTTTTATGAGCAAATGGATAATTTTTGACGTGCTTCGACAAAATTGGGATTATTCAGTTAGCGACCAGTGTAGGCCTGATCAGACTGTGCATCCGCGCAGTCTGACCAGAGTCTACTCTGTTCGCTATTCAGTCAGTGAAGTATTACACGTATCTCTAGTTGAGGCGTTAAAGGTACATGCCCACTCAGTAGGCACAAAATGTTATGTATAGCAATTAAATAAGTGTATAATTGTGTCACTATTCCACCAGTTCTAAAATTTACCTGCTATACAGATATAAACATTATACAACTATTTCATTGCCATTCGGGGAACAGTCAAAACTATTGCCCCGAGATGCTGTGGACGACCCGATGAACTATTGCGCAGAGGCCGCCTCTGCGGCCTCGGGCAATAGTTCATCGGGTCGCTCTGCGGCCTCGGGCAATAGTTCATCGGGTCGTCCACAGCATCTCGGGGCAATAGTTTTGACTGTTCCCCGAATGGCAATGAAATAGTTGTTTTATTACCCAACAAAGTTCTAAAACGCTACAAGCCACAATGTTTACATCTGTCCGCGCTCCATGAAACGGAAATGACGATTCGCGTGCTCAAACGCGTTTTCATTGGCTCGATTTATCATGTGATTCGATCCGAGGCAAAGCAAGTCACAAGACCAGTCAATAGTAGGGTGAAGAAATTAAAGTACTATTGCCTGCGCGTGAAACTGTTTCATAGTCAAGCGGCCGAATGTAAAAAATGAGGAACACAGTCAAAACTAACGAATTACAATTTACATAGGAGGTTGGGTAATAATTAGTAATATTTATTTTACTGATAGTGACTTGCGGTGGTATCAGGCTATTTTCATATGCAAATGAGGCATGATATTGTTTTATTATTTATGCTAATTAAATGTGTCACCTGAAAACAATAATATTTTCGACGGTTTATAAAGTATGATCATTACACATCAAAAAATAAATAAAAAGAACAAATATTAATGTCCGTTGACATTTTAAGGAAACGCGGTTATCGCCCCGGATAACAGTGTGGAAATTTACGTCTGATATAATATGCATAATAATGCCAATGAATACGTCGTGTAATTGTGAATGAATGTTTATTTTTCCAGAAAATGTCTCAAATGATGTCTCTGATATAAAGAATATTGTGTGCCTACTGACTGGGTATGTACCTTTAAATGCTGAACCGTGAATGCTAAAATACTAAACAATGACCAGACTATTCGGACGCAAATATACACGTTACTGGCAATATCATATGAGCCGCCTTTAGAGAAAAGTTACATTTGTAGTCAGTGTTGCTCATGATCAACAACAATGTGTGACTCTCTCAACACTACTCAAAGGCAAAACAGTTGTCCACTGATAGAACGGCGACAACCAGCGCGGACCATGATCAGACTGCGCGGATGGATAGGCTGATCTGGGGCCCGTTTCACTAAACTTCGTACGACTGAAATCTTCGTAAGTGCAAAGTTAGGATCGTCTGGAAATTTCAATTGATGGATTTGCATTTATTGAGCATAGGCTGCATATGCAGCCTATGCTCAATAAATGCAAATCCAGTAATTGTTTACAAGAAAACATTGTTAATGTGCAATTTACAGACTATCATAATTATGCACTTACGAACATTTTAGTCGTACACAGTTTAGTGAAACGGCCCCCAGGGTTTCCGTTGGTCGCCAACATAAAGATTACTTTTTATCTTCCGCCGCCCCAAATACATATATTATACAGCATTGTGGTATACAATTTCTTGTCTGACCAGGGGCTTTCGCTTTTCTGTCAGACAAGGTCACTGATGCTTCTAACTAGATTGTTGGGTCAACAGACACTGTCTGTAAGTGTTGAAAACTTGTGCGCAACTCTTAACCCTTAGATTGCTGAGCACGAAAAATTGTCGTCTGCTGATGCTATATATTTTGCATTCTTTCTCAATAAAGACACGGTTTGACAGCACTTTATAATTATTTCCACTGGAATTGATTCTAAAATGCTGTCAAACCATGTTTTTGATGAGAAAAATCGAAAATAAAAAATAAACAGCAGACGACAACATTTAATTCGGCAGTGTAAGGGTCAATTGCAATGTATTTTAATGACAATATATTGTTATCAACATTAAACGTTTACAATAAAACACGACAATACGTTGTTAAGCACCTCGTGCGAGGTATATAATATTGTTGTATGCACCCGTGGATACTTGGTATTCGCAAATGTTTCAAAATGATAAAGACACACTAACGACATGCTAGATGAACGAACACGAGGTACACATGCTGGTCTGGACGCAAATTAATTAATCCTCCTTTCGCCGTGACGGGGCACTCACAACTGAATGGTGTATGTGATGGTGACAGGAACAGGAATGATCAGTACGGAGCCCGGCAGGGGACATGGATTTATTTTATTAATTCGTTCCCACGAAATAACAATTCGTTCCCTCAATTTAACAATTCGTTCCCTCGAAAGAACAATTCGTTCCCACGATATAACAATTAATTCCCTCGAATTAACAATTCGTTCCCACGAATTAACAATTCGTTCCCACGAATTAACTCAATTTAACAATTCGTTCCCTCGAATTAACAATTCGTTCCTTCGAATTAACAATTTGTTCCCTCGAATTGTTAATTCATGGGAAAGAATTGTTAAATCGAGGGAACGAATGGTTATTTCGTGGGAACGAATTAATAAAAAAAAGAATGCTACGTCCCTTGTGGGGCTCCGTAGATTTGTGACCATATGTAGCTGCTTTGTAACACAATTAGTAAATAATGACAACTCTCCTCAAGCCCTCCATTGAAGGAATGGAAGGAGATCGTCTAGACACCGCACCGTAGCCACCATATAACCATCTATTTCATGTCATTGCGGCTGCGACTGGAGAAATGGGTGTTTATAGATTTTGCGATCAGTGTATCCACACAATCTGATCAGGATCTGCACATCAATGAAACCCGCTATGCTTCTAACAATATAGATCGTTATCAGGCTATGGAAGTGTGTTATTTGATCAGCAGCTACAATAGTCATAAAACAATAGGCCCTATTTCTCTAGTCACAGCCACGTATATGGCTTCTATACAAGACAATGTCATCATTGCACTATAATAAATAGTTACCAAATTGTACTTCACACAAGGTTTAGCGAGATAAGTTCCGAGCACTTGATTTCCGGACAAACCAGTTGTGCCAATGTTGAAAAGGTGAAATGAGTATGATTCTTGCATGTACAGCAGCTTAAAATGTACATGCAAACTGTTTTCTATCTCGCTCTCACGACATAGCTTCTCATTACCTCGAGATAGCATCACGTTTTCACGAGTCCATGCGCGTCGGAAGGAAGCTGACATTGGGGCCGCGAGGCACCCTCGTAAAAAATGGTTAATGACGCGCGATGCACATCGTAGGGCGGGTGGTTTGGAGGTCCTCCTCCAAGAAAATTTGGAAAACCAGAACGCCTCAGACGCGATTTCCCGTTACAATATACAATATTAGGGCCACACAACCTCCACCCAGCTTGCCAAACTATTGGGGCCGCCACGCCAAAATACTGGGGCCGCGACCGCGGCCCCTGCGGCCCCAGCTGCGATGCCTCTGCGAATTAGCTATGGCGTTCCCGTGACATAACATATCGTTCCCATAAGAGTGCATCGCGTTCGAACTAGTTAGCCTTTATTCTCTCTTTGTAGGCCTGGCAGCGGAAAGCTTATGCAAGGTGTCTACATCCACGGAACGTCGTTTTCCATAAATGTATTCATGTTTCTGCTCTTTCCGGTCCCGCAACAATTTGTTGGTCATTAACTAGCATCCCCTGTGACGGCCGTTCCATCATTGAAAGAAAAATCAGGAGAAAATGTAAGGACCATGTTTGGGATCAGTAGCTGATCCCAAATATAGTCCTTACATTTTCTCTTGTGCATATCAATATATGGTGATGGTACACACTGTCTGGTACACGCATCAGGTCTGTTATTGTCGTAGTAAGTTCTCTATGCTCTGATATAGTGGTTGTACCGGCATTGTTGTGTCTCTAGTAACCCATCCATGAAGAAGAACCAAATTGTACCACAACATTCGCATATAACGAATCGGGACAGAAGACGCCACGTCAGTTGTATCAAGATATATCAGTTCCATCGCTTGATCTACACTAGTACATACACGTACATATCTGGTAAATTCGCTAGAAGTGTCACTGTTGCTCTATTTGAAGCGCACCTGTAGGTGAAGAGTTTGGTCTTGTCATGAACTGATTACGTATGTCTAGGAGTTCCTATTCCAAAGTCACCTCCCATGCAGCTCATGGAATCGTGATTCTCTCATTATCGTGCTTACTGCGGGCCGATTCCTTTGTGGCGTGGTTTGCATATATCAGGACAAATGAAGCGATTACACGGTCTCCTGGGATCGCTCATTGTCGTCTGCTTTTACATACGTCACAACGATGACCAACCCGTGACAGGGCAATATCGCACAGACTGCCATCTGACAAATACAATTGTATTTTCTGCTCTACCAGCTGGTTCTGCCCAGGGGCGCCATATAACAGCTTGGTCTGTGGGAATTTAAGACATGAGAGCCAATTGAGAGTATTGCATCAACCAACAGATTTCACAAAAAAGGGCAACTTTGTATACGAATTCGCTTAAGCTGTAACAAGCTTGTCAACTCCTGTTCATGTATGCACACTGTATAAACATGTATCGCCTGTACTACAGTATAAACTCTCTAAACAAACACCCAGAAAACATCTGTGTTCTTAATTTGTTTAGTTTAGTTTAAATGTATCTATAAGTCTGTTCCACGTTTTTCTGCCGAAGAACCTTTGGCTATTAAACACATTAAATCTAAAAGATATTTAAATGTAAGTACTTTTTCACTAATAACAAAAAAGTCACCCTCCCTAATATTTTCTGTTTGATGAAATTCCATTAAATATTGATTTTATAGCGAAAAATTGGAAATTGACTCCGAAACCTGGCTAGATAGCTTGGAAATGATGTATCGGTCCACAAATAAAAAAATATTTGTAAACAAATCTATTTTAGCCCCCATGTTAAATTCCCATAGGAAAATCGTTTTTTCGCAATAAAATCAATATTTGATGGAATTTCTTCAAATAATTTTGTTTTGGGACGGTGACTTTCTTGTTATTGATAAAAAAAACTACTTATATTTATATATGTTTAAGATTTAATGTGTGTAATGGCTAAAGGTTCTTCGGCAGCAAAATGTGGAACAGACAGTCAGTATATTAAGTACGGTAATAGTAATAGTTCATATATTGAATTTTTAATAAATTAATTTTGTAGCGAGCGCTAGCGAACTTTGATGACTTACACGTGATTAAGCAATATCAATTGGCATTTTGTTTATTGTATCGGCTCAACATTTTATTTTAAAGGTATATTTGATAGAAAAAGGTATTACAATTCGTTTAGAAATATAGGTGTGCTCTTTTAAAAACTGTACGGTTTCTTTTGTCGCTGAGTATATATTACTGCTAACGATTGTACGGCTACATCAGTGATGTATGGCAAATAATGTAGGCCCTGTAGCCGATTTCACCAAATTACTAAGCGTACTTATCTAGCGAAGTATACTTTTTTGAGGGAGTAATCATTTATATTTCTCGCAATGCATTATTTCATATAGACCTAACGACTACATATATCTGATGATTAAAAGAATGCATAATTATTATACTGAATTTATTAGTATATCACAGCCACAATGTAATACATAAAATTTCTCCCTCAAAGTGTACTTAGCAAGATAAGTATAATTTGCAATTTTGGTGAAATAGGCTACTGGTTATAATCCGCGGATGGACATGCTGGGACACCGCTGGTCGCAAATGCACACATACATCACTTCTGGACAATCCGTCCGTCAGTATATCCGTCAAAGATGATTTCGTTTAACTATATTGCTTGATAATTAGGTACAACGAAATACAGTAGAACCTCTCTAAACCGAACACACAGAACATATCTGTATTCGTAATATGCTGAGTTTAGTTCAAATGTATCTAGTATGTTAATGTGTGTTCCTCTTCGCAAAGCACACACTCATTTCTTGGAGTGTTTATTTACCTATTTACAGTGGAACATCTCTAAACCGGACACCCTGGGACTTCCCAGGGTGTCCGGTTTAGAGAGGTTCCACTGTATTTAACAAACACATGTTTCATAAAGCACATGCAATGTCTATACTATTATTATGACGGTACGCGGGTTTTTCCCATTTCCTGACTTGTCATATGGCGGCAACATATTCAGCGTCGTCATTCCATTTGACTGTCTCTTTTAGTGGTGGCCACGTGGAAGACTAATGGCCCTTCGAAAATGTTAGCCCATCGAAGATTTCTGAAATGGATGTGTGTAACTATTTTCGAATGCGCCATTTACTGGGTCGTAGGTCCGAGTCCTGTGATCGTGCACATATACTGCTTGGTGACTCGATTCGCTGTATTTATTTTCAAAACCATCGGATTCAAACTAGCTATCACAACATATCCCTTCATCGAAATAAAATACTGAAACCCTTACCATGTTTAATTAGTGAGTCTAGCCGTACTGTCATACCGTTTCCGGCGTTATTGTATCATTCCTGTGCATTATCGTGTCAAATTTCGCTCAGTTACCCACTTAGCAAGAGGGCCTTACGATATGTGTGCACATGGTAGGCCCATGCCATTATTCGCACCGATGCAGTTTAGTCAGTGCCTACACGGTTAGCCATTCAAACTGAATTGCTGAACTATTTGACAAATACGATCCGTGAGTCAGGACGAACACTATTTGTGGGCAAACATTCTGTTCTAAACAATTCGTCAACATAATAGATTAGTACACGTACATGTATATGTATTACATCACGTCGTCGACAAGAACAGACTAAAACTGTCACCCTATCCAAGTCATTTACGAACAATATGACATTAATTACGAACAATATGACATTATTTTGCGATAATTCAGGACGTATTTTCCTGACGAATTACGACAGTTTATTGATGGACATCATATGCAACACGGACAGAAATTAAGTGGATTACAATCGATGAGAATATTCTGTTTAACTGTGATACGTGGCGTGGCGCGACAAAATGTAGCTTATTGCGCTTGCGAACAGCATAGGCCCTGATCAGCATTTGCGCAGTCTGATCAGGGCCTATACTGTCCGCTATTGAACAGAGCAACGATTACCGAAAACTATGACCCCGTATCAGGCCGCATAAACATGGTAATCGATTTGGAACCACATATATCTGTTAAAAAGTCGGTAAGCCCCGTTTTGTGGTGGCGTGTCCCAGATTGTAATGGATCATCTCGAGTCACGTCCTGCTGGGTTTATGTGTTTGTATAATGGCTCTCCTCCATTACGCCAGGCCTATACTAGAACTATCTCCCACTTAGCGTTGTTGTTATAGCTCGTCAAAGACCGCATAATTCCAGGAAATAGTGGTTATGTGCATGGAGACATGTCCGTGCAATTGAATACTACTACTACTACTAATAATACAAATACAAATGTAATAATAATAGTAATTTCCAATAACCTCCGAAGTGAAGCACAGTTAATACACAATAATTCCAGCACAAAAATATTTACACAATTCCCTAACATTTGATTGGCCTGTAGCAAGTCTCTGTCCAAAATTTATATCCCAGTAAACTCCAACGCCGAACTACTTTCAGTAACATTCTTAAGAAAACGGAAAATAAACACATTTTCTTGATGAATTTATTTCAAATGCTGGAATTATAAGGAATGAATGGCCTTTTTGTGGAATTTATCGGGGATATAAACTTGGAAAAGTCGCGGGAATACTGGACGAGGCCTTCCGGCCTTCGTCCAGTATTCCCGCGACTTTTCCAAGTTTATACCACGATAAATTCCACAAAAAGGCCATTCATTCCTATATTGTCCGGCCCATAACATCCGGTTTACTGCTACACTATGAACGTCATACTGCCGATACATTTTCATACTATTTTGATAAAGACCAAGTGGTCGAAAATTTAATAAAAAGAGTGACTTTAAAACAATGTGTAATACTAATAGTTAACGTACTTTTTATAGATCGCCAAAGATGGTATACTTTCGAGAAATAGTCTTTATGTGCACGGAGACATGTCCGTCCAATTGAATAATAATACTAATACTAATAATAATAATATAGTGGAATTTCCGTCATTGAATTGCTCCGTAAACGATTGGTAATTGGTTTCGTCTTTCATTTATACGCCTAGAGACGAAATTTAATATTCTTAATGTTCGTCTCTACGTTGCGTAGAAACGAAGGAATGAACTTTGAATGTACACATGTTCGTCTCAAGCTGCGTAGAAACGAAATAATGAATTCGAATGTACACATGTATAATTCCAGCACAAACATATTTACACAATTCCCTAACATTTGATTGGCTCGTATCAAGTCTCTGTCCAAAATGTATATCCCAGTAAACTCCGACGCCGAACTACTTTCCGTAACCGTGAGGCGCAGTTAAAATAATTCTTAAGAAAACGGAAAATAAACACATTTTCTTGATGAATTTATTTCAAATGCTGGAATTATAAGAAATGAATGGCCTTTTTGTGGAAAAGTTGGAAAACTTAGAAAAGTCTCGGGAATACTGGACGAGGCCTTCCGGCCTTCGTCCAGTATTCCCGCGACTTTTCCAAGTTTATACCCCCGATAAATTCCACAAAAAAGGCCAATCATTCCTATAATAACCAATAGGATAAAAATAAACAATTGGCGATAAAAAAAGTACAATTTTCGAAAAAAAAAAGTTTTTTTCGAAAATTGTAATTTTGTATCGCCAATTGTTTATTTTTATCGCCAATTGCGAAAGTGGCTTTTCCAAGTTTATACCCCGATAAATTCCACAAAAAGGCCATTCATTCCTATAATGTCTCTACGCTGCATATACACGAATGAATGAGCTCTACATGTAAATATGTTCGTCTCTACGCTGCGAAATAACGAAGAAACAAAAGATCTCTAACTAGTCACCATAGCATTGTACATTGTAATGAATTGATTTTGAAATTCTAATTTATGATTTACCTACCAATGATCTCCGGAGCAATGTAAATGATTCTAAAGTGCTGCCAAACGGTGTTGTTCTTGAGAAGGAAAACAAAATATAATACAACATAGCAGCAGACGAAATTTTATGATTCCCACATTCAAAGGGCTAGACTCTGAATATGACGAGCTCGTTGTTGTAGACATCAAGTGTGATCATACAGAAGATTTGTTATAGGTTCACAAATGAGACACGCCATGTGATTTTGTACCTTCGAACATCTAAGTAATTTCATGAAATATGTTTACAAAATTTACAATATTTTCCGTAAATGGCGTCAAAAGAAGACAAAATATTCAGAGTACATGCAAAATATAATTCCGTAAGTACTCTGACTTTATTTATGAAAAATATTGTAAATTTTGTAAACGTATTTAATGAAATCACGCAGAGGTACAAAATCACATGGCGTGTCTCATTAATGAAACGAACGTAAACGAATGGCAAACGAAGTAAAAACGACGGTTTTGTACTATGATATGCTTAGAAACGATTATCGTTTGTGCATTTGTACGTGAAAACGATAGTTTCGTTTAAATACCCGGCGTTCAACTATTTAAACTCATGTCATTTCTTTCAACGCATCGTTTTTCACTGTACATGTATGTACTTATAAAAAAAACTGATATTTTCGTTGGTCTAAACGTGCCACGTTTAAACCAACGAAAACATCGTTTTATAATTATAAAAATGAAAACGATGTCGAAACGAGGTGTACACGATATGCAATCGTTCGTTTGTGGAAGCAGGAACACATATGTACGTGATATCTACAAGAACGGACAGCTCATATTCAGATCTAAACCTCATAGTGTTCACTTACAATGATCGACCTGTTCTGAAGAGACAATGAACCGGCTTTCGGCCGATGCTCATCTGATACATGTCTGGGACATTGTACAATCTAATTATTGGGAATAACATGCTGCCAAGCCTGATAAGCTTTCGTGACCTTCATCTAAATTGGCAGCATGCTGACCAAAGCAGAAGCAGGATATTTGTTACCAGCATAGGGCATATCAGGATATTCACTGTTGGCCATTCCGCAAGTGACGTGACTGGTAAGACGCTGCAGATTTGATATGGACCTGTCCGCGTGTGAAAATTGGAGTAACTATTACCGCTCCAGATAAGGAATTAGTAATTCAATATTGTCACTTCATCATTTCTGAAGCAATTGGGTATTTCAAAATTGTAATTGGGTAAAATAGAATCACACTACTGTTTACACATCAGCAGACCGCACTTATTGAATAGTTTGCTTCTAAATGAAAACACATCTTGGTATTTCATCAGAATTGTCTCCTTGGAGACAATTCTAATGAAATACCAAGATGTGTTTTCATGGAAAAATAAGAAAATATGCTATATTTGTGGTCTGTTTATTGTTTTCTGTAGCATGATAAAGATACCACAAATTGTTCATTGCTTTTTGATACTCACTACTTCTGATTTCAATTGGGTTTTTGTCAATTTTAATTGGGTATTTACGCAAACACGCAGCTTATCTGGAGCTCTGCTAGTAGGAGCTACATTGGACAGAAACGTTACTTCGTCAAGCAGCAGCTTAACATTTGAAGAGGTCAGTGAGAGAAGTGGGCTGAGTCCGCTTATGGGCATCATACACTTTTTCTACTGACCCTTTCAATGTTGTTGTTGTTATGCCAACATATGAACCTATGATGTTTGTTACCAACATAGACCAAGTTAAGCCGGACTAAAGTATTTAGAATTAGGCTAATTGTCAGATACAGTATTAACACAGATAGCAATGGCCGCCTATCAACAAAGGCCCTTTTTCCAGTTCTCATGATGGACATGTATTCACATATTTGTCTTTAATTATAGATATTATCATATACATGTATGTAAGGAATTTAATATTATATGCAAATGTGATACAAAATTCAAAACGTTTTAAATTGTAGAGGCGGGGCTTTAACTTTAACACAGTATGGAATTCAGGAGAAATGGAGCTTATGATATTTATGGTTTTGGATTGAAAATGGGCTATGAAATGTGTGGTTATGATTGAATAAATGGGGCTCATGACATGTATGGTTGTGCTTGGATAAATTGTTCAGAATAAAGTTACGAACTGACTTCTTAGAATCTATTATACAGAACATTGGGTTGCCATCTCCGCCATATTAGTTTGTACATGCTATCGGACAGTTTCACCATTTGGAGCGTTTAACACGTACAGCCAATAATATGGCAGCACATCTAATACAATATTGTGGAATACGTCCCAGATATATAGGACGATAACGTCCTATAAATATTATTTCAGCACACTACACAAAACGCTAGATATCTGAGCTTTTCTACCATCACTCACAAAATATACAAAGGACAGTTATTCAATGTGTAAAATGTCAAACTGATGCACTGTCTATTATTAGAAGTACATCTGACACAGGTAAAAACCGTATTTACTCGCATAACAGGCAAGTAGACAGTAGTGACAATACACTCAGATAACTACTTACAAGTCACTGGAAACGATACAGTATTTATGGTAATACAGCTATATATATACAACACTGTGTATTGTTCTTACTGTTACACAGTATTTACCTAATTCTCAAACAGTTAAACAAAGGGTCAACAAACCCTTCAGACATCAGACATTGTATATACATCTGACGAAATCAAGACATAGCTTGCTGTAGTCAATGTATCCCCATCATGTTGCACCAACTTTTATACATGTGTTTGTCATATTATTAGTGGTATGTGTCAAACGCAATAAGAGATAAAACTGGCCGATGACTTGTACTCACTAAGATGGCAACTCCATGCACTGTGTGGGATATACATATAGTAAGAAGAAAATGTTCATGTGTATGTTATGCATTTATCCAATCACATTTACAAAATAATTATGCATTAATCATTAGATGATCAGAGGCCCCACTGGTCCTTAATGTTCAGGCACAGGGTGACCCATTTAACAAAGACAACATGGGAAATTACCACTGGCATTACGCCAGTGGTAATTTCCCATGTTGCCTTTGTCAATCAGTTGTCACCGTTATCGTAACGCCGTGCATGTATTTTGTCGTTATTGTCCAGTGTAACTCGTGATCATCTAGCACACACGTGCAGCCCGATTCAGATATAAACCAATTATTGGAATCATCAACAACGTGTCCCCTACAATATTTACCGAACGGTGCAGGATATGAACAGACTTAGCGGACGCTCGGGCTAATCTGGGACTGCATTGAGCGCCAACTCAATACGTTTTGGCAATGTGAATCATACATGTGGCAGTGACTGGATAAATGAGGCTTATGGCTTTGCGATCAATGTAGTCTAGATCAGCCTGCGCATCATGGCTGCGCATCCGAGCCTTGTATCCGCGCATTCTGATAAGATCTGCACTGAATAATACCGTACCCTGCCCCTAACCAGCAATATAATATCCTCATCATGTCACATGGCTTCGGCAGCAGATTATGGGATAGACTGACCATAAATGTCATAAGCCACATTTATCCAATCACAGCCACATAGTTGGGCCGCCGGCTGAGAGAAAAAGACCTTACATCATGTGCTTGTACGACGTCTACCAACGTAGCCCCGGGCCAGTATGTGCTTCCGTGCAGTCAGATCAGTGTGACTGCGCTGTTCGCCATCAATCACAGCCAGCATTAATTTAAACTATTTAGTATTGAGTGAATATGCAAAAGGGCCAGTATCGATAATTGTCGCAAGACGCCTTCAAATGGTCAGCCGCCGGCCCATACATAGCGGCCGTGTTTACCGGCATGTGTGGTCAGACGGAGGCCGTGCTAGTGTGGACCTTGTCGGGTCTCCCACGGCACGAGTCCGGCAATCCAATTATCACGTCGGATTATTATGAAAATTGGATGGACAATGCCAGCCGGTGCGATTCTTGGTATATGGAAGCACAATAGCTTTCTGGCTGATACAATGTATTTTATCGCGGATTCTTGCGACAAGCGTAGGCCCAGAAAAGGGGACCGTTTCACTAAACTTCGGTGCCCTTTGAACTTTGTATCGCAGTGGAGACAGTGCGCCCGCTAGGGCGTCGGCCGGACGACGCTATATAATCTGGCGGGCGCTGGCTGATCAAAGAACAGATCGGTAGGCGTCCTGGCGGGATCCATGAGGGGGCCGTGAGGCCATCGTATGACGCCGGACGCCTAGCGAAAATGCCCTTTTTGGCCCGTTTTAGGAGTCGCGCGGACATTGAGGGAAGGGTTTACTATTTTGCAATGCGCAGTGGTCCATATAGAATTCCGTCCAGCTAAATACTAGTATCTTGAGCATTGCCCAGATGCATATTTCCACGAAATTTTGTAAAACTGTTTTGGGGGTAAAGAAATCCACACCAAATGTCATGGTTTATGGAGAACTCGGCAAATTTCCGCTTATTATTGAGATTAAATGTAGAATTATTTCGTTTTGGGCAAAATTAGTTTCAGGGAAGCAGAGAAAATTATTGTTTCTTATGTATAAGTTATTATATACACAACATGAAGCAAATGTGACTCATTTCCGATGGATTCAGAATGTTAAATCTATTTTAACTGAAACTGGAGTTCCTGGCGTATGGCTTAGCCAGAACGATGTTAATGCTATCTGGCTGAGCCACTACGCCAGGACTCAGCTTCAGAACCAGGTTTATTCAGTCATGGCTCACCAGCATCGATTCATCTTCACGTGGAATTACGTATAGAATCTTTAAAACAGAGTTTGGATTAGAAACATATTTAATTAATCTCACGGAAAGTTTAAGAAAAACATTGACCAGATTTCGAACTTGTAATCATAGACTGGCGGTCGAAACTGGTAGATGGACAGGTGTGCCGAGAGCAAGCAGGGTCTGCAACAAATGTGGCGCTGGTGCTCTCGGTGACGAGTTTCATTTCCTTTTCGAGTGCCGCTTCTATGATGAAGTTCGAAAACGGTATATCAAGCCATTTTATTTTAGAAGACCAAATATTTTAAAATTCGCACAGCTATTTGAGAAAAAATCTGGAAAGCAATTAAGAAATTTAGCTATTTTTATAAGAAATGCTTTATGGTTATAATGACTAGTGAGCTTATACATATGCATTTTGTATTTGTACCCATCGTTGTATTATGTAATCTATTGTATACCTCGTGTGTCACGTATGTGGCTTAGAGTGAATAAAATGTATTGTATATGTATATAGTTCAACTAGAACTATGTCCGGCTACATACTAGTATCTGGGGGCAATTTCACTCAACTAAAATGTTCGTAAGTGCAAACTTATGATAGTCTGTAAATTGTACATTCAAACTGTTTTCTTGTAAAAAATTATTTGATTTGCATTTATTGAGCATAGGCTGCATGTGCAGCCTATGCTCAATAAATGCAAATCCATCAATTGGAATTTCCAGACGATCCTAAATTTGCACTTACGAACATTTTAGTCATACGAAGTTTAGTGAAACGGGTCCATTGTCCATCTAGAGTAAGATCTGAGAATTAGCCCGCATATTATCGGCCATTACACGTATGTGCCACCGCGTCCACATATCCCATTAGACGTGATTGAGTTATCCATAAATCGTAACGGCCATCAAGTGACACGTTGATGGGAGATAAATTACCCGTGATTCCGTCACCAGGACATACCGCGCCAAAATATGCCGCTGAGGCTGCAACATGTATTAGTTAAAGTACATTTGTTTCGAGTTATGATATTTAAACATGGCGAAGTCATAGCCCGAGACATGTTTAAATTTCATAACGAGAACCAATTGACTTTAACTGTCTTGTAGCATGGCACAACCTAGAAACAAAATTGATACCCCGCTCCATACCTCTCGCGAGGGTAGCAATTTAACTCCATCTCTTTAATGTAACACTTGGAAAAGTGATTTTTGAAATCGGTTATCCGGCGTGTTTGATATGTTACCGATATAAAACAGTCAAAGCTGTGTCAATAAATTATTAATAAAGAACATACACATGCATGAATTGGTTATTGTACCGTGTCAATGTGTTTATCTGATATTTACATGTATATCTTTTACATTTGAAAGCTTCATTTCGTTATATTGAATGTTGAACAACAACAAGAGAAAATATGGCTTCCATGGGAAAATGATTTCCCTGTTCTAAGATGTTTGACAATTTACTAGTTCTACATCAAATATTATTTGTTTAAAGGCATGAAATATAGTTTACTAAATTATGCACTTCGGTTGCTCACAATTTTTGAATGGGTCAAATTGCAGCCGTAAATAACATATCAGAGGCGAATTATTGTAACTAGGCACAGCCCACTTGTCAATCAATAAAACAACCAACAAGTGATTGTATACCAATGGGTACTATTAAAGGTATTTTGATCAGTTTGTATTGACAATTTATGACGTTTCTGACAATGACGATCTATACTCTTTGTTAGAATGATGACGGGCATTTCATCGCAGTAGCCGATGTCATCAAATTTGCAAAGTATACTTATCTAGCAAAGTATTCTTTGAGGGAGTAATCATTATTTTCCCCGAAATGCATTATTTCATATAGAACTAACGACTGCATATATTTGATGATTAAAAGTATGCAGAATTATTATACTGAATGTATTACATTATCACAGCCAAAATGGCTGTGATAATGTAATAAATTCAGTATAATAAAAATTAATAAATAATGCTAGCGAAGTATACTTTGCAATGTTGGTGAAATAGGCTACTGGTATCCGCGGGCCCGTAAATATGTACTTGTATTTCAATTGCCATAATGACCTACATGTATATTAACCCATTAGTGACGGGATACAATTATAGTAGTATGAAACTTTTGAGGAACAAATTCCCTATTTTCTTTATTTCTTCTCAGAAATATATGTTGTTACCACTCATTTGAATCGTCTCGACGAGACGGTTCAAATGAGTGGTAACAACATATACCTATATGGAGTAGCGAAGTATACTTTGTCATGTTGATGAAATAGGCTACAGGAATGATCAGCCGGCTGTGCAGAGGCGCTGACTCTGATCTGAGCATATACTGGTCGCAAAGGGAATACCGGCACCCATTTGTCAAGTGACAGTGACATTTCACGAGTGTGTGTTTACTTGAAGGACCCGTTCTATACCGGTAGCCTATTTCCCAGCATTGCAAAGTATACTTATCTAGCAAAGTATCCTTTGAGGGAGAACTCTTCATTTTAAGGATAAATTTATTATTTTTTATTATACTGAATTTATTACATTATCACAGCCATTTTGGCTGTGATAATGTAATAAATTCAGTATAATAATTCTGCATATTTTTAATCATCAAATATATGCAGTCGTTAGTTCTATATAAAATAATGCATTTCGGGAAAAATAAATGATTACTCCCTCCTAAATAAGTATACTTTGCAATTTTGATGAAATCGGCTACGGATCATCATTCGATTAACCCCCTTGAACCCGAAAGCCCACTATAACGGTTTATACAAACAGTGCAGATCCAGATGAGCCGGCTCATAACGAGCCGTCTCATCAGGATCTGCACTTTTTGCAAGTAATTTTAATATTTTTTAGAACAAAAACACACCCTTTTCATAAATGAACTAATCTGAAAATCATTTTCTGACGACTGGATTGGTCGGAAAATTAGCATACCACAGTCCATTCCAGTTACTTTAGGGGTGAAAGGGTTAAGACATAATTGCTTCCTGAATGTGATGGGATATATGTATAATACGTATGTGAGTATTACCTTGTTACTGTATACTATACAACACATGGAGTTCTTAGTGTGTACAAGCCACCAGTCAGTTTTACCTCTTGTTGCGTTTGACACATACCACAAATAATACGACGTATACATAAATACAATTTGGTGCAACATATTCTAAAGATGTTGAACAACAACGTCCTATGGGTTATTTACCTGACACTTATATACAAAAAGAGTTTGTTGACATGTTGTTAACTTTTTGAGAATCCAGTATTGGCTGTGTAACAGCCAGACAACACACAGTGCTGTCAATATACACCTGTATTGCCATACCTACTGTATCGAATCCAGTGACATGTAAGCAGTTATCTGAGTGTATTGTCACTGGTTTCTTACTCGCCTTATTATACGAGTAGATTTGGCTTTACCTATGGGTAACGTGTACACTACCAATAAACTGTGCATCAGATAGAAAAGTTTACACATTGAAATTTATTTTGAGATTGATGGGAGAAATTATCAGATATCTCGTCTTTTGCATTGTTTTCTGGCACAATAGTTATAGCACGCTGTTTTCATATATGTCTATGATGTATTTCACCACATTGTATTAGTTGTACTGTCCTATTATTTGCTGTAGGTGTCAAAGGGTCGAAGAGGTGAAACTGTACGTTGGCTGTAAATACAAAGATGGCGGAGATGGCAGCTCAATGTACTATATAGTATACAGTAACGAGACAATATTCACATATCTTATATTCATATATCACATCACTCTTATGAAGCAATTATGATTGAAGCCAATTGTATCTTGCTATGGCCTAATTTCTCGAAACCAGCCTATGCTGGTCTCAATCCATGATGAACATTGAGCTGTGAATACATTTATGCTGCTCGCATTTCGAATGAATGAAGGACCCGTTCTACACCTGATCATCGTTTGATTCAAAGATAATTGTCGTAAATATGATATATATATAACATAAATGTGAACACTACATCGCTACTGTATCCTATACGGCACATGGAGTGGCCCAGTCGGCCATCTTTGTGTGTTCCAGCCATCAGCCAGTTTCACATGTTCTGCCCCTTACCGAAATTGAAAACACAAACATATATGTGCCATATATGTGCCATATATGTCCAATATAGGGCACATACAACTGCCATTAAAATGGAGTATGGGAGTTATAGTTATAGGATAGATGTTGGAAAGTTATATGTGTAAAACATATAAGTATTTCTGTTATATGGGAGTTATATGTCGAATGTAGGGCAGATGTTGGGGAATTGTCTTTCCAAAAGTTCAGACATATAAGTGAGAATTTAGAACTTTCATCTGTAAACTGGGACAATTTCTCGAGTCAGAAAAGACTAAGTCCAAACAGTATGTTTTTTAACAATATATACAAACGTAAAAATACATTGTTCATTAAGTTAGAGCAAAATGGGTATCAAAATGTTTGGTTTGAGATAAGCTATTCCAATGTGTTATTTACATAGAAGTAAAAAAAAAATAAAATTACAAAATATAATCAAAATATTCTTTATTTAATATGAACTTTGCTAAAATGATTGATTATTGGTGTTTAACGGCCTATCAACAGCTAAGGTCATTTAAGGCCGGGCCAACGGGTTGGACTATCCCGTATTCAACCTGTCCAAAATGAAAGAAATTCCCAAAATCAGTTCAATATTTACATAAACTATATATTCAGCCCTGAAATTAGAATATCCTGACCTGGTGTCATGTCCATGCCACACCAGAGTCACTTTGCTCCAACTTAGCAACCAAAGTAATAGGACTAGCTCTAATCTTATTACTTTCTTAATGGGGCATAACAGGATTTAGCTCTCAAGTACAGGGGGCCAAAACGGTACAAGAGGGCCAAATCATGTAGGTCTGCATTCCGGTAAAGATGAACCCCGATCGTTAAATTACCCATCACATGCTCCCTCCTACCACCCACTGCTAAAATAAATAAGGAGAGGATTTAAACAAAAAACAATTGAAGTTGAGTATTGGTGGTTAACGATTTAGCTCTCAAGAATCAGGGGCCAAAATGTACACGAGGGCCAAACCATATAGGTCAGCATTCCGTTAAGACTGACTGCTGATCGCTGAATTACCCGTCACATACTCACAACCAGCCAACCACCAATTAAGGCATTTCAAATTATTTGATAGTACAATCATGTACTCGCACACATACATGCACACACACATTATATGATTATATTTAGATTTCTGACACCAGCCGAGAGCCGTCTGTTAATCAATGTTCTATGCTTAATAATGAAGATGAAGTAGTGTTCACATGCAGGAGAGACAAGGATGCCGGCTGTAGATTTTCCATGGACATACAGGAAATTCTGTGGAAATTCCATGGACATCATGGAATTTCCACGGAAACTCTGTAGAAACCATGGAATAAATGCGGAAGCACTGGAATATGCTGGACAATGTCCATGGAAAGTATGGACGTCGTCCATGGAAAGTGCAGACATTGTCCATGGAAATACTGGAAAAAGCATGGAAATTCAGTTAAAAGTGAGAACTTAGTCATTTTTTGCTACAAAATATTGACTCAGAAAATTTCGAGAGCGGAAAAGGAGCGGAACATACCGGAAATCAGAGAACTTAGAAACTTTACAGGAAATCTGAGAACTTAGAAAATTTACTGCAAATGTGAGACTTAGAAAATTTACTGGAAATGCGAGAAATTTTAAAAGTTGTTTTTATTGTTAAAACTTCTGTAATCAAAATACTGATAACTCAAAGAGAAATTATTACATGTTTTCCTATATAGTACAACTCTCGTAAACTCAAATTTTCGCTCAGTCATACTATTTCCTCAGTCCCTTGGACTTTGAGTACATAGTGTAGATTATATTTGTAATCAAAGCATTTTGATGATTTCTCATAATTATGTGGCTGTGACTGGAGAAATGAGGCTTATGGCATTTCTGACCAGTGTAGCTCCTGATCCAATAGCACACTCATGTAGCCTGATAACAATGTACATTGCTTGTTAAAAGCATGACAGGTGTTTCACTGATGGAATGGCGAACAGTGCAGATTCTGATGAGACTCTGATCTGGATATACACTGGTCGGAAAACCCATAAGCCCCACTCCTCCAGTCACATCCACTTATGACACACTTGTACAGTATTTGAACTCTCAAATAACCTTCCATATTGCATCACAGTTTTTTGCCGGGATAATATATTATTTACAGAACACATTTAAATATTCAATATAAGTTCTGTAAAACAAAGATGTTTAAACAGATGGCCATTATTTTTGTATCATATCGATATGTGGGTGGATTTCGTTGGTTTGGGGTAATTTACAAATAATTTTGCGCAACTACTAATGCTCAAACATTACATATGATAGAATTCGCCAATTAGATTTTTATCATCTGCTGATTTTTTTTTTCATTTTTCTATATTAAAATCATGTTTCAGCAACACAGTAGAATCTACTCAGTTTGAAACAATTTTACTGTGCTGCCAAACATGATTTTAAGAAAAACAAGAATAAAATTCCAAATAATCAGAGGACAATTCTTTGTTTCCAGCACATTACAGACACAATTTTAATACACTTACACATAAAAAACAAACATAATTAATATACAATACACACAGACTGTGCAAAATACTGACAGACAGGCTGACAGACACATGGACGATTATGCATGCACATATGGGTTGTTGGAAATATTTTGGGGGTCTGTAAAGAGATAGAGGCAGAAAAATAAGCGCCTGAAATACAGACATACAAAAACAACAACAATAACCGCATTTAAAAAAAAGAGCATCAGTTATTGGGATTTAAAAACGAATTTAATGTAAATTAAAATCAAAACCACAGTAAGGGATTTCATAAACACATAAACTAGACTTCTAGAAATGATTGAGACTTATTGTTATCGTTTAAATCAAATAAGGTAAGGATTTCGAAATTATGAAATAATTAACCAGTAACCGACTGGATCCAGTAAGCAACTTGTGTGATATTGGGCTTCCACTCCGACTGTCTTAGAAATAGTAGAACATTTATTGAAGTTAATATATGTTAGTTATGAGTACATAACTCTAATTACACTGCATTACATAAGAGGTATGATGGAGTAGTCTTTCCAAATGTGCGTTTGAAGCGTTCTTTGTTTACTTTCTACTTCGTGGGGAGTGACCTAAAAATTTTGCTAATACACACTTTCTAAGGTAAGTTTATGGTAATATTTGTGTGTCCTACTGTAGAATTGTCTCTCAATAACAGAATAGCAAATTATGAACACCAACACCCTGCATGTTTTTATCACGCCCGCTTGCTTTTGACGTGCGTCCGGCATTTGTGTAAGTTTTTCATGCACCAAATATCTCCAAAATAAATACTTGCAAATACCTTTATTAAAGACGGGCATCAGCTGAGAAAGGGCACTTTATGACATATGCGACCATAGTAGTTCCAGATCAGCCTGCGCATCCACAGAGTCTGATCGGGGCATACATTGTTCGCTATTTCTTCATTTTAGCAGTAGCCATTATTGACTCAAGAAAAAAACTATACTTATTTTAAATGTGTGAAAAAAATATGAATCCAACAATCGTAAGTGATTTTTATCAGCCGGCGGCCCATATCAGCATTTTCAACATTCATTATGCCACCGGTCTCGAAGAGACGGGTGGCATATAGGGTTTGGACCGTCCGTCCGTCTTTCTGTCACACTTTTTGCGTTTAGCATTTGCGTGTAGCAAATATGTTTTCCTCGTTTCTTCGTAACAGTTTCATACATTTCGACTATATTTGGCAACAGTATTTACCTCAACATAATACACTCTCACATATGTACCCGGCTTCTTACGCCAAAGGTCAAAGTCACAACATTTCACTTAGTATTTACGTTTAGCAAATATTTTTACCTTGTTTCTTTGTAACCACTTCATACATTTCAACACTATTCGTTTCAATATGCCGCCAGTGGCATTCGCGTTCGATAGACTCATTTCTTGTTTATATATATTTTTATATGCGAATACATTTCAGAAAGACGTACATAATGTTGTTGCACTGACGTTAATGTTTCCCGCATATGACCATACAGGAAGGCTACACCTTCAGGATAGGAAGTGCGTTGTAGGTGTCGGCATGCGAAGGGTAATCCAACGATCGGGGTTCGTCCTTACCAGAATGCCGACTTGCATGGTTTGGCCCTCCTGTACAAATGACTTCCGATACTTGAGAGCTAAATCATGTTATGCCACATTAAGAAATAAGATTGGAGCTAAGTGACTGGTGTGACAAGGACCTGGCACCCGGTCAGGAATGAGGAATATTCTGACTTTAGGGCTGAATATATATTTTCTGTAAATATTGAGTTCAGATTTTGGGAATTTCTCTCAGACTTTATGGACCGGTTGAATGGCGCTAGGTTCTACCAATCCCAAATATTCTATACCCGGCCTTAAATGACCATAGCTGTTGATAGGCTGTTAAACACCAATAATCAATCAATCAATCTGGCCAAGACATAAAGCCACATTCAATCAATGAATCCTTTTTTGTCACAGTCTAACATGAAGCCACGTTCTGACGTTGAATATACTTACCTGAGTTATAGTTATATGTCACAGACATATATGTGTAGCTTGCTAGTTGTATGTCTGCGACATATAACTAAGGTTATAGTTATATGTGCCAGACATATAACTGATAAGTGATAGCTATATGTCTGTGACATACAACTCAAGCTATAGTTATATGTGCCAGACATATAAATGTCATAAAGTTATAGTTATATGTGCCAGACATATAACTGCCATAAAGTTATAGTTATATGTGCCAGACATATAACTGCCATAAAGCTATAGTTATATTTGCCAGACATATAACTGCCATAAAGCTATAGTTATATGTGCCAGACATATAACTGCCAATCTATAGTTATATGTCCTATATTTGCTTCAATCAACACATACATACATCTCATTTGCATACAAAATCCCAACATTTGCAATATATGTCCCATATATGTCCCATATAGTAGGAAGTTGTATGTGCCATATATGTTACTTGTATGTCCCCAATAACTTTCCCATATATTGGACATATAAAAAAATTATGTAAGGGGCCGTTTGACAAAGAACGCAAAATGTGAAGTAGAACATCTATAGAACATCTAAGTTGAATATATACTGGTCAACACAGAAATATGCCAGGTTTTGTCACATTGATGATCATTTATATAAACAATAGGTTTGAATTTTCCGGTATTTAGGATATTGGATAAGGAGATGTCAATACATAGTGGGGCATGAGATGCATGATTCTTTCTTTGCTGTACATTATAGCTGACCTTGTATTATAGACATAATGCACTTGATCAACTCATTTATTCTGCAATAACTCGTGAGGCGGACCTTCAGTTAGAGCAAGTTGTTTAAGGCTCTGCCTCGTTACAGTGGGGTCAGCGTGTAAGTGCACAACGAACGAACACGACAGGTTGGAACCAACCTGTCATGTTCGTTCGTGTGTGCACTTACACGCTGACCCACTGTAGTTATTTCGAAATAACTGATGTAACGAAGAGAACAGAACAAACGACTGTGCTACAATTCTGGTTGTGATCGAACAAGTGGGGCTTACATGTATACAAATGTCATACACCCGATTTCTCACGCAATCGATCTTACGTAAATGTATTTCCGGTTGCGTATGGCGAAATGGGGAATATGATATTTGTGATTGTGACTGGAGTCACAATCACAAATATCATATTCTCCATTTTATTTTTGGCTGTGACTGGAGAAATTAGGCGTATGCGATTATCTCCCATTGTTATTTTCGCAGACTAATGTCGAGCTTGGTTAATAAATTTTTGGAATACATTTTGGAATACATGTATTTGCATTAAGGTATTAGGTCATAGATAGATACACTCGGCTTCAATGATAATTGTGTCACAAGAGTGATGTGATATATGAATATAACATATGTGAATATTGTCTTGTTACTGTATACTATATGGAGCATTGAGTTGCCATCTCCGCCAGCTTTGTATGTACAAGCCATCTTACAGTTTCACCACTTCGTTAGTTTGACACATACAGTAAATAATATGACAGCAAACTAAATAAAATTTGGTGCAATACATAATAGACAGACATGAAAACGGCAGGCTATAAATATTCTACCAGAAAACAATGCAAAAGACGAGATATCTGAGAATTTCTCCCATCAATCTCAAAATAAATTTCAATGTGTAAACTTTTCTATCAGATGCACAGTTTATTGTTAGTGTACACGTTACCCATAGGTAAAACCAAATCTACTCATATAATAAGGCGAGGAAAAAACCAGTGACTGTACAAAAGACGAGATATCTGAGCATTTCTCCCATCAATCTCAAAATAAATGTTGATGTGTAAGCTTTTAAATCTGATGCACAGCCTATGTTAGTGTACACGCTACCCATAAGTAAAGCCATATTTACTGGCATAGTAGGTGAATAGACACCAGGGAAAATACACTCAGGTAACTGATTATAATTGGATGTGATAGCTAATAACAGAGTAGAGTAGTGGGTATATATGGTATGTGTTGTGTGGTTTGCCAGGTAAAAGTGATACACTGTGCGATGTTCTGTTATAATGGTGGTTCATGTTGTTACAAACACGGGCACAAAACTGTCCAGAAAACTGACATAGTTTACAGTTTGGTGTAATATAATTGATAGGAGTCCGTTCTCCTGGCTTTTCTACATTATATCATGTGGTGTACTGCACATTTTTAGTTCTTGTCAAACGGCAAAACAGGTCAAACTGGCTGATGACTGGAACACACAAAGATGGTTGACTTAGCCACTCCATGTGCCGTATAGGATACATGTATAGAACGGGTACTTAAACTGCATACCTGCATAAATCACGCATATGTTTCATGTGTAAGAAAAACAACTGTCTCCATATATTTTGCAAACTAGTTTCCTGTCCTATCCACAACATAAATAACCTTTGAAATATGTGCGTGCAACTTCTTAATATATAGACCATGGCCCATGTTCAATATTTATGTATAGTTCCAATTTCACTCAAGTTTAGTTACTTTATGTTGTGTTATTGCAGACTGTGTTTGTCTCCGATGCAGAACTGGAGACTGGAGCATTATGTTAGACAAAAACGTTTGTCCGGGGACTTCACATGCGCGTGTCAACAAGCTTAATTTTCTAGTTTGTTATTGGAATATAAATGTTCTGTTGTTTGCCTTTTATTTGAATCACATTGGTACAAAACACCGGACTGTACACGTGGAGATAAAACACATATCTGACGAGTACATTCTGTATGACGCGCAGTGGTATCAGGCTATTTTCATATGCAAATGAGACATGATATTATTTAATTATTTATACAAATTAAATTCGTCACCTGAAAACATAGTATTTATTTCAGAGTATAAAGTATGATCATTGCACATCAAAATATAAATACAGAGAATGAATAGTAATGTCCGTTAACATTTTAATGAAAACGCGGTTATCGCCCCTGATATCAGTGTGAAAATTTACGTCTGATATAAAATGTATAATAATGCCAATCAGTACGTGGGGAAATGATGAATGGATGTTTATTTTGCGAGAAAATGTCTCAGATGATGTCTCTGATATAAAGAACATTTTGTGCCTACTGAGTGGGCATGTACCTTTAAATCACCATCGACTCTTCACTGTGTATATGGAGATTTAACATGGGGAAATGTTTTCGCAATAAAACCGATATTGGACAAATTTCATGAAATAAAAAGAAGGCTCATTCTTAAATTTTGCTATAATTTAATAAAAAAATAATTGTTTTTGCATTGTTTAAATGGCCGTAAAATTTGGGCAGGTTTCGTTAAACAGAGCGACACACGATCACACGGACTCCATGTCCGAGGCGGAAGTTTAATGGTGAGATAATAACGCCGCATCCGTCGGCAATACGCCCGCATCCAATTATATTCCCTGACAACTACACTATACCAGGATTATGTGATTGGGGGAATGTAGCTATGTTTTATTACTCGAGACACACACGTGTGGCTGTGACTGGAACAAGGGGGCTTATAATGGAATGTGTGATCAATGTAGCTCCTAATCAATAGTAGGTCTATGTAGCCTGTTAACGATCTGGGGGCCGTTTCACTAAGCTTCCTACGACTAAAATGTTCGTAAGTGCAAAATTATGATAGTCTGTAAATTTCACATTAACAATGTTTTCTTGTAAACCATTGTTGTATTTACATTTATTGAGCATAGGCTGCATATGCAGCCTATGCTCAATACATGTAAATCCATCAATTGAAATTTACAGACGATCTTAAATTTGCACTTACGAACATTTTAGTCGTAAGAAGTTTAGTGAAACGGGCCCCTGTATCGCTTGTCAGAAGCCCGATGGGTGTTTCATTGATTGAATCCTGATGAGACGCAAAACCCATAAGCCATATTTATGTTTGGTGGGTGCAATCTTTTCTCCATAAAATAGACATGTTTGTGGCACGCAATTCGTTTTGTACGGTACGTGAAGAAAGCAGTACTACATGCTCACTGTAACGTAGTAAATGTACATGTATGCTAAAATATTTACACCTTCTATAAATGCATAATGCAAACGCCCTTTCGACGTATTACGTTTACATCCCAATACATACATTAGACACACATGACGTCGCGCGTTGTTGTTGATTGGTTACAGTTTGAAATGCCGCTGTTCCAGGAATTGACAAAAAAACGCCATATTTGGTTATTTACATTTTTGAAACTATCAGAAATTCAGTGTAAATATAAGTAATAAAACCATGGGCTGTTGCGTTTACTGGGGTAAAAGCAAAAGCCCATGGTTTTATTCCTTAACCCTTTCAACCCTAAGGAACTGGAACGGACTGTGATATGCTAATGTTCTAACCAATCCAATGGTCACAAAATTATTTTCAGATTCGTCCATTTATGAAAAGGGGGTGTTTTGGTTCTAAGAAATATTAAAATTGTGAGTTTCATAAGCTGCTGTGATTACCACTTCATGCGTTGTCTGTTTTATATGACCTTAAATTTTACTTTTTTTTGGTCTCAGTTGAGTATAACAATATTTGTATAAACTTATTTTCGCAACTAAAACTTACTTAAGAAAGTATTAAACTCATATGGGTTTATACTATTCGTCTGTGCGGTATAACGTACAATATTTCGAACATATTAATTCACATGGTACCTACAATTACGTAGCCCCGCAGGGTTCATGGATATTTTTTATTAATTCGTTCCCAGGAAATAACAATTCGTTCCTTCAATTTAACAATTCGTTCCCTCGAATTAACAATTCGTTCCAACGATATAATACTTCGTTCCCACGAATTAACAATTCGTTCCCACGAACTAACAATTTGTTCCCTCGAATTAACAATTCGTTCCCACGAACTAACAATTTGTTCCCTCGAATTAACAATTCGTTCCCACGAAATAACAATTCGTTCCCTCGAATTGACAATTCGTTCCCACGAAATAGCAATTCTTTCCCTCAATTTAACAATTCGTTCCCTCGAAATAACAATTCATTCCCACGATATAACAATTCGTTCCCACGAATTAACAATTCGTTTCCACGATATAACAATTCGTTCCCACGAATTAACAAGTCGTTCCCTCGAATTGACAATTCGTTCCCACGAAATAACAATTCGTTCAAGGAACGAATTGTTATTTCGTGTGAACGAATTGTTATTTCGTGGGAACGAATTAATAAAAAAGAATTATACGTCCCCTGCGGGGCTCCGTAAGTATCTGCCAAGAAAGTGTCAATATAAACATTCATGCACGAACTACCATTCTCTCAGACGCAAGTCTATACAGAGAATATAAGTGGAAATCGAATTCAATTGCACTTTGAAAGAGGAAAACATTACTGCATCAAGCTATATTATTGGAACATATACGCATACATTCACGGTGCATGATCACGTGGTTACAACAACAACAACAACAACAACAACGTCGCCCACTCCAAAGTAAGTATTATTTGATATTTTCCTTAATATGCAACGGATTTCGATGAAATATGGCGCAGCAAAACGCGTCTTCGTGAGATGCATTTGGTGGTCCAGGGAGTTTGGCACAGACTTATGTCGTTTTTGCAAATAATAGATTTCCGTGTCGGAGACGCGGAAATCGATTCTTCGCAAAAATGACAGAAGTTTGGGCGAACATACAGAGACCACCAAATGCAACTTAACAAGACGCGTTTGATGCGCCATATTTCATCAAAATCCGTTACGCAATAAGGACAATATAAAAGAATACGTACTTTGAATCAGATGGATTCTGGAAGTTTCAGTACTTTTTGTTTTTGTTAGTACCACGTGATCATACACCTTGGCATTGCATGTATAACGTGCTATACATGCAGTGCCTTTGTATATTCCACTAATGTAAAGTTCCTTATAGTTTTCCATAGTTTCTCGACCAATGAAAGCACAATATTTCGTATGAATTTATATTGCGACGCTTTCGACACAATCTATTAAATTAAGCATTAAACGTGGCAATATATACAGCGCTCTATTTAGAACTGATTTTACGTAACTGTCATACGTCATATATTGAATTGTTAATACATTAATTGTGAGAGAGCGCAGCGAGCGAGAAATCAGTTTGTTAACAATTCAATATGTGAACTATAACTATCTTATTGTTTGCACCGCCCCTTCGCGTATACATGTTTGTTCGAATGTAGCCCCGCCACTAAACATGGTTTCGACTTGCGACACTACTATGTGTTATTGGCGGATTGACACCGATGCGCACATGTACAAGTCTGAACAGTATGCGAGCCACGTGAATTTCTGACAACAGCCGTGACGTCTGGTTATAAATATAACATTTTACTTATTGGAACATTAATGAATATACATTTAATTGTGAGCATTATGAAAAATATGCACTGACCCGAAACTCGAACCGGGGACCTCTGGGGGCCGTTTCACTAAACTTCGTACGACTAAGATGTTCGTAAATGCAAATTTTGGATCGTCTGGAAATTTAAATTGATGGATTTACATTTATTGAGCATAGGCTGCATATGCAGCCTATGCTCAATAAATGTAAATCCAATCATTGTTTACAAGAAAACATTGTTAATGTGCAGACTATCATAATTTTGCACTTACGAACATTTAGTCTGTAAATTTCACATTAACACTGTTTTCTTGTAAACAAGTATTGTATTTACATTCATTGAGCATGCTCAATACATGTAAATTCATCAATTGAAATTTCTAGACGATCCTAAAGTGCACTTGCGAACATTTTAGTGGTGTGAAGTTTAGTGAAACGGGCCCCTGATTAACCAAACCTTCGCTCTAACCGAGTGAGCTAACCGGGTACGAATAATACATTCTCCTCATGCAGTTCATAGTTTAGACAGTTCATACAGTGTTAGTTTCTTCGGCCCTTTTCGTAGTGAAATTGATATTGCAACGTTGTGCATGATCATATTTAATTCATAAGTAGATGTACATACGATCAAATACAATCGATGTTCCCGGTATTTAGCTGGTACACATTTACAGCTGGGTGGACTGAAGCAGTGTCGATAAAGTGTCTTGCTCAAGGACACAACGCACTCAGACCGCTCGACCACGGGCTCCACAAAATAGTGAGTTACTTACCGTGACATGTACATATTCCGAAGACAAACATACCATCATGCTTCGGCATTTAGGCGAGTGATAGATACAGTGAAACCTCTCTAAACCGGACACCCTGGGATGTCCCAGGGTGTCCGGTTTAGAGAGGTTCCACTGTAAATTAGACATATGAATATGTAAATTCATGCGGATGTGCTTTGAGAACTTGCAGGCAGTATCATCAGCGATAGGTAACAATGAAACCCATACAATTAAGGATACAGAGACTGCCTGCGTGTCCGACTTAGAGAGGTTCCGCTGAACTACTAATTCCACATTGATTTGATCAAGTCACACTTGCACCGTTGATCCTATGGAGCCCCGCATGAAACGTAGAATTCTTTTTTTTTTATTAATTCGTTCCCACGAAATAACAATTCGTTCCCTCAATTTAACAATTCGTTCCCACGAAATAACAATTCACAATTTCTTCCCTCAATTTAACAATTCGTTCCTACGAAATAACAATTCGTTCCCTCAATTTAACAATTCGTTCCCACGAATTAACAATTCGTTCCCACGAAAAACAATTCGTTCCCACGGGAACGAATTGTTATTTCCTGGGAACGAATTAATAAAAAAAAATCCATATCTTTCGAACGAGACATTAAAGGTGCATGCCCACTCAGTAGGCACAAGGTGTTTTTTATAGGAATTAAATAAGTGTATAATTGTGTCACTATTCCACCAGTTATAAAACTGACGAGTGCCCGCTATACAGATATAATCATTTTACAGATAGTGACTCACGGTGGTATCAGGCTACTTTCATACGCAAATGACGCATTACAATTTTTAATTATTTATACTAATTAAATTCGTCACCTGAACAAATAATATGTTCGACAGATTATAAAGTATGATCATTGCATATCAAAAAATAAATACAAAGAATAAATAGTAATGTCCGTTAACATTTTAAGGTAAGACGGTTATCGCCACAGATATAAGTGTGGCAATTTAGGTCTGATATAAAATGAATAATAATGCCAAACAATACGTGGGGTAATGGTGAATGATATAAAGAACATTTTGGCGCCTACTGATTGGGCATATACCTTAAAGCGATGTCTCATCTACATATGTCCTTAGCTGTTGCTGGTTCGTTAAGCCAACATACCTTTTGGATTCAGTTTCGACAGCATCTAATGGATGATGCAGCAAACACCACATGGGACATGTTGTGCCATACTCCGAAGACATTTGAAGGCTCGCGCGCTCGTGCTGAAGTCTCGGTAATTGCTGTATTTGCGAGATCATGGACGTTGACTTGTTTTTAATGTAAATATACGTGTCACGTGTTAACCTTGAACTAAGCATACAGCGAAACAAGTCAAGCTGACATTCGTATATGATCTTACGGTGGCAGAGAGAGGACATGGAAATATTTTTTACTTTCGCGTGCGCACGCAATAGGTTTAGCGTGCACACGCGATAGGGTTTTGCGTGCGCACGCGATAGGTTTTGCGTGCGCACGCGATAGGTTTTGCGAGCGCACGCGATAGCTTTTGTGTGCGCACGCGATAGCTTTTGCGTGGGTTAGGGTTAGGGGTAGGGTTAAAGCTATCGCGTGCGCACGCAAACCCCTAAATTAAGCTCAACTAACCTTCCTCTGTGTCCGGTTTAGAGGGGCTCTACTGTAGTGATCAGGGGCTAGAATAATCGAAACAACATAGGCCCTATTTCTTCAGTCACAACCACCTTCTTGCATCATATCAGCGTATTCGCATAGTGACTTTTTCATGACTTCTGACACCTGTAGCCAACTTCACCAAAATCTAGCTAAGTATACTTTGAGGGAATAATCGTTTATTTTCCCCCGAAATGCATTACATGTATGTCATATAGAACTAACGACTGCATATATTTGATGATTAAAAGTATGCAGAATTATTATACTGAATGTATTACATTATCACAGCCAAAATGGCTGTGATAATGTAATAAATTCAGTATAATAAAAATTAATAAATGTTTAAATTGAAAATTGCTCCCTCAAAGTGTAATTAGCAAGATAAGTATGCTTTGCAATTTTGGTGAAATCGGCTACTGAAGATACCACGAAACAAGGTCAAGTTTGGGAAGAATGTAGTGACCCTGTAATGACCCTGGCAGTTCGGCAGCTCATTAGTAATTCGGTTAGAGCTCACCAAATAGTTTTACTAAATAATTTAACCGAATCCCATCCAATAAGGCCAGTCTCTCCTACTTTCACTATTCGTATGGATGCTGTGGGACCTATTTGTACATGACATACAGCCAGTCTGTACTAGTTATGCATGCATTAAACAATAGGTTCACTTACTCCTAAGACAGACAAATTCAACCTAGTCATATCCCCCAATATTGTTTACATTTTTTGGCCGCCGAAACTCTGTTTACATCATGTGACCAACAGGTTCAGTGTTTTCTTTTAAATGCTACAAATATACTGAAAACTGGTGTTAAAAGCACCCCAAAATGTTCCTCAAGTGAAACTGGGTAGTAATGGATCAAGATTTGCAAGCAAACTGTGTCTTTGACCTCAAAACGCCCGCACTATTTTTTATGCCGGACTACTTCTACCCCTGGGCGATTTCGCGCCATTTGGTATCCTCTGACCATTAGGGGCTAGAGGCCTGCCAGAGGCGGTGACTTATCTGCGCCTTATCACCAGACAGACTGCATGTCTGGCAGTCCATGATTTGCTCTCATAGGGTAAACAACACTAGAAAACAAACTGTGTTAACTTCTATATTGTCCTGAAGCAGGAGATATTACACTTCTGATTCTAGTAATCGAAATATGATTTGTAAATAGTCTCTGTTTATGGTCACCAGTAGATGTAACCGGAATTTTCTGTTGGCAACGCATGACGTGACAAAACCAGCCAACACCAGTAGCTGATTTCATCAACATTGCAAAGTATACTTTTATAGCAAAGTATACTTTGCGGGAGTAATCATTTATTTTGCATTATTTCATATAGAACTAACCACTGCATGTATTTGATGATTAAAAGTATGCAGAACTATTATACTGAATTTATTACATTATCACAGCCAAAATGGCTGTGATAATGTAATAAATTCAGTATAATACAAATAAATAAATTTATTCTTAAATTGAAAATGTCTCCATCAAAGTGTACTTTGCTAGATAAGTATACTTTGGAATGTTGGTGAAATAGGCTACATACCTATTTCGTTTCTAACCAGTGCATCTCCTGATCAGCATGTCACGCCGATCAAACTACTGTATGTTCCACGTTTTTCTGCCGACGAACTTTTGGCTATTAAGGACATTAAATCTTAAAAAGATTTTAATGTAAGTACTTTTTCATCAATAACGAAAAAGGTCAACCTCCCCAAAAATAATTATTTGATGAAATTCCATCAAATATTGACAAACATTTTCCTATGGGCATTTAACATGGGGGTCAAACATGTTTTTTTTAAATAATTTTTTATTTGTGGACCGATTTTCAAAATGTAACTTTTGTTTTCTTATTTGCATCATTTCCAAGCTATCTAGTCAGGTTTCGGAGCCAATTTCCAAAATGTTTCGAATTTTACTCCTCTCCCACCGCTTCCACCTCTTTTCCTCCATGTTAAATTCCCATAGGAAAATCGTTTTTTTTCGCTATAAAATCAATATTTGATGGAATTTCATCGAACAGACAAAATTGGGGAGGATGACTTTTTTGTTATTGGTGAAAAAGTACTTACATTTAAATATGTTTTTTATATATTTATTTTATATTTATTTTCTTTTTAGTCACATAATAGGAAATATATAGAGAATATTCATATTTTTGCAACGAATATGACATATGTTCATCGAGTGGTGTGAGATGTCCATATTTCACGAGTGCCGTTACATATTCGTTGCAAAAATATGAAAATTCTATTTATTAAAATTATTTTTTAACGCCTTTCCATTGGAAAAATTAGCAGTTTTTAGACTTTTTGTTTATACGGTAAATGAATGTGTATTTGCTTCGTTGCAAAAATATATTGAAAAATAATTTTCTTTTTTTTATTTTTTATATTTATTAAAAATACCGCTCCATGAAAATTAGCAGTTTTTTAGGACTGTATACGGTAATGAATGTGTATTTGCAGCCTATTTGCAGTCCGGCACTGCAGGTGCGCGTTATGGATATAGATAGCGGAAGTAGTCGTATTTTCACCGGAAGTTGTTTATTTCATCGATGAGAACATATGACTTTTATTTACATCGTATAACTATGTATTTCATGGGTAGGTATATAATAAATATATATATGTGTTGTCACTGGAGTGGGCATGACAGCAGAGTCCACTTTATTTCAATTATTTTAATACAGTGAATTTAATGATTAGATGACAGAATTAATGCGTTTAATAGCCAAAAGTTCGTCGGCAGAAAAATGTGGAACAGACAATAGATACTAAATCATTCACATCATTACTTTTGACGGGATCGCAATGTATCACGGATAATAATACAGTGTAATACGCCACAATAAAATGGTTTATTGAATTTCGGACCAGTCTCGCGTCTCAGTACATTCAGGTAGTGTTGCATACAGTGAAACCTCTCTAAACCGGACACCCTGACACAATGTGTTCTTGTAAACAATTATTAGATTTACATTTATTGGGCATAATTATGCTGCATATGCAGCATATGCTCAATAAATGTAAATGCATCAATTGAAATTTACAGAGTATTCTAAATCTGCATTTACGAACATTTTAGTCGTAAAATGTTTAGTGAAACAGTCCCCTGATTTTCTCTACGGGACGCGATATAGCAAATGTGTGTATACTACATGTACATATATATGCCGGTCATCACCGTTGTTCCAAACCAACATGCTCATCCGTGCAGTCTTGCAATGGTCTACACTTGCTATTACTTAGCCATTGAACGGATCGATTACTTCAATGAACAACTGGGCCCGGTTGCTCAAAAAGCTTCTGTTAGCTTAACAGACGGTTAAATCATTAACATTGCTGTTTCATGAAACCTGCCCGAATTTTACGGATATATAAACAATGCAAAAACAATGTTTGTTTCGATAATATTAACTGTTATCACAGTTAGCTCCTTTTACTCCGTGAAATTTGGTTCAATATTGATTTTATTGCGAAAAAAAATATTTCCCTGATTTTTTTCTACTAATTTCAGAAATATTGGATCAATTTTCAAAAATTTAACTTTCGTTTTCTTAGATCATTTCGAAGCTATCTAGCCAGATTTAGGAGTCAATTTCCAAATGTTTCGATTTTGACTCCTCCCACAGCTCCTGTACCTCTTTTTCTCCATGTTAAAATCCCATAGACAAATACTTTGTAATCAAACCAATAGTTGACCACATTTCACGAAATAAAAAGAAGGCTCTTTAATATTATCAAAACAAATATTGTTTTTACATTGTTTATATAGCCGTAACACTTGTGATGGTTTCGTGAAACAGACAGTAAACGCGGAGTGTGTAGCGGGAACATTCTGAATGATCAGAAATCTGTTTGGTAAAAAACTAATTTACGGCGTTACGCTTCCTCGATGTCACATGACATGTGGCCTTGACACACTACCGGTTCCGTGCAATTCAAAAATGACAGCTGTCAACCTTGATGTGGTTATAATGAAACATTATCAAACGTCGATCAATACGCCGCAAAACAAAGGAATGCAACCATTCAGATGCCGGAACCTATAGATTAACCATTAAAACGCGGGAATAATTATTGTCGTCTGCTGTTCTTAATACTTGACTTAACTCATAGCGAAAACATGATTTGCCAGCGCATGAGAATCGTCTCCATTGGAGACGATTCTAATGCGCTGTCAAACATGCGTTTTCTCCGTGACTTTTACGAAAATAAGAAGAAAAAGCAGCAGACAACAATTTTATTTATTGCAGCAGTTGGTTAAATGTTTATTTGTGTTTTTGTATTTCCATTGCGCATCTAACTTCATGTAATCCGTAGCTACAGCCTACAATAAGTCGCCTCCGATATGTTATCTACGGCTACAATTTGACCCATTCAAAAAGTTTGAGCAGCCGAAGTGCATACCCAAACCTATTGCATGTAGGTCACAATTTAGTAAGCTGTATGTTGTATACCTTTAAACAAATAGCCTTTGATGTAGAACTAGTAAATTGCCAAATATAATAGAACAGGGAAATCATTTTCCCATGGCAGCCATATTTTCTCTTGTTGTTGTTCAACAGTCAACAAAACGAAATGAAGTTTTCAAATTTACAAAATGCGACACACCATGTGATTTTTTTAACTTAAGAAGATGTGTGATATCTCATGAAACGTATTACAAAATGTACGATAGTTTCCGTAGATGACGTCAACATGTGACGAAATGTTCATTCTAATGCACTCTATAAATATCACGCAATCTGATTGGCTAAAGACCACACATTACAGGTATATTATTGTTGATGAACGGTCGCAAAGTGTTTACAATATATACCCTGGGACACTTTACCCACGCGCGATGAATATATTCCTACGCCAAATTTGCTTACTTTGGAGACGCAAATATGTCATCGATCGAAAATCTGATTTTCGGAAATTTTAACGTTAACTCACAAGTACTGAACATGGAAGAAATGACGGACGAAGATGACGAGTTTCTGACTACGGCATTATTATAAATCGAAAAGGAGCCGTCGCCGCCGCCGAAAATGGAATTTGAGGGCGGGCGATTGCCGATTCCCAACGATGACCGAATCTGACATAGACGACTTGGTTACGTCATTAGTGCATTACGTCATTAGTGCATTAGAAAGATCGTTCACACACACATAAATTGTGTAATGTTGCAGCTCAAATGGTAGTATGTGACGAATTATTAGACAAGTCATCACAAATTGACAAAGTCCGAGAGTTTCACAGGCTGCGGCCATCGACATTGTTGCTAAGAGAAAAGTAAGAGATCGCACCGGAGGGAAAGTTAAAAATTCTAAATCTTAAAATATTATATGTAGCAATTATAATTCTGACGATGTGTTTATTGAGTTTATTATTGAAATATTTTGAAAGCATGAACATAACTTTATACACATTCGTTAAAACATTGTATAATTCAATTGGAACTATCTTTTGCTTGGCGGAACATTATTTGTGTGATTCGTCCGGTATGCCATGCGCAAACACCTTGCACTCGGTACGACTTTCACAAGTAGAATCGCCATTAAACAGATTTTCCGACCTATCATTTTCTGATATACGCCGCAAATCTCAAAATTACAATACAGTTAACCCTATAGTACATATGCTAGATGAAATTTTCGTCGAATTTTGACGTTATTTACAGAAAATACTACATATTCTGTAAATATATAAAATGTGGCTATGGCTGCAGAAATGGGGCTTATGGACTTTGCAATCAGTGTAAATCCAGAAAAGCCTGCGCATCCGCACGGTCTGGATAGGATCTGCACTGTTCGCCAGTCTATCAATGAAACACCCGTCACGCTTCTAACAAGCAATATAAATCGCTATCGGACTACATGAGTGTGATATTTGACCAGGAGCTACATTGGTCATAAATCACATAAGGCCCAATTTCCCAGTCACAGTGCTGTGAATGGGAAAAATATCTGGCGCGGCACGGAAACGGGATGTGCTCGGCAGAACCTCGCCCATCCCCTTTCCTAAGCATTGCCATATATGTTTTCCCATTCACGGCACTAACCTACTATTCTCTAACACAAATATCACACACCGTCTAAGGTACATAATCACATGGCGCGTCTCAAATGGCGCACATTTCACTGGATGCTGCAGATTCGGAACAAATTTAATGGACTTAACTAACGTATTTTACAACACTGCATTGGAGAACAGGCTGTTAATTGGTTAAAGGAAATAAAGTTCTAAAACAATATTCCGAAATGGAAATACGGAAACGACATGATTAGATTATCGTGCCTGTGTAATCGACATTCGAAAATGATCTGGCATATTTTGCTTGTTCGCAATTTCGTGTCGCAGTCGTAGTGGAAATTTCGACGTTACTGACAACTTTAAAGGTACATGCCCACTCAGTAGGCACAAAATGTTCTTTATAGGAATTAAATAAATGTATAAATATGTCACTATTCCATCAGTTCTAAAAATTACGATTGCCAGCTATGCAGATATAATCATTTAGTAATATTTGTTTTACTGATAGTGACTCGCGGTGGTATCAGGCTATTTTCATATACAATTGAGGCATGATATTTTTAAATGATATTTTTTAATTACTTATACTACATGTAATTAAATGCGTCATCCAAAAAAACAAACAATATTTTCGACAGATTATAAAGTATGATCATTGCACATCAAAAACTAAATACAGAGAATAAATAGCAATGTCCGTTTGGCGTTAGCATTTTAAGGAAACACGGTTATCACCCCTGATATCAGTGTGGAAATTTACGTCTGATATAAAATGTATACTAATGTCAATCAATACGTGTGGTAATGGTGAATTAATGTTGATTTTGTCTCAGATGATGTCTCTGATATACAGAACATTTTGTTCCTACTGAGTCAGACATGTACCTTTAACTCTTTACATGCTAGCGGTGAAAATAACATCCAGCAAATTACGACTGTGTTTCCTATTTATCTTTGTAAATATGTCTTGGAATTTCATTAGAATTGCGTCCAAAAAATGAAATTCCAAGACATATTCACAAGGGCGGAATCAGGGGGGGAGCGGACCCGCGGGTCCGCCCCCCACCCCCCCCCCCCCCCCTAAAATTCGCCGAGTAAAGATTTGTTACAAGTTACAAGACACGTTTCTACGTTCGCGTTGTGAATTTATTGTTTATTGGGGTTTTTTTTGCTCCAAAATGCGCCAGAACGCAGGAAATGCGATGTAGATTTCAAAAAAATTCGGGGGGTAATGCCCCCGGACCCCCCTAGCGCGTTCGATAATATAGTCAAGTATTGCAAAATAGTGGATACTGGATCCGCGCCTGTATTCATGATATGTATAGGGAGAAATAAAAAGAAATATAATGATTTGCTGTTTGCTATTTTTGAACTATTTATAGTCCACACTTTTCCCAGCATGCAAAGAGTTAATAGCGTGACGCAATGCGGGGAGTTGTATTCATAGTTGTGTCATAGTTGCTTCAGTTCGCAACTATGCACAATCTGTGAAAAATCTCATGTTTGTTTCATAAAATGAGGCAATTGTATTGACCGACACTCAGAGTAAATGTTGAAGATATGTTGGTGATTTCATTATTATGATAATGAGAGCTTCTAAATGTGTAGGTTTTCAGGAATTTGGTAAACGTCCAACTGTCTAAAATTGTTAACGTTGTTTGTTATTCAGCGTTGACGTAACACACCGACTGTTCAATTGTATTACACTTGTTTGCGCCAACCGGAATCCGCAATGCATTAAACGTGCATTTAAAAAACATCCCAGCCATCAATTTATATATTATTGCGTCTGATCCCCATTCAGCAGAGATCCAATTTTCACCGCGAAATACATGGCATAATTTCGTCTGCTGCTGGATAATCTGTTTACATGGAGACTGGCACAACGTGCTTCGTTGTCATGGTAATGCAGATCAAAGTTGAAATCCGTAACAGACTAAAGCGCTAAAATCATTTCACGGAAATTAAATTACCATTGTGTGGGAAGTAAATGGACTTTGACAATGACACGGCAGAGAATGGAATAACGCTGTTGACTCTTATTCAATTTCACGGCGCATTAAATGTGTACATCCATGGGTAATGAAAACGTCGAGAAAGTGTTTGAATTTAAGAAAACCCTTTCCTTGTTTCTATAATTCCGTAACGAAAATAGTTACTGTTACTGTGAATAGTCCGAAACGCGGATATCCGTTTTTATCAGATTGATCAGAAACGACACAAACATGAACAACGAGCAGTGTAGGCCCTGATCAGTAGCCTATTTCACAAAAATTGCAAAGTATGTTATAAACTACAATTTTCAATTTAAGGATAAATTTATTTATTGTTATTATATAATAATATATAATAATTTTGCATACTTTTAATCATGAAATATATGCAGTTGTTAGTTCTATATGAAATGATGCATTCAGGAAATATAAATGATTACTCCCTCAAAGTATACTTAGCTAGATAAGTATGCTTAGTAATTTTGGTGAAATCGGCTACAGGTGCTACACTGGTCGCAAACTGAGGCAATCCCATTTTCCCATGACTAGCCATGTGATTGTATACCCAAGATGTGCGACATCGCTGGAAAAAATAATTACAAAATCTACAAAATATTCCGTAAATGACGTCGACAGTTAACGAAATGCGGAACAAATGGAGCAAATACGGAACATAATTCGGCATTTGTTATGATAACCATTGTTTTAAAGTCATTCTTTTTATTAAATTTTCGACCACATGGTCGAAAATTTAATAAAAAGAGTGACTTTAAAACAATGTGTATTAAATGTGCTTCCCTTCGAGGTTATTGGAAATTGTTATGAAAACATTGTCAACTTTCGACGTCATTAACATAAAGTATCGCATGTCTTTTTAAATAGTTTTCATGATGAAAAATCACACTTTCTCCTTCGGTACAAAATCACATACGTGACTTGTCTCATATCCGAGTGCGGATTTTGTGATTATTTCTGTGTATTACGTACATATCACACGCTAACATCTCCCTCTAGGATTGGCTACGTTGATACAATATACAGAAACGCCATATACGTACAATAAAAAGCGTGGCAGCTCTAATTCTGGATATAAACGTTATTTATACTGGCCAACACATTACGAAACCAGGCTTACTGTGTTTGCGCATAGCATAGAACACGTGTAGATCCAAGGCGCCGTTTCACTAAACTCGTACGACTAAAATGTTCGTAAGTGCAAAATTATTATAGTCTCTAATTTTCATATTAAGAATGTTTTCTTGCAAACAATTATTGGATTTACATGTATTGAGTATATGCAGCATATGCTCAATACATGTAAATCCATCAATTGAAATTTCCAGACGATCCTAAATTTGAACTTACCAACATTTTAGTCGTACGAAGTTTAGTGAAACGGGCCCCAGATTATCAAGTGTATTCATATACCTGTATACTGAAGCAATGTAATAACGCAACATGGAGGAAACTTGCTATTTATTCACTCATTACATAATTGGGAAATCAGTATTATACGGATAAATAGCAATGTTTTATATTCAAATAACCCGGAATCAATACATCTGGGGCCGTTTCACTAAACTTCGTACGACTACAATGTTCGTAAGTGCAAATTTACGATCGTCTGTAAATTTCAATTAATGGATTTACATTTATTGAGCATAGGCTGCATATGCAGCCTATGCTCAATACATGTAAATCCAATAATTATTTACAAGAAAAAAATAGTTAATGTGGAATTTACAGACTGTCATAAGTTTGCACTTACGAACATTTTAGTCGTACGAAGTTTAGTGAAATGGCCCCCAGGTTTATCGAAATCGATTGTTTCCCTCAATTGAAATTTCAATTTATGGCTTTATATTTATTGAGCATAGGCTGTATATGCTCAATAAATGTAAATCCAACAATAGTTTACAAGAAAACATTGTTGATGTGACATTTACAGACTATCATAAGTTTGCACTTACGAACATTTTAGTCATACGAAGTTTAGTGAAACGGCCCCCAGAGTATCATGGTACACTGTGGTCACATTGCTAATCACGTGATATTATATGTTTCCAATAACATGTCTACCTTCTTTTTGCGTTTTCAAGGACCCGTTCTATACCTGTTCATCGTTTGATTCAAATATAATTGCTACGTAAATGTGATAGAATATATGTTTTACATATATGTGAATACTGCCTCGGTACTGTATCCTATACGGCACATGGAGTGGCCAATTCGGCCATCTTTGTATGTTCCAGCCATCAGCAAGTTTCACCTGTTCTACCGTTTGACAAAGAACTCAAAATATGAAGTAGAACATATGATATAATGTAGCTAATCACATGTAGAAAAAGCACGAGAACGGACTCCTATCAATTACATTACACCAAACTGTACAATATGTCAGCTTTCTGTACAGGTTTGTGCCTGTGTATTTAACAACAACCTAATACACAGAAAGTTACCTAACAAACCACACAACAAATACCATATATATCCACTACTGTACTGTGTTGTTAGCTATCAAATCCAGTGACATGTAAACAGTTGCCTGAGTATATTGTCCCTGGTGTCTACTCACCTACAATGCGAGTAAATATGGCTTTAACTATGTGTAATGTATACACTAACATAGGCTGTGCATCAGATTGAAAAGTTTACACATCAAAATTTATTTTGAGATTGATGGGAGAAATGCTCAGATATCTCGTCTTTTGTATAGTTTGCTGGCATAATATGTATAACTGTCTATTGTGTATTGCACCAAATTGTATGTGGTTTACTGTCATATAATTTGCTGTATGTGTCAAACGCAACAAGTGGTGAAACTGTACGATGGCTTGTACATACAAAGATGGCGGAGATGGCAACTCAATGCTCTAAATAATATACAGTAAGAAGAGAATAGTCACATATGTTATATTCATATATCATATCACTCTTATGAAGCAAGTATCATTGCAGTTGGTTCCAACCTGTCGTGTTCGTTCGTGTGTGCACTTACACGCTGACCCCACTGTATCTATGACCTATTACCTTAAATCGTTTCAGTATAGTTTGATACGCGCCTATAGTTTTCGCCATTTATTCCAGAAGCCAAAGATGGCCCATATGCAATTTTGTTACACGAATGTGCCAGTGTGGCCTCTCGCTTCGCCAGAATAATTATTTATTTCCTCCAACAGGAGAATATATAAAACATGTTCAACAACATACACGTATATACAAGTATAGCCGCAGTGCGATATCACAGGCATTCGGCGTGTTTCGGCTTTCATCGGTACTGCTATAATTAAAGGCGTTGGTAATACTGAATACATTACAATGATTACTTCCCTTGATATTAAATAACGCCATTTGCTTTGGTATTTGGTATTTATTTAAAGGTATGCAACTTCTGGTCGGACACAAGCTCGTGTTATGTTTAAAATTGTAATTTTCTATGTATTATATGTATTTCTGCAAGATAACGATAATTCTCAAATGAACATATTAACTTGCCACTACAATATTGACGTTTTGCCGTAAACACATTATTTCATTTGTTATGATGCGTGGTCGTGTCCGACCTGGGAAAACCAGTTGTAATTCGATATTATTTGCAAAATTATGTTCTAATTATGCTATTTCAGCAAGATAACAATAATTCTCAAATGAACATCGCACATTCCGCAAAAATATTTACATTAGCGTTAATAAAATCGCGGAATTTGTTGTGATACGAGGTCGTGTCCGACCAAAGCTACAAGCCTTGGTCATATATAGTTATACCGATGAAAGCCGAAACACGCCGAATGCCTATGTGCAATATGGGTATTAAATCCTGACTTAATTAAATTGCTTCACTCAGTTGTCGAACATTCAAAAGCTTAGTGAAGCAGTAAACAGTAGCGTTTAACGATAGTTCTCACAAGTTTCATACGGTTATATGCAGAAGCAAAATGACTGGTGCCTGTCATAGCAACTCTACATGGGCAAAGTGTAGTTATCCACTGGTGCAGCACTCCGTACAGACGTAAAATGGTTCACGTCGAAATAGGCACCAGGGGGGCGTTTCACTAAACTTCGTACGACTAAAATGTTCGTAAGTGCAAAAGTATGATTGTCTGTAAATTTCACATTAATAACGTTTTCTTGTAAACAATTATCGGATTTACATGTATCGAGCATAGGCTGCATATGCAGCCTATGCTCAATAAATGTAAATCCATCATTTGAAATTTCCAGACGATCATAAATTTGCACTTACGAATATTTTAGTCGTAAGAAGTTTAGTGAAACGGGCCCCGGATTCCTGACGAATCCCCATTCAACTACATAATGAAGATAGCGCATGAACACACTTTCATCTAGTAACCAGTGCAAGAAATTTACGCGGGTTACTATACTAGGCAAACATGCGTTTATACGATAGTTCTAAATAGAGCTGAGTGGGATCTCGTCAGGAAACAGGGGACCGTTTCACTAAACTTCCTACAACTAAAATGTTCGTAAGTGCAAAATTATGATAGTCTGTAAATTTCACATTAACAATGTTTTCTTGTAAATAATTATTGGATTTACATTTATTGAGCATAGGCTCATATGCAGCCTATACTCAATAAATGTAAATTCATAAATTGAAATTTACAGACGATCTTAAATATTCACTTACGAACATTTTTGTCGTAGGAAGTTTAGTGAAACGGGCCCCAGGTGCAGTTTTCAACGTGAAACACTCCCAATAAGTGTATTCACGACATAACGAGCCACAACGTGAGTCACTTACAAAACCTTTTCGACTCAGCTGTTCGTAAATTAAAACTTATGATACTCTGAACATTTCTTGTTTTCTTGTAAACAATTCTTGAATTTACATTTATTGAACATAGACTGCATATGCAGCTTATGCTCAATACATGTAAAGCCATCAATTGAAATTTCCAGACGATCCTAAATTTACACTTACGAACATTTTAGTCGTACGGAGCTTAGTGAAACGGCCCCCAGTTCGGGTTAGTTTGATTATGGTGCAATTGCAATACAGTGGTGTGTAGCGGCAGTTCCGCGTTTCCTAGCCTTGACTTGTAAAGTGGATGCCAAACTACACTAGCCCGGTTGCTCAAAGCTTCTGTTAGCTTAGCATACTGTTAAATCATTAGCATTGCTAAGGATTTAACAGTCTGTTAAGCTAACAGAGGTTTTGAGCAACCGGGCCTTGGTATTCTCTATAGGTTGTTGTGTCGTCTATGACAGCGCGTAATGGCATGGTAAATTGACAGTCAATGAGCTGTCCTGTCTTCTGTCAGTGGATATGTCAACGAACTGTGTTTGATATCAAACCATCACGGATTAAGGGTAGCTGACATCAATGTAAAGTACGCTAGCACCGACGGGGAAAACATTGATATGGAGACAGACAGCTTAGGCCATCTACATCTTTCTTTGGTGATTGGAATAATGAGTTTAGTCACGAAGACAGTTTTGTGGTACATGCAAACCGTCCCAACATAGTGATGTTCTGAAACGAAAAATAAAGTAAAACAAGTATCAGTTTCGTCACTTTCGCCATGAAACCATACATAAACTGGTTTACTATTCGTTATATCCCTCAAATATATTGAACGCCAAATAAACTCAAATAATTGAGCTAGCTTCAAATCATTTGAAGAGCCATATGTCATTAGTGATCAGACTGGTTCCTGGTCTGAAAGGACACTCTAACAGCTTATATGTGGTAGTGTGTTACGACCTGACACTATTTGCATTATACAGTGAAACCTCTCTAAAGCGGACATCCTTGGAGGTTAATTGTTATTATACTGAATTTATTACATTATCACAGCCATTTTGGCTGTGATAATGTAATAAATTCAGTATAATAATTCTGCATATTTTAATCATCAAATATATGCAGTCGTTAGTTCTATATGAAATAATGCATTTCAGGAAAAATAAATGATTACTCCCACTAGAAAAGTATACTTTGCAATGTTGGTGAAAAGGGCTACATGGTCTGTAACAAACATCTCAGACTTTATGTCCGTGCTTTCCACTGAACTGAAAACAAATACATGTACAGTGTAATCTCTCCCAACCGGACACAGATAAAACACCTGTGATGTTATTTTTGAGGAGTTTCTTTGTTCATTTATCTCATATGATAATGTCTGTTCGTGATCGCATAGCATACAATTATGGCTCAGACTGATCAAATGCCTGATTTACAGTGAAACCTCTCTAAGCCGGACACCCTGGGGACCTCCCAGGGTGTCCGGTTTAGAGAGGTTCCACTGTATGTAGCTGATCTGTCCACGCCGTCTGTATTTGGGTCAAAAAGCTGTGCCAGTATAATTTAACAACCACTTGGTCGAAACTTGCCCATTACATGTACATTACTCGCCACAAACACCCACGAATCCATTTAATTGATATACTTTCTGTATGTTAATGGATTTTAGCAATATTATGTGCTTAAACCGTGACTGACATTGTCGTGGTTTTTCAAAATCATTTCTACACAACCGATTGGACAATATCTATGAAACATCGTCACCACTATACCATCTTGCAGCATTCACCATAACCAACCCACCCATTATTGACCCAAAGTTTACGGCTATATAAACAATGCAAAAAGAATATTATTTTCCATAATATTATTTTTTAACAAAATTTAAGAATGAGACTATTTTTTTCTTATTTATACTAATGAAATGCGTCACCTGAAAAAATAATATTTTTGATAGATAATAAAGTATGATCATTGCACATCAAAAAATAAATACAGAGAATAAATAGTAATGTCCGTTAACATTTTAAGGAAACACGGTTAATGTCCCCTGATATCAGTGTGAACATGTTCGTCTAAAATAAAAAGTATAATAATGCCAATCAATACGTTGGGTAATGGTGAATGAATGTTTATTTTGCCAGAAAATATCATACGTACAGAATATACAAAAGTACTTGTATCACTATATTATAACCTACTGAGTGAGCATGTACCTTTAACATGGGAGAAAAGAGCTGGTGCCGGTGCAGGAGGAGTCGAAAAACGATAAATTGGAAATTGACTCCGAAACTTCTCACGATATCTTGGAATTGATCTAAGTAAGAAAACAAAAGTTAGATTTCGAAAATCGGTCCATTATTTCTGAAATTAGAAAAATTTACCCATGTTAAACTCGACATTGGACCAAATTTCATGAAATACAAAGATGGCTCATTCTTCAATTTTGCTATAACTTATATTATCTAAAAATAATATCGTTCTTTTTTTGCATTGTTTATATGACAATACAATTTGGGCAGGTTTCGTGATACATTGGTATATAAAACTCGTTGGTAGCTCTGAAAATAGTAATCATAGAAAAAGATCACCTACCGTGTAAAATACGTTGTTGTATATAATAGTGGTGGCAATTCGAGTAGGTTTGACTGTAGCTAATTCCGAACTGTTGTCCGCCGCTCAACATTTAGGTTACCCAAAATACTAGGATCTTGACTTGTTTTAACCGTCATAATGACTCATAATTCTATTAGCGCCCGTCAATAGAGGACATTGACATTGCTGTTCCAGTAATGGGTTTATGACATGAGAACGCGAGCAAGGAAACATGACGCAGTTATGACAACATTTATTACGTTAAATGTGGCAACACGAGCCAGACATGACCTCTGCCCCGGCAATGTAATATGGTTCCGGCCCTATAAATACCCTCCTTGTCGTATCGCCGTATGTTGCCGATGTTGGTTCGGAAAATCAGTCAATTACCTTCTGTAAATTGCGTCGAAGATTGACACAAAACGCAAAGCGCATGCGGAATTAAATTTTGCATGAGCTTTGCGTTTTGTGTCAACTCCCGATGTCGTTTACAGAAAATAGTTAATTTCTTAGAAATGACTATTGGTGAAAATCCGCGAGGGCAGACACATACAAGTCGGCTCAGAATGCGTCTTATTGATGTGTTAGCGATCTATCCTAGCAGCTATAACTGAGAGCTCATATGGAACGGACATGCATTAAACTTTCGGCCGTCTACACTACGATTAGCTCCTCATACAAGACTATTGTTCATGTCTATTGTTTTGAGCATTCTGATTTGGAGATAATATGTATAGGTTATTTGATTTGTATGTGGATATATGCACGAGTTCCGCTATATCGTTGCGCGACGGAACGAGTGGAATATATCAACATGCAAATCAAATAACCTTTTTATTATATACGTAAATCATTCGCAATTTATATGCGCCTCACAAATGATACAATATATGAATAATGTAAACAAAATAGTGGTGGTTTAGAAGGAACTATTTTACGAGGTGAAAAGTAGTTCCGGCACTGACCAATATGAACTCATGAGACGTCAATATAGAAATATATTGACGTCTCGCGTTCCAGTGTGTTTCAATGGGAAACGAAAGTACTTATATACTAATCGAAATTATGCTTAGAAAAACATTACCACCGTCCCTGGTATACCAATGATGATTTTATCTGATTTTATCTGGGATATGTTTCATTGAATTCATGTTGAGGACGAATCTCATTTCAGGACTCTGCGAGCGGGCGCGACGTGTTTGCTCGGAAATGCTGTAACGGCACACTGGGCTATCCGTGGCACCGGGCCTTCATGCCGTGCAGCGAGATGACCTGCTGCAACACCAGCGAGACGGTCGTGCTGATCAGGGTCAACCACGCCCTCGGATTCTGCTTCCGGTGTCTAGTAAGTACTGTATACATGTAACCGAAATAGCCCTTACAATTGCTGAATTAAATTTTGTTTTTTCCCCGTTTCTCGCAAGAAACACATGTTTTGACAGCACCACGTTTTTTCAAACCATGTTTTTATTTAGAAAGAAGACAAAATATTAGTATTTCTTACACACTACAATTTGTATAAACTGAAGCCAACACAGGCGCTCGGGTTGTTCAACAGCTATTATAGTGAGTCGCATTTCATCTCACTTTCGGTGTATTTATTGATTAGGATTAATGTTTTGTTGAACGGGTATATATATTTCGGTACAGATCCAATAACCTATAAGTATTGTATTTTACGTAAGTATTGGATAACTGTCTTAATCGGACACTCAACTAACCCTTAACAATGCCGAATTAAAAATGTTGGTTACTGTTTATATGTTAGTTTAAATTTTTCTCCTCTAAAACAGGTTTTCGCAGTACTTCAGAATGATTCTAAAGTGCTGTCAAACCTTGTTTTTATTTAGAAAGAGGACAAAATATGCAACCACAGCAGTCGACAATGTACTTTCCAGCGCTTTAAGGATTAACAAATGGCGAAAACCCTGTAAATACTTCTATATGTATGGTACATTGATATTCGCAGTCGTACATGTATGTGTCCAGAAGTACCAACTAATCTCGGTAATTCTCGGTAAATGGGACAGCCAGGGTCCACCGAATACCTGCTGCAGTTTGACTGATCGCTCAATCCCACACATTGGCGGTTGTAATTGTACTGGCGAACTTGTTCCTATGATATTTACGGTCAATCTCCCGCTTGATCCCCTAGTGTACACTTTAACCCTTTACCTGTTTTGCGATATTTCGACTCTTCCAAATCGAAAACATCTGAATAAAAGAATCAAATGCTGGGTCAAATGATGGTTAAATTATCTGATAGAGTAGAAAACATTTTGGGAAAAGGAGAAATTGCTTGTTACAAGCAATTTCTCCTTTTCCCACAATGTTTTCTAAAGACATCTTCTGCAGAGGACTGAAAAGTCGTTTCTATCAGGGAAATGGTTAAGCCTGATATTGATTAATCGACTTACCTACTACGGTATTGTCATGCCAACTATATTGAGATAATCTACATATTCATCTCATTGGACGCTTTGGAGAACATGATTTATAAATGTACCAATACTGACAGCTTTGATTGACAGTGGGGACATCCGTGTCCATTTGACACATTTCTCATTATTAATATTCCATCGCTTAGCGAAAATGGGATACACGGATGCAAAAGTCCGTTCGTCCGTCCGGGCACACGAATTGGCAGTTACGTGACCATGTCACATAGGGATGGACTTGTTAAAGGATAGGGTTAGTAACATAAAACTAAAATAAAAAACTAACGAATAATTTATTTATGTGACACTTTCCTTTTATGTGACACTTTTTTAAAGAACAAATGGTTACATAAAACCGACCGTCCGTCCGTCGTCCGTCTAGACCGACCCTGCTCAGACTGTGCAAATACGATATAATCACAATTACACAGTTACAATGACATTCCATTGTGTCGTACCGTGTCATAGTACATGTACAGAGTAAACGTACGTCCGCCGATTCACCTGTCTGTTCATCAATGCTCTGTAGCTATTTCACCAAAATTGCAAAGTATACTTATCTTGCTAAGTACACTTTGAGGGAGAAATGTTCAATTTAAGGATAACTTTATTAATTTTTATTATACTGAATTTATTACGTTATCACAGCCATTTTGGCTGTGATAATGTAATAAATTCTGTATAATAATTCTGCATACTTGTAATCAGCAAATATATATGCAGTCGTAAGTTATATATGAAACAATGCATTTCGGGAAAAATAAATGATTACTCCCTCAATGTACACTTAGCTAGATAAGTATGCTTGGCATTTTGGTGAAATCGGCTACTGTTCTTGCTATCTCCTCCTTAACCCTTTGAACCCGAAAGCCCGCTATAGCGGTTTGTGCAAAAAGTGCAGATGCAGATGAGCCGGCTCGTAACGAGCCGTCTCATCAGGATCTGCACTTTTTGAAAGTAATTTTCATATTTTTGAGAATAACGCCCCCCTTTCATAAATGGACTAGTCTGAAAATTATTTTATGATGATTGGAATGGCTGCAAAATTAACATATCAAAATCCATTCCAATTACTTAGGGGTGAAAGGGTTAACTACTACCTTGTATCTACATTAAAGGAATATCCACGGGTTGCTTGTGGAATGGAACTCTGAATAAATGTAACTGTTTCATACGTGAGCGGTGACCTTGAAAGGTCACAGCAGAGCTATTCCATATTATGACAGGTGTATAACAATTGCATGTATCCGTTGTATGTTAACAGCCAAGAAACAGAGTTACAAAGTTTTATGAACAAGGTGAAGAGGTTGCTACCACGAACAATACGTCAACAATGTATGACCTCAGGGCGTGTGGCGATGGGTCAAAGTTCAAGGTTGTAGTCAATACAGGCGTTGTCGCCATGCAAATTGTGTGTGTGAGGACGTGACAACGACTACCTGCTTAGGCAGTGCTTCATCGCATGAAGGGGGAATGTTAACCAATGATTGGTTAGACTTTAAAGGTACATGCCCACTCAGCAGGTTACACTGTACTACTACTTTTCATTTTCTGTCATGCCTTATATGAGTCATTTGTCTACCCACTAACGAGTTATTTTCAATTACGGCGCGAGTTAATTGGTGTTAAATCGCATTTTATATGCCGCGACCAGAAAGGGTATTTTCCGACCTCGTGCTATTTTTACCAATACGCGTCACGTGACACGGTCAATCATATCACATCTTTGACATGCGCAGTGAAGTATCGGAAGTTGAGAAGAAAAATCTGTGTTCGATTCCAAATCTAAATCTCCACGTAACTCTTTCCATTTGGTGATCTGGTCGCCAATATTAACCACTCTCTCTGTACTGCCTGTCCCTCAGGCATTTCGCCTTTTTTTTAGCCGACGCCGTTTCATACAATTTCCGTCCTGGACGTTTCGACATGTTGATATTCTTGTTTACATATTGGGAAGCCTACTGGCACGCGTAGTATACTGCGCACCGCAAGCCGTGATGTGAAAGTCGTCGTCCCCGCACATTATCAAAATAGACTGTTACCGCCGCGCGTCGCTAACAGTAAATTGATAATTAATAAATGATTATACTTGTATAGCGGGCACTCGTAATTTTTAAAACTGGTGGAATAGTAACATAAGTATACACTTATTTAATTCCTATAAAGAACATTTTGTGCCTACTGCGTGGGCATGTACCTTTAATGAACTAGCGTTGTTTCCAAGGCAACTGGGATGGCGTCCAAGTATGTGTATACATGGTAATGGTATGTGGTTGTAATTGGAAATATGGGGTTTATGAGCTGTGTGACCAGTGTGGCTCCTGATCTGCCAGCACCCTCCTGCTGTCTGATAAGGCTATACTTTGGTTGTTAAAAGCAGAGCAGGTGTTTCATGGAATGAACAACGATCTGTGCAGAATGCTGAGTCTGAACTGGATATACACTGGTCGCAAATAGCTTAAGCCCCGTTCCACATATTCTAACAGAATCCGTGATCTGCTTCAGAGTCATGTACGAGAATGGGTATGCGCTCAGTTCCAGGTATGATCAGAGTGATCGGTGCTGGTGAACGTTCGCGATCAAGTGCGACAATACTTAAATAGTGTCCAACATGAATAACAACAACAACAACAATAACAACAAGGTGTCGAATCTGCCAGATACATGTAGCTCTTTATCGTCCATCCAGACAATCGAACAGTATGAATCTAACCAGAGGGGACAGAAATATCACAGGTGAAAAAAGCAATGTTTTGTTTGATAATATTAAATTTCATCAAAATTTAAGAAGGAGCCTTGGTTTTGTAAATTTTGGTCCAATGCTGATTTTTGTTTTGATGAAATATTGTTTTTGCATTGTTTATATAGCCGTAACATTTGGGTAGATTGAAACAGACAGTAGGATAATCATACTAATATATGGCTATGACTGGAGAAATGGGGCTTATGAGGTTTGCGACGAGTGTATATCCAGATCACGAGGTGCACCAGGGGGCCGTTTCACTAAACTTCGTACGACTAAAATGTTCGTATGTGCAAAAGTATGATAGTCATAAATTTCACATTAATAACGTTTTCTTGTAAACAATTATCGGATTTATATTTATTGAGCATAGGCTGCATATGCAGCCTATGCTCAATAAATGTAAATCCATCACTTGAAATTTCCAGACGATCATAAATTTGCACTTACGAATATTTTAGTCGTAAGAAGTTTAGTGAAACAGGCCCCTGCACCGTTCGCCATCAGGCTACAATAGTGTGCTATGTGATCGGGAACTACACTGATCACAAGTACCACGAACCCCATGTATCCAGTCACATCCATATATTAGATGATTCTTGTCTATCACATGTGTACAATAACCTACTCTGTTTTTGGTTATAATATGTTTGGCTTTCGAAACTGTTTCAGTTGTTGGTGTCATGTTGCTGATGTTAATGGCGTTGTATGTGACCGAGAGCTCTCACACGTGAATTCCACAGACTTGCATGTCTTGCCTAGAACGGCATCTGAGATAATAGGTGGTCAGTAATTCTACAAAACTCCCGTACGGTCAGGGGCCCGTTTCACTAAACTTCTTACGACTAAAATATTCGTAAGTGCAAATGTATGATCGTTTGGAAATTTCAAGTGATGGATTTACATTTATTGAGCATAGGCTCCATATGCAGCCTATGCTCAATAAATGTAAATCCGATAATTGTTTACAAGAAAACGTTATTAATGTGAAATTTACAGACTATCATACCTTTGCACTTACGAAAATTTTAGTCGTACGAAGTTTAGTGAAACGGCCCCCTGGTACGGGAGTTTTGTAGTTTCTGTCCACAACTACTGAGATATGTGTATAAAATGTGAATGAAATAATCAATATATTTTGCGAAAATAAATAGCTAAACACTGTGGAAATGTATTAGAGAATTATTGGTTTCCCTGATCATAGACATATACATTTGTCAGATTTACTTACCGGAAGTGAATATCTGCCATTTTTATCTCAGCCGCTGAAAAGTTCATCACCTTAGATAATAAATCTACGGGAAGTAACAGCTTAAAGTTATTTAATTGGTCTAAAGTTTCGACAACTTACCCGTGAGCTAGGTGTGACACATGTATTGTACAGAACTGTTAAAGTAATCTGAACAAAGACCTGCGATTATGTACTGTTAATGGTTGGTGGAGAAATATCAAAATCGGAGAAGGGATATTAACATTTATTGACCAAGTAAAAGACCTAAACGCAAATTTTAAACGCAAAACGTGAACGCCATCAGTGTCCCTTCCATGCGACGACTGTACAGATCACCGGCTCGATTTGTCGATGGATATTGAGTGGCATGTAGTATCATGCCTTACTACCAAGATTAATCATATGTTGTGTGCATATGGGACTGTCACTGGAGCAATGGGGCTTATGGACTTTTTGTGACCAGTTTAAAGCCTGTACATCCGTAAGTCTGATAGAGAATAGTAGGTTAGTGCCGTGAATGGGAAAAAATATCCGGCAAGGCTCAAGAATTTCTTTATTTCTCATCAGAAGTATATGTTGTGACCACTCATTTGAACCGTCTCGCCGAGACGGTTCAAATGAGTGGTCACAACATATACATTAGTTCAGAAATAAGGAAAATAGATAGAGAATAGTAGGTTAGTGCCGTGAATGGGAAAAAATATCTGGCAAGGCTCAGGAAACGGGATGGGCGAGGCTCTGCCGAGCACATCCCGTTTCCGTGCCGCGCCAGATATTTTTTCCCATTCACAGCACTAACCTACTATTCTATTTATCCCGTCAACACCTACAAATGGCTGTAAGATGCAAAAATAGTATTGACTGGATATCAAAAATGTTTCACGGCCGGGCACCGTGTTTCACGGCACATACGCACTGTGTTGATGGGATAAATCAGGATATACAGTGTTCGCCATTCATCAATGAAACACATGCCATGCTTCTAACAAGCAATACATGAGTATGCTATTTGATCAGGAGCTACAGTGGTCATATATGCCATAAGTCCATTTTCTACAGTCACGGCCACATTTCCTGTATGCATATGATCATGTGTTCCATCATTGTTGTGTTATCTAAGGTTAGCTAAGGTTCGTTATCTAAGGCACACGATACAAATGCAGCATATGCCAATAAATGTAAATCCAATAATTGTTTACAAGAAAACATTGTTAATGTGAAATTTACAGACTATCATAATTTTGCACTTACGAACATTTACGGGACGTTTTGCAAGAATTACGTACCCGCAACTCGTAGTGGAGTATACGAAATACATTTTCATTGAATGAACATTTAACACATTCCAGTTGAATTGTCAGTATATGTATTATGTTAATGTATGAGAGCTATATGTAGTATACGAGAGTGGTCGCAGTGTTTGTGTTTGTGACAGGGAGAACTGGGGGCGTAGGGGGGGGGGGGGGGGGGGCGTACGACTAAACTGTTCATAAGTGCAAATTTAGGATCGGCTGGAAATTTCAATTGATGGATTTACATTTATTGAGCATGCAGCCTATGCTCAATAAATGTAAATACAATAATTGTTTACAAGAAAACATTGTTAATGTGAAATTTATAGACTATCATAATTTTGCACTTACGAACATTTTAGTCTTACAAAGTTTAGTGAAACGACCTCCTGGGGCGTATGCCATTTGTGACCAGTGCAGATCCAGATCGGCATGCACAGCCGCCTGCTCACGTTGGCTTCTTCTTCGTTGTCACTGACCGTCATTCTAATAACAAACTATAATTCCAGCACAAAAATATTTACACAATTCCCTAACATTTGATTGGCCCATAGCAAGTCTCTGTCCAAAATTTATATCCCAGTAAACTCTCACGCCAAACTACTTTCCGTAATCGTGAGGCGCAGTTAAAATAATTCTTAAGAAAACGGAAAATAAACTCATTTTCTTTGATGAATTTATTTCAAATGCTAGAATTATAAGGAATGAATGGCCTTTTTGTTGAATTTATCGGGGATATAAACTTGGAAAAGTCGCGGGAATACTGGACGAGGCCTTCCGGCCTTCGTCCAGTATTCCCGCGACTTTTCCAAGTTTATACCCCGATAAATTCCACAAAAAGGCCATTCATTCCTATAGTAATATTGTGTGCGTATCTGGGTGCAGGAGTGGACTTGCAGAGCTTCCGTTTGGCGGTCATACTTAAAGCCTCTCGGATGCAGTTGTGTTTAATATGCACATTATACGCATTGACTATCTAACAAGACTGGTGACAACCGTATGCAAATATTCCATCTCTTTCATAAGTTATATAGGTTTTAAATTTAAATTCGCTTAGATTATCCAGGACTTACTGTGACTTCATAGATGACCCATATATACTTTGTTTTATTAACGTTAAGTTTGCTTTTAATATATTGATCGTGTTTACAGAAATACTAATTTCTAACAAAAAAGTACATTTTTATTCACAATAATATTGATTTTAGTGGAAAAACAAATTTGCATTATTTAAATGACTTACAATGATGTCACAACTTATTTCTATAAAATAAAGAGAAAACCTCTATAACTTGTGACATACATGGACTATTTGGATGCGGTTTTCACCAGTCATGGCAGATTGCCAAGGACTATACTGTGTCTATGAAGCACAGACGCATCCGATAGGTCCTTTAATTCTTTGCTTGCTAGCAGGTGAAAATATCCGCCAAACGAATTAGGAGTATATGTTTTATTTCTCTCTGTAAATATGTCTTGAAATTTCATTAGAATTGAGTCCTCAGGACTCAATTCTAATGAAATTCCAAGACATATTCATGATATTTACGGGGAGAAATACAAGAAAATATGATGAATGTTTGTCCGCAAGTTTTGAACTATTTATAGCCCACAAGTTTCCCAGCATGCAAAGAGTTAATTGTGTAGCGCAATATGTACCAGTGTGCTATCAAATACTTATAATGTAATGGAATATATAGGTAATGGACTACATGTATATACAGTGCAACCTCTCTATAACAGCCAGTCATGGGAAGGCACACAACTGGCTGTTATAGAGAGGTGGATGTTGTACGGAGGTTAAATATAGAGGCAATTATCAATTGTTTATGCAAATTATCGGCTGTTACAGAGAGCTGGCTAATGTCGAGAGGTGGCTGTTCGGGGAGGTTTGACTGTAATGTAATGGTAATGGACTATATAATGTAATGGAATATATAGGTACCGTGGGGTCAGCGTGTAAGTGCACACACGAACGAACACGACAGGTTGGTTCCAACCTGTCGTGTTCGTTCGTGTGTGCACTTACACGCACTGACCCCACTGTAATGGACTATACTATGTAAATACATGTGGTTTCAGTACATGTACTATCTAATACTGTATATACTATGTGTATGTGCACGTTGTCATTTATCAGTAGCCGATTTCATCAAACTTGCAAAGTATACTTACTTATCTAGCAAAGTGTACTTTGAGGGAGTAATTATTTATTTTTCCCGAAATGCATTATGTCATATAACGACTGCATATATTTGATGATTGAAAAGTATGCAGAATTATTATACTGAATGTAATACATTATCACAGCCAAAATGGCTGTGATAATGTAATAAATTCAGTATAATAAATTTATATTTAAATCTAAAATTTCTCCCTCAAAGTATACTTTGCTAGAAAAGTATACTTTGCAATGTTGGTTAAATAGGCTACTGGTGTGCTAAATTATGTCTTATATAAATGTGGCTATGACCGGAGAAATGTGGCCTATGTGCAACCAGTGTAGATCCAGATAAGCATGTACATCCGCATTCGCCATTGCATCAATCAAACAGCCGACATGCCCGTAACAAGCAATATATAAGGTTATCAGGCTACAGGGTTGTTCTATTTTATCAGGAGCTATACTGGCCACAATACCATACGCCAAATTATTCCCATCACAGCCAGATACCAAATGCATTGTAAGTGATTGTATGTACTAACATTAGTATGGGTTGTAGCTGTCAAAAGTGATCTGACAGTGTGCAAGTTCGTACAGTCGTATGATGGCCTTCACTAGTTTGCCATTCCGTAATGGACGCGGCTGGGGCAAATTTCACTAAACTTCGTACGACTAAAATGTTCGTAAGTGCAAATTTAGGATCGTCTGAAAATGTCAATTGATATATTTACATTTATTGAGCATAGGCTGCATATGCAGCCTATGCTCAATAACTGTAAATCCAATAATTGTTTACAACGTCATAACATTATCAATGTGAAATGTACAGACTACCATAAGTTTTCACTTACGAACATTTTAGTCGTAGAAAGTTTAGTGAAACGGCCCCCAGCTGTCAACGCACATATTGCACGCTGCTTCAGCTACTTACACATGTATGTGCATGCACAGGTGGAAGACTCGGACCTATGACACCAAAAAAAATACCTGTGAAAAAATTCCCATTACCCCACCCACTTGGTCTCGTACAGTACCATCTTCTATATATAGAAAGGTGGTAAATAATATGGCTATTATAGAAAGAGCCCTTCTCTGTTCCGATTCGCACAGACACAATAAACATCGATTGAATGTATGACTTATGTCTCTGGCAATCGATAAAGGTATTAGGTGTGTGAATATACTCACTTTAAAGCGCTGTTTCCAGCAGTTATTCGCATGGGTAATCAACATCCAAAGCGAAATTTGCGTGTACGAAAGAATCTCACACAGAATCGGAGGCCGTCCGGCGTGGATTATCGGTCATATTTGGCCGATAGCTGATCGCCAGCTCAAACTAATGACGTGCACCATGACCATATACATTAGAAACTCCAACCATATACAGTTTGTCCAATTGTGATCGTTCACCGATGTAAAAAACACTTTTTTGTCTAATTTCGTTCATTATCTGGAAACGGGTCAATGCACCATCTTCCATAATACAACCACCGAAGCGTCTATGTAAGAACATCTCTGATTGCCCAAATCTAAACTGTGATGACGTCATTCAAAATATTTCTGGATTCCCGAAGACATAATATGATAGTACGCGAATCATGAATGAAATTAGAAAGAAATGTGTTTTTTAGTTTTTAGATTGGTGAACGATCACAATTGGACGAACTTTGTATGGTTGGAGTTTCTAATGTATATGGTCATGGTGCACGACATTAGTTTGAGCTGGCGATCAGCTATCGGCCAAATATGACCGATAATCCACTCCCGACGGCCTCCAATTATGTGTGAGATTATTTCGTACACACAAATTTCGCTTTGGATGGGGTAATCAAAATGCGAATAACTGAATAAATGCTGGAAACAGCGATTTGAAGTGAGTATATTCACACACCTAATACCTTTATCGATTGGCAGAGACATATTTCATACATTTAATCGATGTTTATTGTGTTTGTGCGAATCGGAAAAGAGAGGGCTCTTTCTATAATAGCCATATTCTTTACCACCTTTCTATATAAAAGATGGTACTGTACAAGACCAAGTGGGTGGGGTAATGGGATTTTTTTTAATAGGCATTTTTTTGTGTGATAGGTCCGAGTCTTCCACCTGTGTGTGAATGGTGATAGGAATATAAAACAATACTGGTCAGAAGCTGCAAGATCCATTTTGTCAGAAGGTAGACCAGGTTGTGTAAGGGCACCGTATTCATCCATTACACTGCCATGTGTTATAAATGTACATGTGGATTGTATGTTTAATATGTAAATGTTCGTGTACATTTGAGTGTTGAAACTGTGTGATCATATGATAACGTGTGTACATATACAGTGCGCGAATGTCACGTGGTTGCATTTACACGCTGGTAGGTCTCTGACAAAAGCTATACGTGTGTATTAGTAATCAAGGTGCATAATCACGCGGTTACAACAACAACAACGTCGCCCACTCCAAAGTAAGTATTATTTGATATTTTACTTAATATGCAACGGATTTTGATGAAATATGGCGCAGAAAACGCGTCTTCATGAGCTGCATTTGGTGGTCTAGGGAGTTTGGCACAGACTTATGTCGTTTTTGCGAAGAATCGATTTCCGTGTCGGAAATCGATTCTTCGCAAAAACGACAGAAGTTTGGGCGAAAATAAAGAGACCACCAAATGCAGCTTAACAAGACGCGTTTGATGTGCCATATTACACTATAAAAGAATACGTACTTTGAATCGGTACTTGTTGTTGTTAGTACCACGTGATCATACACCTTGGTAATATATGGATGTGGCTGGAGAAATGGGGCTTATGGAATTTGTACCCAGTGTAGCTGCTCATCAACTGTCACAATAATGTAGCCTATTAATGACCTGTATTGCTTGTTACAAGCATGACCGGTGTTTCGTTGATAGAATGGCAGACAGTGAAGATGCTGATCAGACTGCGAATTCACAGGCTGATCTGCGTCTACAATGTTCGCAAAACCCACACGCCCCATTATTTTTCAGTCACAGCCACATATTATGACATGTGCATCAACTTTAAGCATAAAACGTGTAAAACTAAAATTTGTACGACCAATTGATATCAAAGTTATCTGACCTTGACCTTGGAAATCAGCGACGCATGGTTGTCAGATACTTCAATTATAGACGATGGGTAAATCCGAATCAGTCAGACTTGTGGTAGGCTTGTAATGATAACAGTTAACCGAAAACCATTACTCATCTGTATGGACAGACGGACGCACGGACTGATATACTACCGCAGGAAATGAAAATTACCCCTCTACATATACAACGCACGTCGGCAATATGAAAACAATTACATTTACTCAGCTGTATGTACTGCCCCTACGTAGAATTCTTTTTGATTTATTACTTCGTTCTCACGAAAGAACAATTCGTTCCCACGAATTAACAATTCGTTCCCTCAATTTAACAATTCATTCCCACGAAATAACAATTATTTCCAACGGGAGCGAATTTTAGTTCGTGGGAACGAATTGTTATATCGTGGGAACGAATTGTTAATTCGAAGGAACGAATTGTGAAATTGATGGAACGAATTGTCATTTCGTGGGAACGAATTGTTAATTCGAGGGAACGAATTGTTATATCGTGGGAACGAATTGTTATTTCGTGGGGACGAATTAATAAACAAAAATCCATGTCCCCTGCCGGGCTCCGTAGACGTCCTCGCGAAAAAAAGAACATTAAAATAAACCTCTGCATGTACATATTACGCATGTTGGGGATATGAATGCATATTGTATTTTGCTAACACGGGTTAATACATCACATATCAGTCCGTGTCTATCGAATGTGAAACGTGTGAATACAGACAAAACAGACATTTGTTGGCCGTAACAATAATCGTATTGACATTTAATCTGTCAATATGAGTCTGTGATTTATAAAGCTTCAAATCGGATTGATCCTTGGGCCTGTGTTGCATTGTAGATAGGCGATATATTGTTACACTTGACAGTAAATACCGGTTTACTACCAGGCCAAAGATCTAGGTCAATTTAGTTAGCGCACTGTCAGATGATATGGAACCCCGTGTAGACCCATATCAAAATGCATATCCAACGGTTTTCCTTAAACGAGTATTGATATATGTATATGGTTGGTCCAGTGTGAGTTTTAACTGTCTGGAGAAATTGCATTAAATCCTTTCGTATGAGCATTCCCGTAATCTCATTTCAAAAGTTCAACATGTTCTGTTTAGTCACACATTATCCGTATTCTCGATTTGTTTGCTGTGATATTAGGACTAGATGGCTGCGGCCCGCATGTCGCGCCCGGCGAGACATTTGATAGCACTAAACAAAATTGTAATGCAGAAAATTTCAAATTAATTTGACCTTGACATTGGGCACAGGGGCCGCACGGGTTGGGCATAGAATGAAAATATGGATGATGATAAAGACACATTTGAATTTTCGAGCGAATGCGAAACGTTTTCAGAGATATAGTGTTCTTCAAAACTTTAAGAAAAGAACTTTAAGGTAACTTTCAAAGTAATTTGACCTTGATACTGGGCACAGGGGTCGCACGGGTTGGGCATACGATGAAAATATGGATGACGATAAACACACATGTGAAGTTTCTAGTGAATTGGCGGAGCGGTTACAGAGATATAGTGTTCTTAAACCATTTAACCTATATCCAAAAAATAAACTTTAAGGCGGACGCACGCACGTACGTACGGACGGATGGACGGACGATGCAAATGTGCTTATGGACTTAGCCCCCCTTCTTCTACTGACCCTTTCAATTGTCAATTTGCAATCTAACTAGATTTTCGTAGTCTGGGGATGTAGAAAAACCCATATTCACTTGTTCTATATAAGCACTCAACATGCTCCCATGAGACAAACTGTTGTGGACGATGATATGACTGTGTCGGTGTATGTAGATCTAGTGTCACCATTATGTGTAAATGTATAAATCTATTATGTGTACAACATATCACCTTTCTACTGAAAAGTAAATTTTCTGTAAATTGTGTCTATTTATTTTTTGCCAATTCCAGTAAACTTGTTTATAACTTACTTCATAGTACCGGTATCATTGTTTAGAACGGACGGCAAAGTACAACCTCAGGTTAACCCTTTCACCCCTAAGTAACTGGAATGGATTTTGATATGTTCATTTTGCAACCAACCCAACCGTCACAAAATGGTTTTCAGACTAGTACATTTATGAAAAGGGGATATTTTTTGTTCTAAAAAATATTAAAATTACTTTCAAAAAGTGCAGATCCTGATGAGTCTGGATCTGCACTTTTTGCATAAACCGCTATAGCGGGATTTCGGGTTCAAAGGGTTAATAGCACGTATTCAGGATGGGAAAATGGCTAAACATGTTTAGAAACAAGCATAATGTCAGAGTAATAAGAGATTGCAATGAAAACAACCTCCAATAATAGGGCTTTCCATGACATTTGTTTGTTTTGTTGCCAATTTTTATTTCTCTAATGGTTTCTAAATGCAAATATACTTTCATTAACCATTTTATCATCCCTGCCATTATTCACCTGTTCACAGTACAAGTGACATCACAATACCAGTAGCCTTGTTTGGAAGTGACATCACAATACCAGTAGGTTTGTTTGAAAGTGACATCACAATACCAGTCGCTTTCTTTGGTAGTGATATCACAATACAAGTAGCCTTGTTTGGAAGTGACGTCACACTATCAGTAGGTTTGTTTGAAAGTGACATCACAATACCAGTCGCTTTGTTTGGTAGTGATATCACAATACAAGTAGCCTTGTTTGGAAGTGACATCACAATACCAGTAGGTTTGTTTGGAAGTGACATCACAATACCAGTAGCTTTGTTTGGAAGTGACATCACAATACCAGTAGGTTTCTTTGGAAGTGACATCACAATACCAGTAGCCTTGTATGGAAGTGACATCACAATACCAGTAGGTTTGTTTGGAAGTGACATCACAATACCAGTAGCCTTGTTTGGAAGTGACATCACAATACCAGTAGGTTTGTTTGGAAGTGACATCACAATACCAGTAGCCTTGCATGGAAGTGACATCACAATACCAGTAGCCTTGTTTGGAAGTGACATCACAATACCAGTAGGTTTGTTTGGAAGTGACATCACAATACCAGTAGCTTTGTTTGGAAGTGACATCACAATACCAGTAGCTTTGTTTGGAAGTGACATCACAATACCAGTAGCCTTGTATAGAAGTGACATCACAATACCAGTAGGTTTGTTTGGAAGTGACATCAGAATACCAGTAGCTTTGTTTAGAAGTTACAGCACAATAACACTATATTTGCTTAGAAGTGACATCAACATACCAGTAGCATTGTGTAGAAGGAATAGCTTTCTTTAGAAGTTACATCACAATACTAGTAACATTGCTTAGAAATTGCATCACAATACCACTAGCTTTGTTTAGAAGTGGCATCAGAGTACCAGCAGCATTGTGACATCACACTACCAGTAGCATTCATAAGTAACGTCACAACATCACTGTTTGAGGTTATCTTAATAGTACCAGTAGAATTGTATGTAAGTGACCCCGCAACACCAGTAGCATTGTTGATAAAGAATCACATTGCACAATATCAGTAGTACTGTTTCAAAGTGGCTTTGCTTGTACGTGTATATGTTGTCAGAAATAAACATGTAAATGTTGGAAAAAGTACTTTATTTTCGTGTAATCGTACGTATGGGAAACAATAGACAGTACATGTATACATTGGCCTAATAACACAATTAATGTACATGTACATTATATATCTATAAACGTCTATATACATGTAATACAAATAAACTATAAAAACAAAATAATAACAACTATGAAGGAATATATTAAACATTAATATAAACAAAAAATGAATACTGTGATATTGTAATAATTAGTACTATGTGTACAGTTGTATCAGCATAGAATGTATGTATATACAGATATCAGACAGTATGTGGTAAAACACCATATTATTAAATTGTCACATTTTAGTAGTTAAACGTGCCAACAATATACATTTGATCCAATAAATGAGGAGAAAACAAATTGAATCTACCATTATTATGCGAGATGGAACAACACTATATTCTAGGTAATTATCGAAACATTTCGAAATATTTCGATATATTTTAATCGGAAATGTGATATATACAAAATATAACATACGTCTAGCATAAGTGAATGTAATGAACGAATGCTTACATCTGGATTGGCCCACCAAGGTTCAGATGACCAATACGTGTCGGTGAGCAGGCACCGTTGATTATTTTCGCACTTAGTTGAAAATCTTCTCAGAGAATATAGTTTTCAAACTTGCAATAAAACACAGTCTAACAATTGTCATAGCTTACTGAGGCATTTATACTGTTAATGGCCTTTGAAATATGACGACATCAACGACAAAACATCATTGTATTGTCGTGTTATTAAGAACGCATTTGGAACGTCTTCAGTTTGTTAATTTGGCAAAACGTTAGCGCATACTATGAATATGTAAATATGTAATTATTGTGATATGGTCACACAATCAAATTCATTGTTTAAAAAGGTTTTCATGTGATAACATATTTTATTAAATGCTATATAGTACATTAAATTATGTATGCACCACATATACATTTGCGTGAGCAAGTGGACACAGCAATGCAGAAACTATAATATGTATGCCAAACATATGCGCATGTACCAGTTAATCAAACTATTTAAATATTGAACTGTTCAAATGTATCTGTTAAAATATGTCGCTTGCACAGTTCGTTGTTTTTCTATTACTGTCCGTTTCACGAAAGCTGCCCACATTTTACAGCTATATAAAGAATTCAAAAACAATGTTTCTTTCGACAATATTAAATTAAAGCAAAATTTAAAAATGAGCCTTATTTTTATTTTGTGAAATTTTGTCAAATATTGATTGTATTGCGAAAAAAACAATATGGGGATTTAACATGGGGAATTTTTTAGAATTTCAGAAATACTGGACCGATTTTCAAAATTTAACTTTTGTTTTCTTAGTTACATCATTTCCAAGCTATACAGCCAGGTTTCGGAGTCATTTCCCAAATTTCGTGCAAGCGACACATATTAACAGATACATTTGAATAATATTTAAATAGTTTGATTAAGTGGTACATGCACATATGTTTGGCATAGATATTATAGTCTTGGAGAGTAATACTATGTATGCTGCAATATATTGTTCATTTCCACCAAACATAAATTTAGAAAAATTTAAATAATACCACAGAAATATAAAAGAACACGTACTGTATTCTCTGTTGTTTTTCTATTTAGATAACTCATATATTGGAGAGTAGTACTATGTATGCTGCGATATATTGTTCATTTCCACCAAACACAAATTTAGAAATATAGAAATAACACCACAGAAATATACGCGTGTACTACTGTATTCTCTGTCTTCACTATTTGGTAAACATGTCATACACGTGGTTAAATGCATAGAAATATACGAATAAATATATAAAATCGTGGGATACCTTACAACAGGTATTGTAATACTGATCACATATTAAATATAAACCTTTAAAAATAATCGTATTTGCTGATATGTGATTGTCACTAGCTAAATTGTGCCACTCCAATCAGGAGGTCAGAGAAACATTTCGTAAGACATGTCAACAACTAACAGTTACATCTACATGTACAATAGCAATAACAGTATTCTTGCACTGGAAACATATAGAACCAAACCGCACACATACAAATGAACAAAATTAATGTATTTTTAATGTGATGTGTATACTTATTTATTAACAAGATAAAACTAGCTTAGAGAAAAAATATATGAAGTGTCCGTTGCTTATTTAGCTTACAATAATGTCTCAGGCAGTATATATTATATATAGCATGGTGTTGCAGTTACTCTGAAGCAAATGTAATACACTGTCTACTTTCAAAAGTTAATACATTAGTTTTAGTGTGGTTCATTTAAGCTTAGAATTATGTTATCTTAACTATTAAAATATATAATACACTCTGTACTTGAATAGAAGACATAATCCCACACCCGTGTGTTACATACAGGCTTTTAGTTAATCTGGCAATTAGTATGACGATTATATATAAGACAGTATCAGTGTCTTATGTATGGAGGATTCTGGAAGTATTGTATCCCAAGGCTTTGCTTTATAAACTATTAAAAGAATGAGAGCATTTTAGCTCGTTGGCATTTGTGCGAATATATAGAGGATATTCATATTTTGCAACGAATATGACATATATGTTCATCGAGTGGTGTAACATTTCACACCACTCGATGAACATATATGTCATATTCGTTGCAAAATTAGGAATATTCTATTTATTACCGCTCCATGGAAATTAACAGTTGTTTAGAATGTATACGGTAATGAACGTGTATTTGCAGCCTATTTGCAGTCAGGCACTGCAGATGCGCGTTATGAATATAGATAGCGGAAGTAGTCGTATTTTCACCGGAAGTTGTTTATTTCATCGATGAGAACATATGACTTTTATTTACATCGTATAACTATGTATTTCATAGGTAAGTATATAATATATATTTATGCCGTTCAACATTGCAACATGAACAATAAATGTGCATGTAGAGAACACTGGAGACATGTACAGCTAGTCGTTATTGACTAATTCATTAAATGACATCAGAAACAGTTCGGGCTTATGAGAAAAGCGAGCAAAAATAGTGATTTAACATTTTTTGTCGGCTACAAAATATTATACAACAGTTCCATTATTGTTCAGTCATCCAATTAGACAAGACAATAGGTATTTTCACAGGAGAAACGATATTATAACTAACACTGTAATACCGAATACACGATAATACCAGATGCGATCATTAAAACATAATATAGCATGGACACGAACTGGTATTTACAGTTTACATTCATTTTCAGCGATGAAATGAGAAATACGCAAGGTATGCGAAGTTCTGATAAGATAATATACGTACATGTATATAGTTGCACATTAAACCTACTTCTACAAATGATCACACATTGCATATCTAATTCTACGAGTATTGTGTGGACAAAATATACCCATACAATCAAACACGGGAATCGTTATGACTAAGCTAATCCCCTCGCTGACAGCCTTGATAATAATATGTTTTTAACAGTTTTGCCTTACAAACAAGGTGAACACAAATCCACAGTGACCTTGACCTTGGGCGATCGGACGTGGGTCATATGCAAAGTGAAGCACCATCCCTAGACACACATTGTGGCCAAATATTATCACAATCTGTGAAATGTTTCACGAGTTATTGAAAAATGAAAAGTGTTTATAACGTACGTACATGGACTAACGCTATATCCCATCGAAATCAAGGCAAGTCACCGCCTGTCAAACTCACCGCCAGGACAACTCACCGCCAGTTGTTGGACAACTCACCGCCAGTTGTTGGACAACTCACCGCCAATTTTGGACAACTCACCGCCACCTTTTGGACAACTCACCGCCAATGTTTTTTGACAAGTCACTTCCAATGGTTGGAAATCTCATTGTCATTTCCCCCATTTTTTGGAAAACTCACCGTCCGATAATCCTGACAAGTCACAGACAAAATAAGGGTCTTCTTGTGATCATGGTCGTACATTATTATGTTTTTGCTCTCTAATCATTGGTGGTGGGTAGGCAATGGTGGGCAATCAGTGGTGGTGGGCTCTTTTAATTATATGTTTACCCGTTCTATTTTCATGACGTTTTTAATTGTAATACAGAGGTGTGTTCTGACTAAACGTTTCGTGAAAACGACGCAAAAGTCAGAAAACACATCTGTAATTCAGAACGTCATAAAAACAAAATGTGTAAAACATACAATCAACAGTATCTGTGTCATGGAGCCACCAAAGAAGATGCAGCAACCAAATATTTCCGAGACATGTCTGTTTTTCACATAACTCTGATGTTATGACTGTCAATTTTGATTGTTGTCCACGTGTACGGTATTACGTTTTTTGGGCAGTGGAGATCATATTTTTAAGTTAAACATTTTTATAAAGAATATACATTCATTCGTGTAAATTAATTCATAGCAATGTCGGGTCTACGCATCGGGATATGTTATAGTAGGTGAGTTTGGACTTTACTAAACTTATTACAAATGGTTTCCTGTAATGTACACATGTATATATATCTATCTATTGTCCGACAACAGGCGGTGAGTTGTCCCGAGACAGGCGGTGAGTTGTCCAAATAATGGCGGTGAGTTGTCCAAAAAAGGGCGGTGAGATGTCCAAAAACTGGCGGTGAGATGTCCAAAAATATCGCATTTTACTGGCGGTGACTTGGTTAGGCGGTGACTTGTCTTGTTACCATCCCATCTTGTCTATGGCATAATTACATTAAAAGCATCCATTCAACGGTATATTATATTCATTTTATAAATGAGAAATTTACTAAACAGTCGTTCATAGACACAATGCGGATACATGTATAAGGCAGCACTCATAAAACACGATAGCCAATTACTTGTTTGCAAATCATTTCCAATGGTACCCTTGATTATATAACACAATTAACTGGACAGCGGTAATACAGTAACGGCATTTCCTGATGACGCCATTGACATTGAATTATGTGGAGTTTTTCGCCATGACCTTGGAAAAGAGCACTGGAATGTCATTAAGCTAAAAAAAGAAAAGATGTAATTAATGAATGTACTTGCAGATATACTATTTTATCCCGTCAACACAGTGCGTATGTGCCGTGAAACACGGTGCCGTGAAACATTTTTGATATCCTGTCAATACGACCCAATCAATGCGTATGAATATGTCCGGTGGCTGGGGTTATTGTTTTGCATTTTAATGTCATTTGTAGGTGTTGACGGAATAAATAGAATAGTAGGTTAATGCCGTGAGCAGAGCCTCGCACATCCCGTTTCCTGAGCCTTGCCAGATATTTTTACCCATTCACGGCACTAACCTACTATTCTCTATAACATACACACAATGAAGGTAAATCCATCAATTGGGCTGACAATTATTATTAAAAAAATGCCAAACACGTACATACATAGATATAATACACATTTGTGTGTCATTAATTATGTAAAATGTGATACGATTGATATTCCGTGTGGTAAGATAATGCCTTCAATAAAGTTCCATGTGTGTATGAAGTTAAAATGCAGTCGCTTACGGACATATGTAATCATAAGACAGAAATAGGAAATCTGACCGAAATCATTCAGTTTCTCAAGATTAAACAAAAATGAGAAACATTACATATGTGTGTATATGATTGCCGACAGAATACTACATACATGCATATACATTGATTCACCCATTTTCAAGATGCTTTCGGTGTTTTGCTTTAGTGGAAATGACACCGTTATAAAATTATAATATGCAAAATGTACGATATGTATATAAATAATTGAATGTTACACGTACAATTACAGTGGGGTCAGCGTGTAAGTGCACACACGAACGAACACGACATGTTGGAACCAACCTGTCGTGTTCGTTCGTGTGTGCACATACACACTGACCCCACTGTAGTGTCGGGCTACTTCGACCATGATAGCATGTATGTGAAAGAGATGAAGAGATATTCTGACAAGAGCGCATTCTGATGTGACGTTTGACAAGGATCTAAGCTTTTCCACATAGTTGGTGGATAGACATCATGTAACACAAAACGTTTGCAAACATTAAACCTTAGAAAAGAAAAAAAGAAATGCAACATTTCGTACAAGAAATGCAACATTTCGTACACATGTGAAACTCACACCAACACCTGTTTTAACCACAGTAATACGAAATGTATAAAGCACATTAGACATGTATACAACATCGGATAAGATGGTTCTACATGTACCAGTTATTCGCTGCGAATAAGAAAATATCGTCAGTTATCAGTGATTGATCTAGTATGAATTTAAATACGCAACTTTTCCAACCTTCAGCTCTGACAGACAAAACGGACATATGTCCTTCAGCAACGGAAATAGCCTTGTTGCATCATCCGATAGGTTTTATATGCATAAGGACGAATATCTACAAGTGTCCTATATATCGTAATATGCATACAGTGGAATCTCTCTAAACCGGACACCCTGGGACGTTCCCAGGGTGTCTGGTTTAGAGATATTCCACTGTAATTCAGACACACGAGCACTCCAAGACATAAACGTGTCCGTTGCAATCAGGAACAGATGTGATATGGAAAGAAAAGCAGAGATGTTTTTAGTTTTCTGGCGGTCAGGTTTAGAGTATTTAGATTTTGAATGTCTTTCGAAGGAAGTCTTCATAGATGATACGACCGTCCATGTTGACGTCAAACTCTGAAAGCACATTGTACATTTCTTCATCCGTCATCTTTACGTTACAAGCCTGTAACGCCTTTTGGAAGTCCGATCTCGTCAGGTGCCCCTTGAATTCCCGGTCTAACTTTGTGAAACTTCGTCGAAGGGACCCGAGCTCCTTAAAATTCTGGAAAACGAAAATGAAGAATATGCATTTATATATATTTCCAAAACTAGTGGTAAAATCAAAAGCTCGCAAACCGTCCAGCACATATGCCGAATGTCATTCCGATTTTATCATCAACAGTTAAATAACTTGACGTAATTTACAAAACATTGTCGGCTATTGTTAATTCATAATAATTCAAAATAACATATGGACTCGTATTAAATAATCGTTTGCATTCATAACATGTTTATGATATTGACAGAATATGTGTAAACTAAACTAACATGTCCTTTTTGAAATCATCAATAACGCGAACATTGAGTGTATATATTAACTACGTTTACTAACTGCATATCATATAACTGTGGCCAATAGGAATCACGTCTATACCATAGGTTCTACATACAAACAGAATATGTGTTTTATGAGATCCAACAATATTTATTTTAACTCCAAAATGTGTATTATACACCGTTCCTGGTTGAATACGTGCTTGTTTCATCACACATTAATACGTGTATATTGTTCTTTATTTCATAAAACGAACTGCACTGTTTTATTTAAAATTTACAAATAAAGAAACTGATAAATTTCATACAAACCGGATTCATAAAACAGGTATGCTATCCTGAAATGAAAATGCTTGGTCAAAATTATCGTCATGGTTCGAACGCAAAATTCACAACATTAGCTGATGAGATAATTAAGTTATTGTCCATCTACATGCATCAATGCCAAAATAATTAAATAGCATACATAGAGAATTGTAGGTTCGTGCCGTGAATGGGAAAAAATATCTGGCGCTGCACGGAAACAGGATGTGCTCGGCAGAGCCTCGCCCATCCCGTATCTGTGCCGCGCCAGATAGATTTCCCATTCACGGCACTTCCCTACTACATGCATTCTATTTATCCCGTCAACACAAAACTTATGTCGTTTTTGCAAAGAATCGATTTCCGTGTCGGAGACACGGAAATCGATTCTTCGCAAAAACGACATAAGTTTGGGCCTACAAATGGCTTTACAATGCAAAATCATAACCGCACATATTCATACGCAGTGATTATGTCCGTATTTCACGGCACATACGCACTGTGTTGACGGGATAAATATTATAATTAATATTGATGCAGACACGTCTAATTTACATCCAGATACATGCATATAATTTAAATGTATGTTATTATTAATAAGCAATATCTAATGTCGTAAACTTACTAGGCAAGGGAAATCAAACACAGATCTAGACATAATATGCAATTAAATGTAGTGTAGTACACAATGCAAATAACAGATTATAGTACATGTATGAATACTGAAATTCTTTCGTGAAGTATGTCCATTAAATGCATGCCGAATATTTATTGTTGAACTTTACCACAACTTAAACTTGAACACACAAAATACACCAACATAGCCGTGATAATTTTAATACAAAAGCATATGAATTGACATCGCACCGCCTTCGAACATAATAAGGAACATTAGCAATATGTTAAAATGCATCAAACGAGATGTTGGAATTATTCATATAATCACGCTCATCTACATATAAAAGAGACATATGAAAAGGTATATCACAATTGCTCCTCAGTAAACGCAACGTCACAGAATAAGTAAAAATATATTAAAATTCACCGCCGGTAAATTTGTATAACTCTATCGAGCAATACTCATTTCATAACACGACACGCCAAATAAACAATAGCTCCCTAAACCATGAGGATAACAACTCATAATTTAGGTTAAAACTGTCAAAGGTAACCTTGGTTTAAACAAATAGTGTTTATTTCCTGATATATTTTACCGTTTATGATCTTCAGCTAGATTTCTGATAGCCTAAACTACGGCTTAATGGTATACTCACTCTATTTTCAGTCGTGAAATGCACCTTGATTGTCAACAACGGTGGTTACGGAAACCTACCATATTTGGGTTATTGTCACCGTTCTTTTTGTCCAACTAGAGCTAGCAGTTTAAACTAGGTCATAAACGGCTTTTATTGCTTTTATGGATATCTATTTACAGACCAAGCTCACAATCATTGCTTAAATCACAGGTTGTGAATATAAACCGGTTTAGTCTCTCAAACAGAGATTTAATGCATTCGTGTGTGCTATAACTATTCTATGACATAGTGTACTCCTCATTTGAGAACACAAATGGTAAATTATGCCGCCAACTTCACAATAGTTGTATAAACGATGGCTAAAGAAGTATGGGATCATCAACTCATTTTTAAACTATGGTTTTGGATCTAAACGATGGACGAGGCAATTATTGAATTTACGAACAGCTGCTTAAACAACTGCCTGGGTATTGAGACTTGGGTTTACGATCTGAAATAATGTTTAAATAAATAATAATTGTGCACAGTGCACATACAGCTGCTAAACTAGTGGTTGAAGAGACTAAACTAACTTTGGTTTGTTATGTACACGTGTATATAAATGAACTGAAACACGAATACTTGCCAACGGAAGAGACTCACAATAGTACATGGCTATCACACGTGATGGCACACTGATAAGGTAATGTTAAACAATTGCCCATCATGGGTAAGGTATAAACTAAGATTATGCCATATCAACATAAAACAAGTTGAAAGATCCATGCTGATACTTAGTATGAGCAATTTCATTGAATTATCATAACTATATGTGATAAATATCCATATATATCAAAACTGCAAGTGTGTAGTGATGCATATACATGTAAATATAGTTAAATATAGTATAGTGTAGTTAAATATTCTAACAGAATACACACGAATATAGTTAAGCCATGCTATATGTAATGTAGCCGAATCTAAACTTTCCACATAATATATTGCCACAGGCTACACAAACATACGTGTAGTTATACAACATGCTAACGGGCATATATGTGTGGAAGCATTTAGCGACTTAAAAAGCAGTATATCAAATTATACATTAATTTACCTTTAGTTTCGCCTGTTGTCTAATAGAAACACCTAATTGTAACAAAAGTAAAATAAAAATATAAAAAGTTCCTAAATAGATCTATCGATTAACATTTACGAAAAGGTCTTCGAGCTATGGAGCATTCCAATCACATGTCATATAACAGTAAATGAGCAATGGTTAAATGTGTATTCTTTAATAAGGAGACAAGTCATGATAATTATTTTTAAAAGGGGCAAATAGAAACTTATGGAAACACCATTAAAAACCAAAGACGAATGTGAAAAACCCGGTACACCAACAGATGCAAAATACAAATGAATGTGACGAAAGTGATAGTAAACAATCGTGCACTAGTGCTAGGGAGTGATAAAGTCACCGTATCGCATATGTGTGTCTTCCGAATGAATAGTCCATATACTTTTCATACACCAACAATTATGAATAGTGAAAACTAGTTGAGACGCAGTTATAATTGTATGCAGTTGTCACGAACAATAAAACGCAACACATATGCGACGTGGATGAATTTATCAGGTTATAAACACCACGGCAATGAGTTATTATCAACGTCAATTAAACACATGCTGGAATAAATGTGAGTGTGTTGAACACACAAACATTAGTGCATAGTTTCTTACCCAAACAGATGCTTTATCTTTTCCTAATATATTAATATTGGCATTAGAAATTAGAAGCATGTACGATAAATTCTCAGGTTATATATTTGGCGCATTATATGAGATGAAAATGGTTTGCACAACAAATACCCCTCCACAATTAGAATTAACAAGATAGATAAACTTACTCTGTTAGAGATATGTACATGGAAAATGTTTTCCTCATTGAATACAATTATGAGGTACATGTAACCTATCATACGAACATTCCAGATAATCCGTTTACGGTTGCACAGATACTATTTACACACACATTGTCAGGGAGATGTAAAGAAAATAACTGTACACATGCCATACTGAAACGGCAAATCGTACACATGCACATATATACATATATAAAATCACATTACTATAAAGCATAATCCCATAGCAAACAGCACTCGTCCATAATTGTTAGATAAGCCTAAAACAAATAGTTACAACAACTTACTAAATTTACACTATTCTAGTTCGTTTCTAGCAATTCTTCCTAAAATATGAAACAAGACAATAGCATAGTTTATTTCCCGTAACGAATACTTTAACAATTAGTAGTAAAGAGAAGGTTAACGTAGTAATGATTTATTCACAGTAATGTGTTCCAGAGCTTACATATTTAGCAATATTTCCTCAATAACCTAGCAAGTACGGTATTTGTTAATATTATTATTTATTTATACCGAAACTGCTATTGGCGCTCTGTGGTGGTGTAATTTCCTTACCTGTGTGTCCAGTTTCTTAGGCATTATATTCTTTGGAGGTTTCCTCTGAGCATAGCACTTCATGAACTGTAGATAATTAAACCTACAACCCAATATAGTCAAAGTTAGTCAACACATATTAATTACAGAAGCATACACATGTAAGGGAAATGGTAGTAGATGATTTGTATCATATGAATATGGCATATAAAGAAATATATCGCCAATATCAAAATCTCATATTCGAAAAACAGCATAATCGTTAAAATGTCAAGTTCATTCGTACGTATATAGAATACAAATGCAGTCATTTATGAATTTCAAATACAGCCTGCGATTTAAAAACACACTGCCATATAATTAAACTACATTGTATTATGATAATCAATGTTTCGTTGATTAAATAGCGATCAGTGTAGACCCTACAGTGATCGAAGTGGTGGCAATGTGTGCGCTATACCATAATTGAGACACGCCATGGGTTTTTGTACCTTCGGACATCTGCATAATTTCATTAAATACGTTTGCAAAATTTACAATATTTTTCATAAATTAAGTCAAAAGTTGCGGAATGTACTCTGAAACCTTTGTCAACTTTTGACGCCATTTTCGTATTGTATATTTTGTAAACGTATTTCATGAAATTACAAAATCCCATGACGTGTCTCAATTATGTATGCATGACCGGTTTGACAAAGCAGTTATATCACCGTGTGCTTTGACCTTGCATACATTAATCATGTAAATTTGAATTGCTATACATACCGTCCATTTTTCTTGGTATCAAATTTCTTCAAAAGTTCGGCCTTTTCATCTGTATCCATATTGAACTGCATAGTGTTCATAATTTCCTGCAAATATTACAGTTAAACATCAATTAGCAGTGCAATACATGCGTGTCTTTGAACATGAATAGTGGCTGAATACGTACAGAATGCGCTTTACAGCAGTCCAATAATTTGAAATGCGTCACAGAAGGATGGCATTAAGTTAAGGATATATAACATCATTGACACAAAGGATGCGAAACATAACTACGAACTTACGTGCTGATCATCTTACAATAACGCATATCAACCGGTGACAGGTGAAAACATACACTGTTGTCAAGCTGATAGGTCTGGTAAAGAGAAAGTAATATTCATCAAACAGCCGAATATCACACAGAAAAAAAAAAGACGTATGTGTGCCAGTAGCCCGTGTTAGTCATTGGAAGATGTTCCATATCCATTATATGGTTTCTCGCTACGAACATAATGTTACACTGAACCAGCACAATGAGTACTTACAGACATTTCACTCGTGGCAACCGATGAGGAGCCGCTTCTATCGATGTACTTGAACACAGACTTCAGTCCCTCCCAGTTGTTGATTACCTGGTGGACAGAAACAAGTATCACTGCATCGTGGAGCCATTACTGAGAGATATAGGATGAGAGACAAAACTGAGTGAATTCGTGATTTCAAACCTCGACCCAGTTAAAATTGTGTCTTTTACTATCGAACATCTAACACCATGGAAATTATAAATATAGTGTGCAATCAAAATCTTAGTCGTATTAAAGTTATACAGCCTATACAATATATAACTGCAATTGCATACAGTATAGTTTACATTTGTAATGAAAAGGAAGCGACATGTACATTTACAATCGGCTGTGTGTCTTGTCTACACATATTCGCCTTCTCCAATTTTCAACTCGATAACATACATACTTACACTGCTCGTTTTTTTTTAATTATATTTTCATTTACAGACGAAACCATAATGATCATAATTCAATGAAATCGTATCTACTTACAGCTATATATGCAATGTACAACATCCTAGTTGTGTTCGTATGAATCTGCGACAGTGATTAGAACTATAAATTGCCGTCCAAGTTACCATTACCGAAACGGAGCCATTCCAACCCTTGCACGGTACATGCATGACGTATACTATACGCTGTTCATATTGACACAATTATAGGCACCACGACTTACATCTGGCCGTATCTTGACTAGAAGTGACTTGGTGCGCGTGCTTTGTGTGCTGAGTATCGAGGCCCGTGACGGGGCGTGGCTCGGTATGGAAGACACACGCGATACCCCGCTGAATGCCGATGTGGAGCGCGACAGTGTGTGGTGCGAGTCACGCGGGGAGCGCGCGTGCATGTGGTACAGGTGATGCTGTGGGTTGTCGGGGTGGGCCTCCCAGCTGTGGGCGGCGGGCTGACTGCCCAGGACATCCCGTTGTAGCCGCTCCTCCCGCCGCTCCCTCTGTATATGCCGGGCCGTCTCCACGAGATCAGTCGTGTCTTCTGCACAATCCAATACACAATAAACTAGAAATGTGGCCTGTCGGCACACGAATGCCCCAGCTGGCAGCCAAATAAAACGAGACACATTTGAAAACAAGGAAACAGAAATTATAAGCCATTTACCCGAGCGTTAAGGTTTTAAACACACAAAGTATGTGACATCGACACTGGGCTTGGCGGGGGCTGGACGAATGTGGATTTGTCACAGGGTGGTAGAGAACCATTGGAGCAATGTGTGTGTGAAATGTGAAGCAGGTGCGTAAGGCAACATAAATTATAAGTCATTTACCAGAGCGTTAAGGTGTCGAATGCACCAAGTCTGTGACCTTGACCCTGGGCTTAGCGGGGGCGGGACGAATGTGAATTTGTCACAGAGTGGTAGAGGATCATTGGAGCAATGCGTGTATGAAATGTGAAGCAGATCCGAACAAGGAAACAGAAATTATAAGCCATTTACCCGAGCGTTAAGGTTTCAAACACACAATGTATGTGACATTGACACTGGGCTTGGCGGGGGCGGGACGAATGTGGATTTGTCAAAAGGGCTGTAGAGAACCATTGGAGCAATGCGTGTGTGAAATGTGAAGCAGATCCAAGGAAGAAAACAGAAATGATAAGTCATTTACCCGAGCGTTAAGGTTTTGAATGCACCAAGTATGTAACCTTGGCCCTGGGCTTAACGGGGGCAGGACGAATGTTGTGGATTTGTCACAGGGCGGTAGAGGACCATTGGAACAATGCGTGTGTGAAATGTGAAGCAGATCCGAGCAAGGAAACAGAAATGATAAGCCATTTACCCGAGCATTAAGGTTTCGAACGCACCAAGTCTGTGACATTGACCCTGTGCTTTGCGGGGGCGGGATGAATGTGGATTTGTCACAGGGCGGTAGAGGACCATTGGAGCAATGTGTGTGCGAAATGTGAAGTAGATCCAAGCTAGGAAACATAAATTATAAGCCATTTACCCGAGTGTTAAGGTTTCGGGACGTACGTACGTACGGACGCCGGTAACACTATATGCCCCCTCACCATTCGGTGGCGGGGGCATAACAATATGTGTACTAGTGTGTCGTTAGTGGCGGTTCAATGGGTTCGTACGAACGCCATTTTTTGAACCCAGCAGGACTTTTTAATATATAAATGAGGTCCAACCATTTTAAATGCATTCAAATGCCCTAATAACAAAACACAGTAAAGCGGTACGCTTCTTAAATTGACCCAACAGGTTTTGCCCATGAGCCAGTTGTTGTCCAAACATACCCGAATGCAGACTTCTAGAAACAAAACAAAAACAACGTTTTCGGGTTGTGAATTAACCGAAATCTGTAAACGGTCCAGGGGCAAACCCAGGGCCCCATACACATTTCGATTGCTTCACAGCTGAAAGTCGATCCATCCTTTTGAGACATGCTGGTGACACGCATGCCGTATGCATCACATGTGTTTCGTTGGCATTGCACATTTGGAAATTAGACTATTAGAGAGAATTTCACCGTTTGTAGCGGCATATATTGTGCATGATATTGTTAAATTTTGTTGTTTTTCTTTATTGGATATAAACAGGTTGAAAACTATGTGTGTCAAAGACCAGTACTGGCATATAAATCGGATTACGGTTGAATAGGTTCCGCATGGACTGTGAATGTATCTAGATAATGCATTTATAAAACACTTTTCTTTTACGTTTAGATGTAATGCCGGGCCGGCATTACATCTAAACGTAAACTAAAAGGGTTTTATGAAATATAAATGTGCAAGTTTGGGAAAATATTACAATACATGCATACATGTATACGGGTAAATCAAATAGATAACTTCCCATAACCCGAAAACAGTACCACTGCACTCATTTTAGATTCCATGTAGAGTAGATACTTAGGTTTTCTAAAAAAAAACATACACACCATACAAGCAATATTTCAAGCAATACAGCGAGACAAATACCGTGATGGGCGACTTGGCATTATACAAATCTGAAATAAAGCTCACATACATGAAGAGTTACATTTTCTTTCAGTTTTTATCAGAGACTTGTTATGCGTGATAAATAATAACTAATACAGTTGCTTGTACATTAACTGCATATTACTATCATCATTGTACAACGTTCATGAAGATCGTCGGCAGGCAACCGTAACTTAGTTATAATTATAATTCCACAGTCCGACCGGCTTGCAACATGGATGAGACTTCAATGAATGCATGGCGACCAAATATAGATTAACATTTGAGCCTTAAACGTTACATTGTACCATTATTAATCGTCGGTCGATCGGCTGACCTATACATATATGTGTGTAATAAGAAATAGCATTAGTCCATAGTACATTTTGAGCAACACCCACATGCCCCCACGCACATAGCCCATTACATTCTAGGGATACACCACTTATTCGATCACACTGCAATATAATGTGTTGAAATAGATTTCGCCAAATGTTATGTTTCTACGATCGACTGTATTTAACCCTTACAAGTCGACATACCATAAAGCAAATATTTGAAAACACTATAGATACGGTTAATGAACAAGCCGTCTCATCAAGACAGTATATGCCAATATTTTGCAGACAGTTTAAAATAACCCTTTCTCTGATTAATGAAATATTTCAAGAATGAACATGGAACTATCAATTTCAGATATTTAGCGGTGAAAGGGCTATGTGATAGGTCATCAGTACATTAATACAATCCAGAAAAAATAAGAAACGATGAAAACAAATTTCAACCATCTTCGTCAATATCCACAGACTAGTATTTCAAATAGAATGCCATTATATAAATATCTTCATATTATCGCCAAACGTTCGATGAATGAAACGTATGCTTAACTCTTTGCATGCTAGCGGCGAAAATATCCGCCAAACGAATTAGGAGTATATGTTTTATTTCTCTCTGTACATATGTCTTGAAATTTCATGAGAATTGAGTCCTCAGGACTCAATTCTAATGAAATTGCAAGACATATTCATGATATCTACGGGGAGAAATACAAGAAAATGTGATGAATTCTTGTCCGCTAGTTTTGAACTATGTATAGCCCGCAAGTTTCCCAGCATGCAAAGAGTTAACATAACTTGGTATCCCGAATGTAACGGGTCAAAATGACAAGAAAACCACACTCGCCGTAACCCACACACAATTACAAATACAATTACAACATACCGTCAGGTTGGTACCAAATTTCATCATGCTCATCAATGTTAAACAAGTTTTCTGGAACCATACATAACATGTATTGAACATATTTTGTGTTGTTGTGTCCTGTAGTGGAAGAGAATATACTAATACAAATATGCATATACATCTATTTAAGTCCAAATAAATATTCCATTACTTTGTACGTACATGTAAGCAGTACACGCTGGTATTGTGTTATTGAAAACTCATTTTGATAAGTTAAGAAGCGACTTAAAGTGTGTTTTTTTTCGAACCCTCGACCCTAAGAACAGTATCGTCTAGCACAACGGTGAATTCGACGGTACCATTACGTCGCCGCGACAACCACATTCAAGATTGCACAAATGAAGTATATGTACAATTAACTTGTTCAATGAGTTAGCCCCCTTCATCTACTGACCACTTCAGTTGTGTAAATTCTCAAATATAATATAATGTTGCTACAGTATGTCTAGCAACAAAACTATCCATACATGTAATGTATTCTAGTGATATGAGTGACCTACCATATACAAGGGTCTCCTTCTCCACATGGGGGACCTTGAAGCCGATGAAGTGCTGGACAAGGGTACTATAGTTATACATGCCGTCCGTGGTCACGTTCAACGTCGCCCACACCCTATCCAGCTCCTTGGCGTATAGAGACAGGCCGGACCTACATACAGAAACATATAATGCCTTGCAGGTACAGTATCACACGCGATGTCTCAGATATTCATTGTCATGCTATCCGCTGCATACACAGCAAATCATATACATGAAACAATAAGAAAGTTGATCAAATCTAGTGATGCGATTGACTGATATATTATATCAATAATCCTACCATTTTATTCGATCAGCTTGTCCCCCAGATGCGTTATATTCGTGTACGCTACTGTCATAAACTGTGAGTGTCAGGATACATAATTTGGTTGCACATTTTCATTATACACATACCAGTAAGCAACATTCGTAAAATATTTTGTTTTTGTTATAAATTGATCATAATGTACATCGTTTTAAAAGCTTTCACTATAGATGATAGTATTAGTAGTAATATAGCTTTATTTCCTCCATTTGCATATACATTAATTAAACAAGCATATACATATGTAATATACGATAGAAAGATAAACGCATATAAATTATACAGTTCACAAATTCAGGTATACTTCTCTCTAATATATGCAAGTAAACTATTTGTTATATTAGTCATCCTTAAAATATACCTATGCCCATGCGCATAGTGACCTAGGTCTAAACTGGTCAGAAAATCCAGTGCATCATCAGAGCAGCCAGCCCACCTTGCAGCACATCCGTGGTGAATATGCATACACATTACACGACACAACGCTCTACTTACATTTTTAACAGCGCCCCGAATTGCCATTTGCTCATTCGGCCCGTCTTCCGTTTGTCCATGGCTTTGAAGTTCTGGAAGGCAAATAAATGCAAGTCAAATTCAAGAGATGCATGTACATATAGAGAACACTAGGTTAGTGCCGTGAATGGGAAAATAGCTGACAAGGCTTAGGAAACGGGAGCCCATCCCTTTTCCGTGCTGGGCCAGATATTTATTTCCCATTCAAGGCACAAACCTACTATTCTATTCATTCCGTCAACACCTACAAATGGCTTTAAAATGCAAAAAATAACCCCAGTCGCATCCTCAAAATTGGAGAATCAAGTAGTATGACAACCGCACATAATTCATACGCAGTGATTATGTCGTATTGGCAGGATATCAAAAATGTTTCACGGCACATACACACTGTGTTGACGGGATAAGTACAATTATCTATGACATAAACACAGACATACGATTAATTGCACTACGATTGAAATCAAGGTAAAACAGTTAGTTATGTGATATACATACATGTATATAGTAAAGCAGTTCGATGTTATACCCACCTTGTCGAATGTATGGAACCTATTTTTGAACACGTCATCCAGTTGCCCTTGTATCTGTAAGTATATATGTACACATGTACTTACTATAAATAATAAATACACATGTAAATTATATAGACATGATAGTCGCAAACACGTGTACATGTATAGTATTTTCATAAAAATCGCACATACAACTCATTTACTTCTCCAGTTCTATTGTGTTATATATCTGTAGATGACGGGCTGACAATGTGTATTTGACGTTTACAATGAGATACATACATCTATTAACTATATATTTATTTCATTTTTTTTATATTAGTTCGTAATAAATGGAGAATTGTATCACACATGAACATATGAACACGGAAAGTTGATACTTTGCACATGCATAGTATGATATATTTTCGAAAATAATTTCGAATGTTCAAATTATCACATACGCATATTCAATGTCAATACATACAGTGGATTAATATGAACGTCAATGTGAGGCTATACAATACAGGGAAATATGGCTACACGTGCAAATCTGTGAAATAAATAGTATTGATAACGAATAGCTGCTGATCTCTTTTTTGGAGAGCTGTAAAATAGGAAATTAGCTGTGAATTATTAACCATGCAATGTGAATAGTTATTCCTATTTGTTCAGTTTATAGAAAGTGCGTTCAGTGGTTTATGAATGTATCTATTTATTAGTTTATTTATTTAGAAGTATGCGTCACAGGCTGTATAAATCAGTATGTCGTTATCGATCACCTGGTATGGACATTCACCGTTCGCAAGAATCATATTTAGACACTAATCAATATGTAACAAATTTACTTGCTATGGATGTGTACAGTACCTTTAAAGGTAGGTTTCACAGGTGAATTACATGATACCTTGGGGGGCATGAGTGATAATGTTGGGAGGGAAAGCTTGGCATTGTTCCTCTGGCTGTGTATTGTCCAGTAAAACACAATGGGTATACTTTTACTTGGTCAGTATAGGTAGGGATTGTGGATAGGGCAGTTGAAAGCCAGACATAGTTGACAAAGCTGGTGTGAATATGTGAGAAGGACAAATGTTGTGATGATAGATGTTCAGTAGAGAGAAAATTGAATAAGGGGTAAGTAGACTGTAGATTGATGGAGCGATTCTGTCGATTTGTGTGGTAAATTGAGTGAAATGATATGGTGTGAACGTGTTGACATTGGGAAGATAGCATGGGTAAAGGGATTTCTGTCCCTTTGTATTTTCCAGGTCCAACAAGCCCCTTTTTCCCCAATGTACGTGTTGGTAAATCGACAGGGTAGATACGAGGAAGGCGTGTATGCGTGGTGGCCGTTGACGAGAATGGGTGCAGTGCCATACCTGGTGGTTCACCATTTGAACCGTCTTGTGCACATATAGAAAGACAGATGGTTCACCATTTGAATCGTCTTGTGTGAAATTGATACACATATAGCTGGTGTAAAATACTCATTAGTGCTTGTGGAAATATATGTGTAAACCAATAGGAAATTACACATATCATTTATACACTGGATATTCAGCTTACAAGAAGTTCCTTATGTGACAAAATTTAATCATGTGTCGGATGTATGTTCATTTATAAGATAAATATTATGTAATCATCATAGTGTGTCGTTGATATATAGTAATTGTATGTCTGAGTTTATTAGGTTTGTGAATTGAATGAATTATTGACATTGATACAATTTTCAACAAAGCAACATAGACTACATGGACAACAAATTGGCGGATATACTGATAGTGGAGTATTTGTGGGAATAGATTTTATTCCAGTTAAGTGCAGAATATGACTGTTTGGACTGTTATATTTTCGAGTATAGTCTGTGTATAAATGAAACATTTTGCATAATTGTATATACATGTAAATACATAAACAATATGTAAACGACATCTAACAGAACTGTGTTGTATAATTGTCTTCCTGTAGCAACCTATAGAAACATCCTTTAGATCGTTACACAATAGTTCGCCTGTATCGTTTATTTCGATAACGGGCGTGGTGATATAGCATAGCAGCAATGCATGTACCGTCCTAAGATTGCGCAATTAAATCATAAGGATCTCTCATACTACTTACACAGTGGTATTTAAGTTAAATTCTCTGTATAAGATAAATTTACTAATGTATTATATCCATATATTTGTTAGCAAAAATAAACCACAAAGCGTACCATTACGGTCTTTCAAATACTTGATTATTGTGCAATAAACATGAATGTGCAACTAGAGGAAGTGATTGAAAATAAACACATTTTAAAAGTATGTAAAGTAATATACATGTAATATGTGTACAACCATGACAATATATGTTCTAATTAACTGTGTGACCAGTGTGGCATCTGGAGAAAAAAAACAATGTACCTCCGCAGGAACACATCTCTATCGAGTTCAACAAATATTTCAATGCAGCTAACAAAGTATTTAGAAGTGCATCGATCAGGTAATATAAATGTGCTAGCCCCTATTGCACTGGTCCAAAACAAAGTGTTGTTATGACTGGTCACATATGTAGTTATATTGTACCACTTTTGCATACAATAAAAACAAAGGAACATGTATTAAATGATACAACTATAAAGCAATACTTGTTTTTGAGATAATGTCTGTGTAAATCATGAACAATTAATACAATATGACACTTATATAGTTCAGCGAGCATATGCGATATGATTTCATTGGTGTTATTAGTATGGTGCAGACACGGGAATGTTGACATAATAATGTGAATATGAAAATGGTTATGCAAACATGAGTTACAATACGTAGTTAATCCTTACCACGTCCATGTCCTTCCTATGGTTTATCTGAAATATTTCTTTTATACGTGAAACGAATTTGTGAATGATGATACGATCAGCAGAATGCCAATATGTCAGCCGTCGCGGTTGACTACAGTGTTTCGTTCGTTTAACAACAAGGTCATACATGCAACTGTACTGTAGAACTTAAATCATGCTATGCACCATGGACAAGATCCAGGACAATACAATGTAGAAAGAGAAATTAATATATAACGAATACTACTGTCACAGTTGTGCAATACTATTAATATCGAACATTCCACAAGGGATGTCCATTTATTTTTATCAAATTCAGATATACAACTCTTGAAACTCAGTTTTTAACATAACTACATGTATGGGGCCGTAATGAAAACAAGCAAGACATAGAAACAATGCACATGATGAAGTTAACGAAAAGAGATGTGTTCAACTTATTTTGACACACATGTGAATTGATTGAAAATAGTTCGTAGACAAGTGTAGTTACTATTATAATATGAATATTACGCATATATGCTGGCATAGCATAGCTAAAATAATTTGCTGTCAAATCGTATAACATCTATACAAAATGGTTTGTCTTTCACGCCAGGTAAAAGCTTGTTTACATTCAACACACTATTTTCATGTGAACTTATATTTATTAAATCTGACTTTTATTGTTTGTTTTTATATTTTCAGTTGCAACGCACCAATAGCTAAGCACACATGGTTGGGATAAGCCAACTCATGTCGTATCTTGGATTTACCATTAACAATTTCCCACGATGTATGGCTACAATAATTAATTGACTATGTAAGAACACCCATGATGATTAGAAGTTACTGGCTGGGATAATACACACACTTCCTATTTATTACATGTTATCGTCTTACCATTATATAGTTTTGTTCCAGTAGTGTTGATGGTGATGAAAAAGCTTTTTTATAGCCATGTTATAAGTAGACAATAGAGAGTGCTGCTGCAGCAAGAATGTGATGTTTGAAAACAATAGGTCTTGATTAAAACTCGAGATCTGAGAAAATCCGGAAATGTACCCGTCATCATCTAAACGGTGGATGTATACGAAGAGTTTTGTTTACACTTATAGTGACATCACTTGATAGTATAGAGTATGCATTATAGTCTTCAAAGCTAAGCAGTTGGCACTAGCGTTAATGAATAATAGGTGTAGTGCTTTGAATTTGTTTCAAAATAAGTTGAACACATCTCATACTACTACATTATACAGGCAACATCCAATTATAATACAACTGGCGACACGGCAATAGCTGTTCACCGACCTGTGCCAGACTTCGAACGTTTTCCGGCTCTTCCGGTTCCAGTGTGACATCCATTGCTGACTTGGAGATCTCCCGTAACCGCTCGACAGGAGGTGGTGTCGGAACCTCGTTCCGAGACACCAGCGCCACCTGGACCGGACCTTCGGTTTTCTGGTTCCAGGCGCCTGGACTATACATAAATGAATAGAGGATACCGGCATGGTTTTCTTGATATAAAGAGAGTCAGGTGAAGTTAGGAAACGAGTTTCGTGACTCGCTGAAGACTTCTTAACGTTTCCGAGCCGAATATGATAAACATTTCATCAAAGAAACAGAAATATATCGCGTAACGTTTTATACTACCGAGTGGGCAACGTGGAAAACAGGACTAGTGCCTTTGCATATGAACTTTAGCAGAAAAGGCTTGAAAATTACGCGACTGTGAGCTATAGAGTGTGGATAATGTGTATGTGAACATTCAAGTCAATCTGGCATACAATTCCAATGATATGAACTAATTTCACGAAAGAGAGTCAGCGCATAATTCCGAATCAACTTCCATTGACTTTGTCCATGTGAGCCGCATGCGTTGTCTATGGAATTATTGGTAGCGATAAACAAAACAAGAATATGAGGTTGCAAGTCAATCGGACTCAGGGTTGCAGAGTTGACGAAACGTTTAACGACAATCTTACAGACGGACAACATTATACCACAATACGTTCAGTTTTTCTTTCATAACGGTCGTCTAAAATGCTACCATACAAATATGACGACAATGGTCCTACTTGAAACGGTCAGTGGGCAATAAATTACGGACAGTCATGATAATTGACAAACAATACCATACAATGCATACATTGCAAGTGCGGTTTTATTACATTTGTTCCAACTGGTAAGGTAATAGTTATCCACATAATAAAACTTCCAGTTATATAATACACACTAAGACACGAACAATTGGTTGTACTAATGATACATACGTTATATCAAATAGTTCCAGGAACTTTGTGTAGCATATAAGGCCGTCGGCGTCCACTCCTACGTCCGACTTCAGTTGCTCACATTGGTTGTCCTTCATAGCGTAGCCGAGCCGTTTCTCTATCCCCGCCCGGAATTCATGTGGGGTTATAACTCCTAGGTTATACTTGTCACATGTTCTACAAGTTAAGTTGTACTTATTCTCAATAGTCTGTACCCTTTGAAATTATTTTGTCTGGTTATTGGAGTATCTCCTCAAGTAGTTATGTTATTAGCGCATCAGGCGCGTAATCAGGGGGGTGCAACCCCTAAAATTTGGCCAGGTGTGTACACATAGAAAAGATAAGAACTACATTTCGTAAAATGAAAATTACTCTGCTAAAATAAATACAATTTTGCATCATATATCGATGTCTGGAGGGCTCAAGAAGCCAGGAGTTGCGTTCTTTATCCAACAAAAAATCATGGGGGGGCATGCCCCCGGACCTTCCTAGACAATTCGCGGCTATCGCCGCTCAATGCGCACCCCCCTCAGCAAGATCCAGGTTACGCGCCTGCGCATATTGATATGTACATCAGAGACACAATTTGGAGTAGGGTCTTATCTTGGACAAATTGCTCAGACTTTGTGATGTGAAGAAACATATTTGAATCCCTATCAATAAAGGGGAAGTAACAATCGGCAATCCATTACTGATCATTACTGCACTGGTTGTAGGCCGTTGTTGGCTTCTGAATGACTTCGAAATGTTTGGAGCAAATGTTGTCAGCTCTCGACTTTACACTACAGTGGAACCTCTGTAAACCGCACACCCTGGGACATCCCAGGGTGTCCGGTATATAGTTTATCAACTATAAATCAGGCATATGACCACTCCAAGACATGTTTTCATGCTTCGCAATCAGGAACAGACAGTACCATCGGAGACAAATGACGATGAAACCCGTCAGAATTACCCACAGTCATGTACAGTAAGTTAACACTATAACATAATATAATCATTGTTGATGAATACACTGGGCGACTTACCTAGTATTTAAAATAGCGATGTTTGAAAACTTAAAGCGGTGTGTTTCGTTTGGAGTGAAACTTACCTGAAATGGCTGAGTAACTTGATGAAGTCCCCGTGGAAATGATCGGTCAGACTGGAATCGAGCTGATCGGGAGTCAGATTTGCTGTCGGGTTGGGAGTATCTCTATGTGTCCTGAAATGTAGTTGTAAGATTTTCAGACTCTAATAACTCTCATTAACGAATTGAAGAGATCAGTGGACGAGTTTGTTAGGTACTTAGCCCCCTTCTTGTGTTGACCTATTCAATTACTTGCGGCATAATTCTCTAATACAGACGTGCGCAGAACACCGAATCATGCATCGACGATATTGTGTATTTATGTGGTTATAAATATGTTAATGATGAAACAACCTTTTCAAAAACTGTAAAACAAACTTCAAATCGTTTCTGTGTGGATGGCCTATATAATGCAGATATGGATGATATTAAAGAAACATGGTATGAAATATCCAATGAATGCGACATATACAGGGTATGGGATCACGTGGTCTATTGTTTTGTCTGCAGTAATGGCGGCGCCAATGAGGTATCATGTAAATCTTATTTTTCATCAATACGACTGTGTTTTTTTCCTTTTAATAATGACCATGTTCCAACCGTTAATAATACGAGTCCACCAATAGCAAACTTAGCAGCATTACTTTTGTAGTTAGTCTGAACAATTTGCAGATAAATTTAATCGGACCAAGTTTAAACAACGTTCGATTCCTATACTAGGTGTGATGTCATTGGACACTGCGGCGCTGAGAGTCTCCCGCCGAAATCTGAAGTGACTAAAATAGTATGACTGTGTAATTAGTTACCAAAGTTTATTATTTGACTGCATATTGCTCACGTCAATGATTGACCTTATCATTTCGATTTAGATGAACGTCACTCACGGTGGATTTTTTTCTTTTGCTGTCTTGGCAGTTATGTTCTTTTCCGCTCTAATTTGGTACCTCTGTAGGAATTCTCTGTAGTTGATCTGACCCTTTATAGACCTAAATCCAGACCTGCAATATAGTATGGACAATGGGTCCTAGAAGTGTGCACAGTGCACGTGAAATAAGTCTGCAAATAAGACATCATCAGTAGCCTATTTCACCAACATTGCAAAGTACACTTACGTAGCAAAGTACACTTTCAGGGAGTAATCATTTATTTTTTCCAAAATGCATTATTTCATGTAGAACTAAACACTGCATATATTTGATGATTAAAAGTATGCAGAATTATTATACTGACTTTATTACATAATCGCAGCCAAAATTGCTGTGATAATGTAATAAATTCAGTATAATAAAAATGAATAAATTTATCCTTAAATTGAAAATGTCTCCCTCAAAGTATACTTTGCTAGAAAAGTATACTTTGCAATTTTGGTGAAATAGGCTACAGAAGCGAACAATACATACTCCAACATTATATATCTGAGGATACATGTATTATATTTATCTAATTATCAGTGGTTTATATAACATAATATGTATTTCTCCAGTTAAATTATTCTATTAAACTTAAACTTATTTATGGCATATGCTCATTAAATATGCAATCGTTAGTATGGAATGACAGTACTTACATCTTAAGGAAATGGTCAAGATCGGTAATAGATATGTTGAGGCCGAACTCTTGTAGCACTCTTTTGAAATCCACCCTCGACAGAAAGTTGTCGTTCAGGAAATCGAACAATTGAAATGCAGTTAACATGGCACTATACGCCTCTTCAAACTGTAACAAAGCACAATGCAATGGCCAATGGAAGAAAGTTGGCTAAATGGGAGAGGGGGCTAACTCCCTTTTGGAGCTAGCCCCCTTATTCGACTGACCCTGTAAATTATAATGTGACACATTACTGTCTGTTTCACGAAACATATCCAGATTTTACGGCTATATAAACAATGGAAAAACAATATGTTTTCAATAATATTACATTTTATCAAAATTTAAGAATGAACCTTCTTTTTATTTCATGAAATTTGGTCTAATATTGATTTTATTTCGAAAAATGAGTTCTAATATGTCTATGGGGATTTAACATGTGAAAAAAAGAATTTCGCAATAAAATCAATATTGGACCAAATTAATATATTGTTTTTGCATTATTTATATAGCCGTAAACTTTGGGCAGGTTTCGTGAAACAGACAGTAGAAATAATGCACCCGAACGATACGTTTATGGAACGACATAAACACAAACCTATGACGTTGCAAGTTATGGGACATTACTGTCTGTTTCACGAAAGCTGCCCAAATTTTACGGCCATATAAACAATTCAAAAACAATATTTTTTTCGATAATATTAAATTAAAAGAAAAATTAAGAATGAGCCTTCTTTATATTTCGTGAAATTTGGTCAAATATTGATTTTATTGCGAAAGTAAAATTTCCCCATGTTAAATCCCCATAGACATCTTCACGGAGAGAAGATGTCTATGGGGATTTAACATGGGAAATTTTTTTAGAATTTCAGAAATACTGGACCGATTTTTAAAATTTAACTTTTGTTTTCTTAGTCAGATCATTTCCAAGCTATCTAGCTAGGTTTAGGAGTCAATTTCCAAAACAATATGTTTTTTAACTCCTCCCACAAGTCCTCTACCTCTTTTTCCCCATGTTAAATTCCCATAGAGAAATCAATTTTTCGTAATAAAACCAATATTTGACCAAATTTCACGAAATAAAAAGAAGGCTCATTCTTAAATTTTGCTTTAATTTAATATTATCGAAAAAAATATTGTTTTTGCATTGTTTATATAGCCGTAAAATTTGGGCAGGTTTCGTGAAACAGACTATAGTGTGATTGATGTGTAGAGGAAAAAGGTAATCATAAATAGTTAATTCGCTACTTCTATGCAGAAAACGTTGGCATTAGTGAATGGCATTGATCTTGAGATTACTAGTATGTAGGTCATATTCTGCGGAATGGTGCAGCATGCTGTTACAAAGGCACCATCGAACTATGAAAACAGTTGATGTTCTGATGAATCGTACATGTAGCATACATATACTTTCGAACACATATAAACAATATAAAGGCACATATACTTACTTTATAATGCAAACAGTCAATTATGTTTTCTAGTTTTGGATGGACCTTTGGTCGCTTTGGTATTTCTATTTTTTTGGGAGCAGTTTCTTTGTTTTCGTCTTTGGCAGTATTTAAATTGTCTTTAGCATTTGTTTTATTTTCTTTTTCAACGTTATTTATTGCTGTTGGAACATTGTTTTTATCCGCTTTCCTTGTTGATTTATTCTTGTTGGCTTTATTTTTCTCGTCTTTATCACTATCACTATTGTTCCCGGACCCACCCTCTTTGCTTAGTAACTTCTTAATGTCTGCACTCTGGTCGTCAAGTCCGTTTGTATGGCTTATTTCAGAATGAGGCCGCATTCCTTTTGGATATGCAGCGCCACGTGGTGTGTAGGGCGCCGCCTGGCGAGGAAACCCTCTAGGGTCAAGTCCGCATTGGCGGAAGAATTGCTGCGCTTGTAAGCCTCCTGTTCCTTCGCGGTCATATCTGGAAGAGATTGGAACAACACGTATATATGGCTGTGGAGAACTGGGGCTTATGGGATGTGTGAAAGTGTAGCTCACTAGAAGGCGAAATCTACATAAACTCAAATAAGTAATGCCCGCTCTAAATAATTAGAGTTAGCATTAAATATTTAGAACTAGCTCCAAATGATTTAGAGAGCTCTTCAAATGATTTGGAGCTAGCTCTAAATAGTCAATGCTAGCTCTAATTATTTAGAGATATCAATAATTATTTGAGTTTATGTAGATTTGGCGTTCCATACTTATCAAATATATAGCACGCTCCTGTAGCCTGATGCACAGGCTGTACTGGATCTACAGGCTGTACTGGATCTACAGGCTGTACTGGATCTACAGGTTGTACTGGATCTACAGGCTGTACTGGATGCACAGGCTGTACTGGATCTACAGGCTGTACTGGATCTACAGGCTGTACTGGATCTACAGGCTGTACTGGATCTACAGGCTGTACTGGATCTACAGGCTGTACTGGATCTACAGGCCAGGCTGTACTGGATCTACAGGCCAGGCTGTACTGGATCTACAGGCTGTACTGGATCTACAGGCTGTACTGGATCTACATGCTGTACTGGATCTACAGGCTGTACTGGATCTACAGGCTATACTGGATCTACAGGCTGTACTGGATCTACAGGCTGTACTGGATCTACAGGCTGTACTGGATATACAGGCTGTACTGGATGCACAGGCTGTACTGGATCTACAGGCTGTACAGGATCTACAGGCTGTACTGGATCTACAGGCTGTACTGGATGCACAGGCTGTACTGGATCTACAGGCTGTACTGGATCTACAGGCTGTACTGGATCTACAGGCTGTACTGGATCTACAGGCTGTACTGATCTAGGCGTATGGATCTACAGGCTGTACAGGATCTACAGGCTGTACTGGATCTACAGGCTGTACTGGATCTACATGCTGTACTGGATCTACAGCTGTAGGTCAGGTGTACTGGATCTACAGGCTGTACTGGATCTACAGGTTGTACTGGATCTACAGGCTGTACTGGATCTACAGGCTGTACTGGATGCACAGGCTGTACTGGATCTACAGGCTGTACTGGATGCACAGGCTGTACTGGATCTACAGGCTGTACTGGATCTACAGGCTGTACTGGATCTACAGGCTGTACTGGATGTACTGGATCTACAGGCTGTACTGGATCTACAGGCTGTACTGGATCTACAGGCTGTACTGGATCTACAGGCTGTACTGGATATACAGGCTGTACTGGATCTACAGGCTGTACTGGATCTACAGGCTGTACTGGCTCTACAGGCTGTACTGGATGTACTGGATCTACAGGCTGTACTGGATCTACAGGCTGTACTGGATCTACAGGCGTACTGGATCTACAGGCTGTACTGGATCTACAGGCTGTACTGGATCTACAGGCTGTACTGGATCTACAGGCAGGCTATACTGGATCTACAGGCTGTACTGGATCTACAGGCTGTACTGGATCTACAGGCTGTACTGGATCTACACTGGTGGCAAAATGTATAGTCCACATTTCTCCAGTCACAGCCACATATGATGGGAACAGTGATACATTGTGCTCCTGACTTGATCCCTAGACTTTACATTATACATTTTATATGAATATGTAGTGTAGTCCGGTTAGCTATATGTTCTAATTATTCTCACTTCAGTATGACTTTGTTGTCGTGTGTATTTTTGTATTATTTTCTAGACATTGCGAGTGCCTCTGTTGAATTTTAGAAATTGTCCTCACCTTCACATATTCATTATTCCCAAATGAAGACATGTAGCATATTAGTGATTAAAAATACAAATTATTGGAGAGGATTTCAAAATGTGTTAGCTTTAAATCAGTTCCATATCACGACATGTATTGATAAAGATATGCTTCTTTGCAGCACGGTCAAATAAATATAGTTACATGTAGCCCAAGATAATAAGTATATTTAATGCTACCCCATAAGATGGTACCTTTGACCAGCATATATCGCTATTGATTTGCTCAACTACTGTCCTCACATTCACATATTAATTATTCCCAATTGAAGAGCATATCAGTGATAAAACTATCAAATTATCTTCTATGCTGCGCTATGAGGAGTTACCTTTACCACAGCCCAAATAATGTCCTCACATTCACATATTCGTTATTTCCAGTTGCGGACGTGGCGCATAGCAGTGATCAACATTATACATTATCTTCAATGCTATGCCATGAGGTGTTACCCTTGCCGCAGCCTGTATAGCTATTGAATTGACGAAATAATGTCCGCACTTAAACATATTAATTTTCCCAGTTGAGTATGCGGCGCATAACAGTGAAGAAAATTACATTTATCTACAATTATCTTTTGCGCTACGTCATGAAAAGATACCTCTGTCAAAGCGTGTATCGCAATGGAATAGCAATATTCGTTATTCCCAGCGGAGGACGTGGCGTATAGCTGTTGTCAAATGTACACATTATTTTCAACACTATGGTAACATTGACTCATATTACAAATTATCGTCAATGCTACGCCATGAGCTGCTACCTCTGTCACATCCTTCTCGCGATTGCTAAAATAGTGCCCGACATTCACATATTCATTATACCCAAGCGAGGACGTGGCACATATTAGTAGTCAAAACAACAATTGATCTTCAATGCTACAAGATGAGACGGTATCTTTGCAACACATTGCAAAATATATTTAATGCTTCGTCATGAGGTGGTACATTTGCCAGAAATTACAAATTATCTTCAATTCTACGCTTTGAGATGGTACCTTTGCCAAAGCCTGTTAAAGTCCTCGTCAGACATGAATATGCCCAGTGTGGCGTATGCTTCCCGTAATTGTGGAGGCAGTATCAAACCATTTGGCTCGAACACGGAAGCCGGAAACACTCGGTGGGCGTCGAAATTTCTGCAAAAATAATGTGGATACATATACATGCATATAACACTTAGTTTTTATGTATTATGCGGTTGGCTGACGGAGATCGAATACATGCAATAATAGATGCGTGCTGCTTTATGGACTAGTCAAAACATGGTGACAGGGTGAAGAATACATTCGGACTTGTACCTTGATTTGCATTTCTCTTTAAATATGGCATCAGAAAATGGCATAGATGTGTATGGATCGTGTGCCCGAATGTCCGTACGGCGTAGATAGGCTTCTGGGTAGCTGTTGTCGCCTTGGTACATGGATGCCGTCTGTATAGCACTCACCCAGTCCTTCTTATCCTGCAACACACGGACGGACAGTGATACTATTGGGTGTGGCTCTGCCATCATGGTGACGCGAACTGGTACTGGGCTAATGTACATATTAAAATATGAATGAATCTCTTGTACACAAACATGAACTTGCTCATACAGATGTCATTCATGGTACCTGATATTGCAAATGATGATCATGATGACGATCATCATGATGATGATCGTCATCATGATCATCATTTGCAATATCAGGTACCATGAATGACATCTGTACCATGATATTGATCATGATGATGGTGGTGGTGATGATGATTATGATAATGATGATGATTTGTATATGATAAAGTTATGCTATCGTGTATATCCTTGACGGAAATGATGTTCAGAAATTATTTACCAATTTATATTTCATTCTATGCTAAACCAAGACTACGTCCACGTGTTCTAATCAAATACATTAATAATAGAGTCACGCCATGTGATTTTGTACATTCGGACATCTGCGTAATTTTAGTAAAGGTACATGCCCACTCAGTAGGCACACAATGTTCTTTATAGGAATTAAATAAGTGTATAATTGTGTCACTATTCCACCAGTTCTAAAAGTTGCCCGCTATACATATATAATCATTTAGTAATATGTGTTGGTATCAGCCTGTTTTCATATGCAAATGTTGCATTGATATTATTTTTTAATTATTTATACTAATTAAATGAGTCACCTGAAAAAATAATACTTTCAACAGATTATAAAGTATAATCATTGCACATAAAAAAATAATTGCAGATAATAAATAATAATGTCCGTTATCATTTGAAGGAAACACGGTCATCGCCCCTGATATCAGTGTGGACATTTACGTCTGATATAAACTGTATAATAATGCCAATCAGTACCTGGGGTAATGGTGAATGACTGTTTATTTTGCCACAAAATGCCTCATATGATGTATCTGATATACAGAACAGTGTGTGCGTACTGAGTGGACATGTATCTTTAAATACGTTTAAACAAATTACAATATGTTACATTTACGGAAACTATTGTAAATTTTGAAAACGTGTTTCATGAAATTACGCAGATGTCCGAAGATACAAAATCACATGGCGTGTCTCATATTATATAAGACGCACATCTTACCCTTAAGGCAAAACAATATTATGTGCGTCAATGTTTGAATGCTTTCTAGAACTATCATACCTCCGTGTCCTTGAAGTATTGAATAAACGCCTCAAATGCTATTGTAGTTTTGTTTTCCATGCTCATTCTGTAACAACAGATACATGTACATGTATAGGCAATCAAACATGAACGACACATCAAGATAGCATTGTGAATATAGAGAATAGTAGGTTAGTGCCGTGAATGGGAAAAAATATCTGGCAAGGCTCAGGAAACGGGATGGGCGAGGCTCTGCCGAGCACATCCCGTTTCCGTGCCGCGCCAGATATGTTTTCCCATTCACGGCACGAACCTACTATTCTATTTATCCCGTCAACACCTACAAATGGCTGTAAAATGCAAAAATTGTATTGACTGGATATCAAAAATGTTTCACGGCACCGTGTTTCACAGCACATACGCACTGTGTTGACGGGATAAATATTTCTCTTTCAAAGGTTAGTACAGTCGAACCTCCTCGAACGGCCACCTCTCTACAACAACACCCTCTCTGTAACAGCCACTATTTGATATCCCAAATGGATGATTTCCTCTATATTTAACCCTTCGACTGCTGAACACGAAAATTGCTGTTGCTTTTCATTTTGTCTTCTTTCTCAATAAAAACATTGGAAATAATTCTAAAATGCTGTCAAAGCATGTTTTTGATGTGGATAATTGAAGAAAATAAACCAACAGCAGAGAACAAAATTTAATTCAGGAATAACCTCCTTACAACAGCAACCTCTCTACAACAGCCAGTTTTGCGTCTTCCCATGGGTGGCTGTTGTAGAGAGGTTGCACTGTACTACATGTATATAACATCCTGATACGTAACACTAAGCATCTAGAATAGAAATGTCACTCGACAAATGAATATGAGTAGTCATTGATTATAGTGTCAATATGTACCAACATACGTACGTATTCAAGGTGTATGATCACGTGGTACTAACAACAACAACAAGTACCGATTCAAAGTATGTATTCTTTCATAGTGTCCTTATTACGTAACGGATTTTGATGAAATATGGCGCATCAAACGCGTCTTGTTAAGCTGCATTTTGTGGCCTTTTCGCCCAAACTTCTGTCGTTTTTGCACATTGGTATTTTCTTCTTTGCTGCATGTATTCAATACATCAGCGATGGACATGATACAAATATATAAACTTTATATCATATCACTCCCACCGATGTATTTGATGGTCCAAGTATGTATGTATCTGGTTAGAGCAATCATATATGGGAGATGGGTACTTAAAAACTTTCACGCAGATTTTACAAAAACTTTAATGAAAATTTCATAGTTATTTTACCTTGGGCATGGGCGCCACTTGGATGGGCTATAGAATGAAAATATGGGTGAGGATATACAGAATAGTAGGTTAGTGCCGTGAATGGGAAAACATATCTGGCAAGGCTCAAGAATTTCTTTATTTCTCATCAGAAGTATATGTTGTGACCACTCATTTGAACCGTCTCGCCGAGACGGTTCAAATGAGTGGTCACAACATATACTTTGGTTCAGAAATAAGGAAAATAGATAGAGAATAGTATGGTTAGTGCCGTGAATGGGAAAACATATCTGGCAAGGCTTAGGAAACGGGATGGGCGAGGCTCTGCCGAGCACATCCCGTTTCCGTGCCGCGCCAGATATTTTTCCCATGCACGGCACTAACCTACTATTCTATTTATCCCGTCAACATTACGAATATCTTTAAAATGCAAAAAATAACACCAGCCGCATCTCCAAATCGTATTGACAGGATATCAAAAATGTTTCACGGCAGCGTGTTTCACGGCACAAACGCACTGTGTTGGCGGGATAAAAAGAGGTATGTGACTTATGGTTGTGGAGATGTTTGGTACTTAAAATGTTTAATACAAGTTTTACAAAATAAAAAAATAACGCTAATCTTGAAGTAATTTAACCTTGACCTTGGGCATGGGGGTCCGCATGTGTGGCCTATAGAATGATAGGGTTGTGAAGATATTGGGTACTTAACCGCGATTTAACAAACAAACGATAATACAAATTTCAAAGTAATTTGACATTGACCTTTCGCATGGGGGCTATGGGATGAAAATATGGATGATGATAATGAGGTATCTGAAGTCAAGTTAATTGGAGTTAGGGTTGTGGAGATATTGGGTACTTAAAAACTTTAACGCAGAAGTCAAAAAGAACTTTGACTAAAATTTCAAAGTAATTTGACCGCATGGGGGCCGCATGCTTGGGATATTTAATGAAAATATGGATGATGATAAAGAGGTATAGGAAGTTTCAAGTCAATCAGACTTAGGGTTGTGGAGATATATGGTACTGAAAAACTTTAACGGAGATTTTACAAAAACATTTTAACGCAAATTTCTAAATAATTTGACTTTGAACTTGGGCATGGGGGTCGCATGGATGGTCTAGAGAACGAAAATATGGATCACGGTAAAGAGGTGTATGAAGTTTCAAATCAATCAGACTTAGGGTTGAGATATAGGGAGATATTTGTAATGAAAACAACTTTAACGCAGATTTACAAAAAAAATTAACGCAAATTTCAATGTAATTTGACCTTGACCTTGGCCCGCATGGGTGGGCTATAGAATGAAATTATGGATGATGATAAAGAGGTTTGTGAAGTTTCAAGTCAAGCGTCGACTATATCAAACTGACCGCAAGTGGCTTGATAAAAAATGACCAGATAGCTGTGCAAAACATCACTTTTAATGAAATCTGGCTGGTTTGACCAGACATAATTGTATTAACTGACAACCTAAAGGTCATGTTACTATATGCAATCTTCGAAAACCCTCTGTTTACATGTTTCCTCATGTGTGTACGGTATACAATGTACTTACTTCCTGAGTAGTTTTGCGTATTGATCTGGAGTAACGTATCCACACAGTGTATACAGTATTCTCTGCAACGCCTCTCTAGAATATGACAAGAGTTTAACCACTTTAGAGCCGTCGAGATAATAAACGTGCTCATATGGTTACTATCAGCATGTTCAAGAGAATATACACTTTATGTAACATGCACTTAAAGACTATTTATGTCAGTTAGAGACATACCTCAAAATACACATAAAGACTATACAGTCGTAACTGCAAATTAGGATTAGAAATTAAGTGCGTGGTGTACGGAGCGCCGCAACGGCGTAGAATTCTTTTTTTGTGTATTAATTCGTTCCCACGAAATAACAATTCGTTTCCTCAATTTAACAATTCGTTCCATCAATTTAACAATTCGTTCCCTCAATTTAACAATTCGTTCCCACGAATTAACAATTCGTTCCCTCAATTTAACAATTCGTTCCCACGAAATAACAATTCGTTCCCACTGGAACGAATTGTTATATCGTGGGAACGAATTGTTAATTCGAGGGAACGAATTGTTAAATTGAGGGAACAAATGGTTATATCGTGGGAACCAATTGTTAATTCGAGGGAACGAATGGCTATATCGTGGGTACGAATTAATAAAAAATTCGATGTCCACGTAGTGGTGATACATGTATATGATTATACATTTGTATTTACATGTGTACATGTATGTCGCAAAAACTATGACTATACAACGCTCCAGTTACGATGCGTAATTTCATCAACTTTTGGGGGAATTTTGTTATTTCTTCACCAAAAAGTGGCAAGTTGGGAGTGCTTTAGAATCGTCTCATTGAGACGATTCTAAAGAACTCCCAACTTGCCATTTTTGGTGAAGAACTAAGAAAAATACGTCGAATATTTGGTCAAATTACGCAAATTACGCATGGCTATAGAACAAATTTGTAAATACTATTTACATACAACCATTGTATATTCACATGTGTACAGGGGCGTAGCCAGGGACAAATTACGCACACATACATATCAAATGGTAGAACATCGGGTGAGCACGGCTGACTCGTCGACTGAGCGAAGTGAGGGAGACTGCTAGGTGGGTCCGGGGGCATGCCTCCCCCCCCCCCCCCGCAATTGTTTTGAAACGGATATCCTATCTAACGCGTTTTCCTGCATTATTTACGGCACCATTTGTTTGTAATCGACATGTACGTTTGATACAAAATGCGTTCTGTTCCAGACTCAATAGCAATCCCCCCCCCCCCCCCACCACCACCACCCCCAAGATTTTATTGCATATTTCGAAAAAATAAGCCTTTTTTTTTCTTTTCTTTTTCTCGCACGCACGTGCGTACGTGCGTATGCCTGGCTACGCCACGTTACTGTTTCTGTAGCGATTTATATCATCAGTATTTCCAGTACTGTCGATATTTCTCAGATCATTGTTTTTATTGTTGTGCTCAATAAACCACAGACCCACAGTTTCAACTTTTCTTTCGACCCAATACATTGGCTGGCCGAAAGGTTAGAACTGTGTGTTTGTAGTTCATTATGCATCATTTAAAATATAACAATTTACTGGAATAGTTAAAAGTAATATGAAACAGTCAACGGAATGCGATAGGGTTACGTATATACCATTAGAGTCGGAGTTGACATCCATGTGGGTCGAACTGCATACACATAACACACATCAACTTCAATAATACAGTGGAACATCGTTATACCGAACACCATTGCGACATCGATGTATTAATATGTGACCCGTTTAACTGTCATATATCGCTGATGTTGATCAGTGTTCATGATTGCAATGCACACAGGCATGTGTTTCGGTGTTCTTACATCGTAATTACAGGGAAACATCTCTAAACCGGACACCCTGGAGGGTGTCCGGTTTAGAGAGGTTCCACTGTATATCATTGGTTCAGTGGCCTGGGTTATATATTCCAGACAGTACAAAACCTGCCGCACCTGGATACGTTCCCCTTCCCAGTAGGATCATTGCCCTTGAATAGGTGGCGTATTCCGTAGTAGCCTGTGCCCAGCTTCTCCCGTAATAGGTCTATCAGCTACAATGAACAACAAGTTGTATACAATGTTCGTACATTATATGTGGCTGTGAATGGAGAAACGGAGCTTATGGGGTGTGTGATCAGTATAGGAGAAGATTGCAAGAGTTACCGTTCACAACTATGATCAGTGTAGCTCCGGATCAAATGCCACACTCTGTAGCCTGCTAGAGGTATATAGTGCATGTTAGACACACGACGGGTGTTTCATTGATTGAATGGCGAACAGTGCAGATATCCAGAGTGTGCGGATAGATAGACCGATATGGATTAATCGCTCTATTACTCTAGTCACAGACACATATGAGACACGCCATGTGAGTTTGTACCTTCGGACATATGCGTAATTTCATGAAATACGTTTCAAGAGTTTATACTATTTCCCGCAAATGGTGTAACAAATTGACAAATATTTCGGTGCACATGCGGAATTATATTAAACATGTACTCTGTCAACGTTTGACTTTATTTATGCAAAATATTGTAACTTTTGTAAATGTATTTATTGAAATTACGCACATGTCCGAAGGTACAAAATCATAACAGTATTTACATGTATACTAGGACGTACGTTTGGATGGCAGAAACAAATCGAGTACTACTGAATGAATGGTTTGTCATTTCAAGCCAGATGGCGCGTGTGCAATGACTAGAATGTATGTTGTGCATACAACCATGCATACTATATGTATATGAATTAACCCTTTCACCCCTCAGTAACTGGAATGGATTTTCATGTAAACAATCCAAACGTCACATTTAATGGTTTTCAGACTAGTCCATTTATGAAAAGGGGGTATTTTTTGTTCTAAAAAATAAATAAAAAAATAAAAAAGTGCAGATCCTGATGTGACGGCTCTTTACGAGCCGGCTCATCTGGATTTGCACTGTTTGCATAAACCGCTACTGTAACAGCGGGCTTTCGGGTTCAATTGGTTAATGCAAACAAAACTGTATATAATATTTGTCACGTGGCATTGGTAGCATTAGGTAGTTAAGTGGCAAGCGATAACTTAACATATGTCTGTTCCACGTTTTGCAGCCTACGAACTTTTGGCTATTAAACACATTAAACATCAAATATCTAAATGTAAGTACTTTTTCATCAAAATAAAATGTCACCCCTCCATAAAATATTGATTTTATTGCGAAAAGGAGGTAAAGAGAGACAATGATGGTCGAAAAACGAAACAATTTGGAAATTGACTCCGAAACCTGGCTAGATAAAATGTATTGGGGAGGGTGACTTTTTTGTTATTGATGAAAAACTGCTTACCTTTAGATATTTCTGAGATTTAATGTGTTTAACCCTTTGAACCCGAAATCCCGCTATAGCGGTTTATGCAAAAAGTGCAGATCCAGATGAGCCGGCTCGCAACGAGCCGTCTCATCAGGATCTGCACTTTTTTAAAGTAATGTTAATATTTATTAGAACAAAAACACCCCCTTTTCATAAATGGACGAATCTGAAAATCATTTTGTGACCATTGGATTGGTCGGAACATTAGCATATCACAGTCCATTCCAGTTCCTTAGGGTTGAAAGGGTTAATAGCCAAAAGTTCATCGGAAGCAAAACGTGGAACAGACAGTACTTCTATGACCAGGGATCTCTCCGCCGGTGGACATTCCCAGCTACTAATCCCTCTATATATGTGACTGTGACTGGATAAATGGGGCTTATGGGATTTATGACCAGGGTAGCTCCTGATAAAATACCATACCCCTGTAGCCTGATAACGCTACATATTATTTGTTAGAAGCGTGACGGGTGTTTCCTTGATGGAATGGCGAACAGTGCAGATCCTGATCAGACTGTGCGGATGCACAGGCTGATCTGGATTTACACTGGTCGCAAAAAACCGATAAGCCCCATTGTTTCAGTCACAGCCACGTGTTACCTCACTGGTCGTCCTCGGCTGGTAGTTGTATTCCTTACTCTTCACGTGTGGCTTTCCCGGGCCCTTTAAAAACTCTGAAACATGCCAACGTCAAAATAAATAGCGTACCTTATTAGATGTGTTACCTAAATGTTTCCACAATGAGAGAATGAGAGCTAAGTTCGTGTGGGCATAACAATCCTGTCGCAGTAGGACCGCTATATGTATTTAATGTCTGTTTCAGAAAATCTGCCCAAATTGTACGGCCATATAAACAATGCAAAAACTATTTTATTTTGGATAATGTTAAATTTTATCATAATTTAAGAATGAGCCTTCCTTTTATTTCGTAACATTTTGTCAAATATTGATTTTATTACGAATATTGATTTGTCTATGGACATTTAACATGGGAAAAGGAGGTGGAGGAGCTGGTGGGACTAAGAAAACAAGTTAGATTTTGAAAATCGGTTCAGTCTTTCTGAAATTCAAAAAATGTTAAATCCCCATAACATGGGGAAATTGTTTACTCGCAATACATTTTTTTGTTTGTTTGTTGGTGTTTAACGGCCTATCAACAGCTAAGGTCTCGCAATGAAATCAATTTTGGACCAAATTTTACGAAATAGAAAGAAGGCTTATTCTTAATTTTTTATATAATTTAATATTATCAAAAACATATTGTTTTTGCACTGTTTATACATGTATAGCCGTACAATTTGGCAGGCTTCGTGAAACAGACAGTAGGTTAAATCATATGTTATTTCGAATGCATGCATGTCATGTTACAGAATACATACAGTTAAATCAGTATTAGAAAACATGCTTGAAGAGCATATACATATTTTAATTCATATTACAGGTGAGTGTGTGAATTTCTATTGGTAGCAGTATCTGCATAAAGACTTACAGATCACATTTATTTATATCAGTCGCTATTGTTTTATTAGTAATTTTGTTATTAGATTTCCATTGACTTTGCATGGGGCCACACGAAGGGTACAAGGTTTCAACGCAACCACAAGATGTCCTGATTCAAGATAAGTCAAAATAACACTAACACTACGCATATAGTACACATTGCATGAGTTCTCATAATGCATAGAGTATTAATGTTTCAATAAGATGGTGTGTTGCAGAGTCACATAAACAACCTTGGATTGGATATACATATGATTGCATTGAAGTACGCTGAAAGTTTGGAACATTACATGTTAGTATTAACAATAAGCCCGTATACATCTTGTCTACATTAAGTCGATGCATATCTCTGATTACAATGACTTTTCATGATTGCAAAACACTATGATGTGGAAACATGTCTGATTTACAGTGGAACCTCTCAAAATCGGACACCCTGTGTGTCCGGTTTGAGAGGTGCCACTGTACATGCAGGGGATGTTAGCAGGACCAGCACCTGCACCACGACACGGCATTCATGTTACACGTTGCTGCACTCGTCGAAATAGACGCCGGACTCCTGACGATTTCCAATTCAGCTACATACAGAAGACACTACAGTGAAACCTCTCTAATACGGACACCCTGGGAGGTCCCCAGGGCGTCCGGCTTGGAGAGATTTCACTGTAAATCAGGCATTCGATCATTCTGATCCATCGTTGCGTGCTATGCGATCACGAGCAGGACATTATCACCCGAGACGAATGACCAAAAAACTCATCAAAATAAGATATTCAAGTCAAGTAAACATCAAGTAACCGGCGCAAAAATGCATTCATGCGATAGCTCTACGTATAACTGAGTGGTATCTTGTCAGGAAACCAGTGCATTTTTCGACGGCGGGAAATGTTGCACGTGAAAGTATATCCATCACCACATACCCTGTGCATGTACCCCATATACATGTATAACATAATGACACTTCAAACCGACACAATATTAATTGTTAGCACATGTGTTGTTATCCACCTTTAGTACTAACATAACAGCAAACGAAGCACTACTGGTAGCCGCGTGCCCGTAAATATGTATTTCAATTTCCATATTGACCTATATTAAAGGTAATACTAACGAAAAAGATTGTCTAAAACGTTATATTTCACAATCAGCGCAATCAATCTACAAAGCAAAACAATTTCCTTTTTTAACACCAGTAGATCATAGATTCTGATGACTTCAACATTTCCTAGAGACCAAAAATAAATATAAGAGTACATGTATTCACATTTAGAACAGTATGGACATATTTACTGTTGTACGACCCTTTGCACTAAGTTTTAATTTCATTTCACAAAGTAGACACAATAAGCTTAAATTAATTAAATACATAGAGTTAGCTAGGGTCTTTAAAGGATTACTGTTACATGTATATTACATGTATAGGAATGAATGGCCTTTTTTGTGGAATTTATCGGGGTATAAACTTGGAAAAGTCGCGGGAATACTGGACGAAGGCCGGAAGGCCGCGTCCAGTATTCCCGCGACTTTTCCAAGTTAGGGAATTGTGGAAATATATTTATGTGCTGGAATTATGAATCAATGGTTTTAATGTTTGGAATTTCAATACCAATGATTTTTCCGTTACTTCAACCTATGCGTACAACATAAACAGCAGCATTTGTGTAAACATAATGCTTCACACACACACTCAGTATATTGCTTGTATACGGTACCAATGGAAAAATAGGAATGGAAAACTTGTCATTTATTAACCTAAATGACTATGCCATTTAATAACCAGAATGACATGATTAACCCTTTACTGTAAATCTGTATTTATTATATGACTGACAATTCCAACCAATGAGATTGTGCAATTTCGGGTCACATGATTGTGGAGGTGAATATCACATTTCGAATAACACTCTCGGACTCTTCTCGCGCAACGAGACGAGTCCGATACTGATATTCTGGTAGAAAAGCAGCATGCATGTGCCACTCTTCACGTAACCAAAGAATGACACATATCGTGCGTGGTTGTATCGTATACGTTCTTTAACATGGGTCATAAAATAAAATAATTATTCTCTTTTGAGTTCGTGTTCACGAGATTTACGGAGCTTCGAAACGTCATATTCACCTCGGCCTTCGGCCTCTGTGAATATGACTTTCCTCAGGTCCGTAAATATCGTGTACGCCTCCTCAAAATACAAAAAGTGTAAAGTGTATGCGGGCTGACGTCATTGTGAGCACTTTTTAGTATGTAAAGTATCTGCAAACAATCAGCACATAAATATGCATCTACATTTACATCTACACACCATAAATATGTCAGTCTGAAAGCCTTGTTAAACAGCAACAAATTGACATGGGAACACGTGTCGTTAGTGAACAGCAACGCGACACAGAGTTACGTGGCGCCACCTTCTTGTTCCTCGATGCTGGGCAAGGGAGGTAATTTGTGTAGCTGTCCGATCTTGGGGTATTTGTCGAGTTTGTCAGGAATGCCTCCATTCGGTGAGTTTGGTGAGTCTTTGCCAAAGTCTAATGGCGGCAATGCCCCTCCTTTTGGTTTCTTTTTATAACCATAAGGTGGTGTATGGTCGACCACTTTAATATAAATATCACGTGTGATACAATGTTGGATCGTAGTATATGCGTGGTTGTCACACTGACATAAAGATGCGATGTTTGCGGCCAGCGTAGGCACAGATCAGACTGCGCGAATCAGCATGCGCATTCGTGCAGTCTGATCTGGGTATGTGCTGTTTGCATACATTTTAAGTAGTCACACAGGAGATTGGAAAATTACATTGTCTGAAATACAACAGGGTACAATTTGTCAACCGATGGCACGTTTAGAAGAACATGATAGTGAATGCGGAAGAAGAAGATATTGTCCGCAAGTACATGATATTGTCTGAAATTGTCTGGAAGAACATTATATTGCTGAGAGTGTCTGGAAGAACATGAGATTGTCTGTGATTATCTGGAAAAACCTGATATTGTCTGGAAGAACATGATATTGTCTGAGATTGTCTGGAAGAACATGAGATTGTCCGGAAGAACATGATATTGTCTGAAATAGTCTGGAAGAACATGATATTGTCTGAGATTGTCCGGAAGAACATGATATTGTCTGAGATTGTCTGGAAGAACATGATATTGTCTGATATTGTCCGGAAGAACATGATATTGTCTGGTATTGTCCGGAAGAACATGATATTGTCTGAAATTGTCTGGAAGAACATGATATTGTCTGATATTGTATGGAAGAACATGATATTGTCTGAAATTGTCTGGAAGAACATGATATTGTCTGAAATTGTCTGGAAGAACATGATATTGTCTGATATTGTCCGGAAGAACATGATATTGTCTGATATTGTCCGGAAGAACATGATATTGTCTGATATTGTCCGGAAGAACATGACATTGTCTGAGATTGTCTGGAAGAACATGATATTGTCTGAGATTGTCCGGAAGAACATGATATTGTCTCATATTGTCTGGAAGAACATGATATTGTCTCATATTGTCTGAAATGACATGATATTGTCTCATATTGTCTGAAATGACATGATATTGTCTCATATTGTCTGGAAGAACATGATATTGTCTGAGATTGTCCGGTAGAACATGAGGTTATTTGATTTGTATGTAGATATATGCAAGAGTTCCGCAACGTGCGATATTGCCGACTCTAGGAGCGCAATATCGTTGCGCGACGGAACGGGTGGCATATATCAACATACAAATCATATAACCTTTTTATTATATACATAAATCACTCGCAATTTATATGCGCCTCAAAATATATACAAAATACATGTATACTCAAAATAAACAATATGAAATTAGTGGTGATTTAGAAGGAACTATTTTGCGAGGTGAAGCGTAGTTCCGGCACTGACCAATATGAACTCATGAGACGTCAACATGGAAAATATTGACGTCTTGCATCGCATTTTTTCAATGGGAAACGAAAGTACGTATATAATAATGTCTCAGATTGTCTGCAAGAACATAATATTGTCTGAAATTGTTTAGAAGAGCATGGTATAGTATGGAACAACATGGAATTGTCCAAGATTGTCTAGGATATAATGGTATTGTATGGAATAACATAATATTGTTAGGAGAGCATGTGATTGTCTGTAAGAACGTGATAAAATTATGGTATAGAAGTTCATAACATTGTGTGCAAAGTGTCTAGAAGAGCATGACGTTGTATGTCTACAGGCCTGAGATTTTCTGGAAGAGTATTAGCTTGTCTGAGATTGTCTAGACAAGAATGATATTGTCCGTGTTCAAGGTTACATATGGGCCGCCGGCTGAGAAAATGTATCTTACGACATTTGAAACAGTGTAGATCCTGATACCAATGCATATTTAATGGTTTTGCTTTGGGCAGGAAGGATACATGTAAGTAGTTGGGTGAATGGCGAGAACCATAGACCCTGATCAGGCTGTGTGGATGCGAACCTAGCTCTGGGACTGCGCTGGTCGACACTGTCGTATCGTACTTGGGTTATGTATTTCCTCGGCCGACCGTACACATATTACATTATAGGAATGAATGGCCTTTTTGTGGAATTTATCGGGGTATAAACTTGGAAAAGTCGCGGGAATACTGGACGAAGACCGGAAGGCCTCGTCCAGTATTCCCGCGACTTTTCCAAGTTTATATCCCCGATAAATTCCACAAAAAGGCCATTCTTTCCTTATAATTCCAGCATTTTAAATAAATTCATCAAGAAAATGTGTTTATTTTTCCGTTTTCTTAAGAATTATTTTCACTGCGCCTCACGATTACGGAAAGTAGTTCGGCGTGGGAGTTTACTGGGATATAAATTTTGGACAGAGACTTGCTACGGGCCAATCAAATGTTAGGGAATTGTGTAAATATGTTTGTGCTGGAATTATTGACATTTGTGTTTCAATTACATTGTAAGGAATATTGATTGATGTAAGAAATTTAAGAATGAATATGAAATGAACACAACATATATAATAATTATGTACAGAGACACGTAAGACACAACATGAAACTGAGACTGTATTATGAACATTGCACATATAATAGAACCTCTCTAAACCGGACACCCTGGCAACCCCATTGTGTTTAATTTAGATGGGTTTCACTGTCATTTATGTCATTGTCGTGTCTGTTTATGATTGAAAATGACAAAAACTGTTCATGGGGTGCTTAATTACAGTGGATCCTCTCTAAACCGGGCACCCTGGGGACCTCCCAGGGTGTCCGGTTTATAGAGGTTCCACTGTATGTAAATATAATTATTCAAGAACTACGTGACATCATGAAGAAACTGGTATCGTTGCATTTTATATCAGTATAACTGCTGATCACATAAGCACACCAACGGCTTTATGTATGTGTTGATTATTTTGAGCTAACTTATTTATGGATTTCTTGACTATAGCACGAGCAGAGTAGTCCCTGATCATATATTTATAAAATGTTGGGGGACTACACTGGTCGTAAAAATAGTGTCCATTTTCTGTTGGTCTGTCAACTAGTCCGGAAAATATTTGTACGTTTATTAACAACAGGTACTAATTGTTAGATTAATTGCGACATTGGAAATTCACACTTGACTGTGGGATTGGGTAAGGGGCAGGAATTGGTCACGTGCACGTGGTTCTTTTTCATATAGTCTATTATTAGACCCTTTGAACCCGAAAGCCCGCTATTTCATGCAAACAGTGCCGATCTAGATGAGCCGGCTCGTAACGAGCCGTCTCATCAGGATCTGCACTTTTTGCAAGTCATTTTCATAGTTTTTAGAACTAAAACACCCCCTTTTCATAAATGGACTAGTCTGAAAACCATTTTGTGACGGTTGGATTGGTTGCAAGATTAACATATCAAAATCCATTCCAGTTACTTAGGGGTGAAAAGGTTACGAATATGTCAGGTACCGCGTAGTTTCAGGATGTATCTCTGAAAAACTAACGGAACGGCCATACTCGCGGTACGGAAGTTTTAAATAGTTATTACCCTAGATACTAGATACCGGCGGGCTATTTGCTGCTGTCCCCAATCCCAATAATAGAGTTATACCGATGAAAGCCAAAACACGTCATATGCCTGACGAGGTGCATTAGAGTAATGCCATCAGCGAGATGGTATATATACCCCGTTAGAGGGAATTTCCAATGTCAACATAAGCACATAGACATGTATCGAACCTTCGTCTGGCATCGTGAACTTGTGTCCTGTAAACGGCAGCACATGTACAGTAACTTATACTAAATATACATGTAATGGCTGTCACTGGATAAATGGGACTGATCGGTTTTGCGACCAGCGTAGATCCAGATCGGCATGTGCATATGCACATGCTGATCAGGATCTGCACTGTTCGCCTTTCCATCAATGAAACGCCAGTTATGCTGCAAACAAGCAATATATATCGTTAGCAGGCTACATGTGTGTGTTATTTGCTCAGGATATAGACTGGTCACAATTCCCATAAGCCTCATTTGTTCCACAATATATAATTACAACGTATTGGGAGGAATAATCTACTATTGGAGTTTCTGTACTTATCGCATTGTCGTTTTGCGCCGATATCGGTTTCGGGTACAACACAACATATTCCGTAAATGTGTCTGTGACTGGATAAATGGGGCTGATGGTATTTGTTGATATTCAAATTCCTGATCTTCTGAAGTCTGAGAAGGAGTACAACTATAAAGTTGGAAAGATCATTCATGGTCGTTTCACTTAATATGGCGAACAGTACAGTCCCTGATCAGACTGCGCGGATGGGACTGTACTGATCGCATAACCCATTAGCCCCATTACTCCAGTCCCGGTCGCTATGACTATCAAGATTGACACAAAATTAATTTGCATGAGCTGTCAATTTACGGAAAATTTCAGTGATTTTAGAATTCAATATCGGCTGCGAAATAATGTGCAGGGCTGACGCAACTGTATGTAACTAGCGATTGGTTCAAAATGAGGCGTAACTACACAACCGCCTGCGTTAATCTCCCACGTCATCAACGTTTCTGAACATCTATCTTTGCAATGCCATCTCGCAATCAAGCGGTTTGATTGTCTGAGCCTGAGCTGTAGTACAGATCAGGCTCTGCCAATCAAGCAGCTTTATGTCGAGCACAATATGTAAATA
>CM055265.1:39481957-39502189 GCA_029237695.1 Conchocele bisecta | reverse complement strand
CAATATGTAAATATTTCGATAAGTGCGAAATTCACAGATATTGACAAGATCAGCGCAGGCGGTCGTGTATTAACCCTTTGAACCCGAAAGCCCGCTGTAGCGGTTTATGCAAAAAGTGCAGATGCATATGAGCCGGCTCGTAACGAGCCGTCTCATCAGGATCTGCACTTTTTTAAAGTAATTTTCATACTTTTGAGAATAAAACATATCCCCTTGTCATAAATGGACTAGTCTCAAAGCCATTTTGTGACGGTTGGGTTGGTTGCAAAATGAACATATCAAAATCCATTCCAGTTAATTAGGGTGAAAAGGTTAATGCATTCGCGGATGAGCAGACTGATCAGAGACTGGTCGCAAATTTAGAAATCTGTTTTTCTTTCCTGTAAGACGCTTTTCATCGACAAGACTTTGTATCCCATGTATACATCATTTACGTCCCATTGCACTGGGTTTTAATTTAATTTCACAAAGTCGTCACAATAAGCTTAAATAAATTAAATACACAGTCTTTAAAGGATTACTGTTAGTTGCATCAATGGTTTTGATGTTTAGTGTTTCAATACCCATGCTTTGTTAACCGCTGTAATGACTGCAATACTATTGTTCGTTCGCTCGTTATAGTATTATAGTGAATACATTTATCATACTATAGCTTCACAAAACTAGACATATTGGAATTGCGACCAGTATCGACGTGGAGCAATCTGCGCATGCGCAAATCTGACCAAGATATTCATAGTTCCAACTCACTCAGGTCGTAGTCAACGCTTACTGCTATACAACAAGTTTCTGAGCACTTTCTCAAAAGTTGCACTCGAAATTAAGCAGTTTGATTGGTCGATACTGAGTACAACACAATATCAACCAATACAATTTCTTGATTTCGTGTATAATAATCCATAACATGCTCAGAAAGGTATATAGTCAAACAGGCCCATGTCAGTAGCAAGCCGAATGAGTAGAAAAGGGGCCCGTTTAATTAAACTTCGTACAACTAAAATGTTCGTAAGTGGAAAATTATGATAGTCTGTAAATTTCACATTAACAATGTTTTCTTGCAAACAATTATGGATTTAGATTTATTGAGCATATGCTGCAGAAGCATTTGCAGCCTATGCTCAATAAATGTAAATCCATCAATTAAAATTTCCAGACGATTCTAAATTTGCACTTACGAACATTTTAGTAGTATGAAGTTTAGTGAAACGGCCCCCAGGGGCCCTTTTCACTAAACTTCGTACGACTAAAATGTTCGTAAGTGCAATATAATGATAGTCTGTAAATTTCACATTAACAATGTTTTCTTGTAAACAATTATTGGATTTACATTTATTGAGCATAGGCTGCATATGCAGCCTATGCTCAATAAATGTAAATCCATATATTGAAATTTCCAGACGATCCAAAATATACACTTACGAACATTTTATTCGTACGAAGTTTAGTGAAACGGGCCCCTGTTTCGTAAATCACAGTCAGTCACATTTTAGTAGTATGAAGTTTAGTGAAACGGCCCACAGCTCCGTATCTAGGCAAATATGCAATATGTCCACGTTTGACCAGACACATTGCATGGCTACACTGTAACACGTATGTATAGCACAGTAACACGTATATCATGGAAATGTACACATAATGCACCCACCAATGACCTCACCGCCCGGAGAGCTGCTGACTAATTCCGCGGGAATTAAATTCATTTAAAAACAGGTAGTCTAATTCCCACCGCTCTGAACTAAATATGTGTCTATTCCCGAGTGTGGGAGCAATTATAGTATGTGCATTGCAACGGCAGTCGGTGTAGACTTGTGGACATATAATATCACCAAGCAACCAGGGTTTTGTTTGGCCGTCAAATTCCCGCCAATGGAATATTATTGGCTGTCTAATTTCTCATGTGTTCGCCTCCCAGTTACGGCACCCCGGGCGGGGAAGTCACTAATATGTGCAGTATTCATTTGTTGTCACATACAGAACGCATTTTTTCGCCTGTTAAATATATATATGAAAAATATATAAATTTTATATGACGTTTTCATATGAAAATGATAAAAATGAAAATGATAAAAGTGCGTCAATATGCATTTCTTATGCAAATTATTCATATGAAACAAATTCATACGAACATCATATGAATTTGATAGGTGCTCATTTTGTATGAATTGCATATGTAATTCATATGTTTTTCATATGAATTTCATAAGTGGCACATTTTGCTGTGGGGAGTACATTGGATATTTATACTGAGCTATGCAGATGGCATTGCTGTTTATACGGATTGGATTAACTACTGTCTGTTTCACGAAAGCTGCCCAAATATTTCGGCCATATAAACGATTCAAAAACCATATTTTTTTAGATAATATTAAATTAAAGGAAAACTTAAGAATGAGCCTTCTTTTTATTTCGTGAAATTTGGTCAAATATTGATTTTATTGCGAAAAATTGATTTGTCTATCTATGGGAATTTAACATGGGGGAAAAGTGGTACATTTTGTAAGGAAGTGTGGGAGGAGTCAAAAAAACGAAAAATTTTGGAAATTGACTCCGAAACCTGGCTAGATAGCTTGGATATGATCTAACTAAGAAAATAAAAGTTAAATTTTAAAAATCGGTACAGTATTTCTAAAATTCAAAAAAAATTCCCCATGTTAAATCCCCATAGACATCTTCACTCCGTGAAGATGTCTATGAGGATTTAACATGGGGAAATTGTTTTTTCGCAATAAAATCAATATTTGACCAAATTTCACGAAATAAAAAGAAGGCTCATTCTTAATTTTTCCTTTAATTTAATATTATCAAAAGAAATCTTATTTTTGGATTGTTTATATAGCCGTAAAATTTGGGCAGCTTTCGTGAAACAGACAGTAGATCGAAGGTTATACGTGCGAAACTACATTCTCATACAAAATCACCTTGCAAATTATTTATCGATTACCTTTTTTAAAAATATTTAAATTATCACACGATTAATACGCTAGACACCGATATATCAATTAAATCCGCATGGGATATAACGTGTGATACTATAGACGGGATTGAAGGATAATATACGGGTTGCAATTTGACAAAGCAGGGTTTCTTCAATCCCGTGCCGATGTAGTTCCTGACCAGCCTAATACAAGCATTCGTACTCTGTCAGTACTCTGTAGTTTTCTCTGGATGAATAAGTGGTAGTTCCATAACAGAATGGCGGACAGTATAGCTCCTTATTGATATGTTGAACCTACATCGCACACAACTGAATACCGTATACTGTCGGATATATTTTAATAGAAAAGATTCACAAGATACCAATTGACAAGTAATGCAGTGAACCTGTTGTATGATGTTTTCCGATCACACAGCTGTTCATTTGTGTGTAATTCTGAATCCAATTTAAGATACCTAGTGTACAGAAACGTCGCATTTTTTGCAAATCTAATTATTCACTATATGCCATGTTTGTATGTATGTTACTTGTTCTGTTCTTCATGTTTCACCATGTAATCTCCATATGGAGGAAATAAAGAGTATATATATATATGGATGTATAGGTTCACAATAAGAGCAAATGAAATGAACCTTGATTGTTCAGATGTCCCCCCCCCCCAATAAATGCACTTTAATCAAATGTTTAACATTTCTGTGCTATCGACCACAGGTTGAAGTAACGGACCGAGGTCTATAAATACATTAAATATACATAAAATCATAAATAAATTGAAAAACAAATAAGCTAAAGAAAAGAATATTTAAATTTGTAGCTTACTTTTTTTCCCATTTATTTATGCATAATATGTATATTTAATGCATTTGTAGACCTCGGTCCGTTACTTCAACCTGTGCTACTGACAGGTTACTGTACTGTCATATACATTGTGCATGTATTACATTGTAATATCAACTAAATTTATTGACGTTGATACAGACCAACGATCGTCTCGTAGTGTTATATACTGTCAAATATATGAGTGCGTCTGGATAAATGGGGTTTAGGATATGTGCAACAAGTGTACACCCAGACCAGACTGCGCATCCGCGAAGTCTGGTCAGGGTGTACACTATTCGCCACCACCAAGTCATTCGTATAAACAGCCATATGCTTCTAATGAACAGCAAATGTCCGTATCCAGTTGCAGGAGTAGGATAGCATATCATGAACAAGACTGACTACAAATGGTATAAGTCCCGGGGCCGTTTCACTAAACTTCGTACGACAAAATGTTCGTAAGTGCAAATTTAAGATCGTCTGGACATTTCAATTGATGGATTTACATTTATTGCGCATAGGCTGCATATGCGCAATAATAAATGTAAATCCAACATTTGTTTCAAGAAAACATTGTTAATGTGAAATTTACAGAAAATCATAATTTTGCACTTACGAACATTTTATTCGTTCGAAGTTTAATGAAACGGGCCCCTGTTTCGTAAGTCACAGTCAGTCACGTATGTTTCAGCAAACAAATATATTAAACTATACATTTACATGTATATATATATATATATATCTAAGCCGGGGTTATAAAGTATTTATAGATTGAAAATATGTGCTTAAAAAGGTTAGTCATATGAATAAAAGCAAAATGTGATGGAGAAATAGACTTATTGTATTTTTGACCAGTCCAACTCGTGTTTTCCAACTTCCCATAACATGATAATGACATATAATGTCTGTTGAAAAAATGACTGGTGTTTGAATGTCTGGATAGTGAACCGTGCAGACATTGATCACATTGAAAGGATGAGCAAATTAAACTGCTTCAACATATTTATCCAGTTACAACCACACTGTGTCAATGGATTTATGATAGCAATTACACTTGACGTAAAGCCTCATGTTGATGTGCCACTGTATGAATGGGTTTAACATGGGCAGGCATGTAACACAATGGCCCTTACACTGTTTGCGACTACCGTAGATCGAGATCAGCCAAAGTAAATTACTGTCTGTTCCACGTGTTGTTGCCGACGAACTTTTGACACATCAAATGTAAGAACTATTTAAATGTAAGTACCTTTTCATAAATAATAAAAAAGTCACCCTCCCCAATGTTTTGTATTTGATGAAATTATATCAAAATTTAATTATGATTTTATTGCGAAAAAAAATATTTCTATGGGAATTTAACATGGGGTTAAAAATAGATTCCCAAACAAAAATAATGTGTGGACCGATTTTCAAAATATAACTTTTGTTTTCCTGTTTACATTATTTCCAATTTATTTCGCTAGGTTTCGGAGTCAATTTCCAAAACTTTCGTTTTTTTACACTCCTCGTCACTCAGGAGCCCGTTTTTGCCCCATGTCAAAGGAAAATTGTTTTTTTCGCAATAAAATAAATATCTGTTGGAATATCATCAAATAACAAAAATTGAGGAGGGTGACTTTTTTATTATTGATGAAAACGTAATTACATTTAACTATTTGTTTAGATTTAGCGTGTTTAATAGCCAAAAATTCGTCGGCAGCAAAACGTGGAACAGACCTTAGGTGTTCCTGTCCACCATTAAATCAAAACTACCATTAATCATCATATTTGTTGGTGACGGGTCATTCTGTGCCCGACTCTGGTATAATATAGGAATGAATGGCCTTTTTGTGGAATTTATCGGGGTATAAACTTGGAAAAGCCACTTTCGCAATTGGCGATAAAAATAAACAATTGGCGATAAAAAATTACAATTTTCGAAAAACTTGGAAAAGTCGCGGGAATACTGGACGAAGGCCGGAAGGCCTCGTCCAGTATTCCCGCGACTTTTCCAAGTTTATATCCCCGATAAATTCCACAAAAATGCCATTCATTCCTTATAATTCCAGCATTTTAAATAAATTAATCAAGAAAATGTGTTTATTTTCCGTTTTCTTAAGAATCATTTTAACTGCACCTCACGGTTACGGAAAGTAGTTCGGCGCGGGAGTTTACTGGGATATAAATTGTGGACAGAGACTTGGTACGGGCCAATCAAATGTTAGGGAATTGTGTAAATATTTTTGTGCTGGAATTATACTCTCGTATCGCATCGCCGTTGTTGGCCAATTCGGATTTCGAAAAAGAAAGCAATAAATTCTAGAAATTGAGGCAAAAGTTGACATAGATGTCAGTGATAATACCTTGCGCATGAGCTATGATAATTATGTCAATTGTCGACTTTATTTGAGACACGTCATGCGATTTTGTACCTAAAAACATGTGCGATAGTTCATGACTGTGATATGTTCTGTAAATGACGTCGAAAGATGGCCGAAATTTTCATAGCAAATGCGGGATTCAATTCAAAATGGCTGTGATAATGTAATACATTTAGTATAATACAAATTAGTAAATGTATCCTTAAATTGAAAATTTCTCCCTCAAAGTGTACTTAGCAAGATATGGGCTATAAAAAATGGGCTATAGGCTACAAGAGTGTGGCACGTAATTCATCAGGGGGACGTTTCACTAAACTTCGTACGACTAAAATGTTCGTAAGTGCAAAATTATGATAGTATGTAAGTTTCACATTAACAATGTGTTCTTGCAAGCAATCATTTGATTTACATTTATTGAGCATAGGCTGCATATGCAGCCTATGCTCAATAAATGTAAATCCATCAATTGAAATTTCCAGACGATAATAAATTTGCAATTACGAACATTTTAGTCGTACGAAGTTTAGTGAAACGGGCATATGGAACCTCTATTCACAAACTCGTGAGTGGCCATTTTGCTATGGAGGATCTAATGGGTGTTATATAAAATATGGCGATATTGAGTCAATATTGAAACAACTTTTAAAAAGATCACTTAAGTTGCCTGCCTGTATAAGACAATTGCCTGACAATGCATATTGTTCAACACAGTGGCCATAGTTGATGCACCATGAGAAAATGGGTAAATGGAGAATATCAGGGGAATGTTTCTTGATATCAAGTGTATCAGGCGAGGCTAGGTAATGCGTAGAAATTACGAGGCTCGCCGAGGAATTCCTACCTTTTTCCAGTTACTTGCTAGATTTGTATTTTTAGACCGACATTGGAGTTACCTCCGCTGTTTTACCGCTGATAATGACTTCGAAAATCAATATTTTCTGCAACCGAAATTTATGGAAGCATTTTCTTTCCGAAATCAATATCGTCGATACGATAAGGGACGTAATTCCAGAGCCAGATTCAATTTGTATCACAATGGAAGGGGTCAGTTGAAGAAGGGGGCTAACTCCTTTATGGAGTTAGCCCCTTCTTCCACTGACCCCTTCAATTGTTTTTGCTTCCAGTGAAAGAAATAAAGGGACTCGTGACTCGTGACTCTAGCAGCCATATTATCATCCGAATGCGTCATCTGTGTCGGCGGTTGATTCGACAGAAATACTGACACCGTACGTGTGATAGTGACTCCGTAATACCTCGTGACGAAACTGATAGTGATTCCGTAATACCTCGTGACGAAACTGATAGTGAATCCGTTTACCGCGTGACGAAACCGGTGCATGTTGTCACAAAATACCGTGCAAAATACAAAAACACAGACATATCACAATTAATTATTGTGTTGGTTAATAGAATAAGTGGGGCTCACTCTCTCTTATTCCACTACCCAATTCAAGTGTGTTCATGCAACAATTGGTCACCAGGTTTATCGAATTCGATTTTTTTCTCAAAAATGTCTTCGAAGATCAGTAGTAGTTTCGCTCAAAAAGTAGAAATAGTGTGGATAAATTTTAGGTCAGATGTATTTGTTTGTATTTCATTGTGTACATAAGGGCTATAGACTGCCATGTCATGAACACTATGCGGTAAGTGGGAATACTGCCGATTACGTAATTTGCATAATATCAACAATAAACCTTTCTGGTTTATCGCGATCGTTAACGAGTTAACGTCGCCACCGAATACGTTATATATGTGAAACAAATGTTCTACAGTGGAAAACCCAAAAAGTTGGTTAAAGTTACTGTTTTGTGTTTGTTTGTTTTTTTATACTGGAAGTTATAATACATCACAATTCATATATCACTATCTACACAGACGATGTCGTTGTGTTTGTTGTCTGCATTCGCCGAATTAAACAATTGGTAACTATTCACTAATGCTATGTAACTCCAATGTTGTATATTTGTTTCTCTTAAACTAATATAGCTGGGTTTGTTTACATCCAACGATTCAGTGCATTCTCACATTCTTTCGACCCAATGTGAGGATGGCCATATACGTATATTTGCTAACCCTATACGCCATCTCCGCATCTGGAGACGGAATGCAGTTGGGTTTTGCTGGTTTCACAAACGTACAGTTTCAGCCCCATTGCGTCATAATCACATGGTTTCAATCCTTGCAAATGTATACCCAACTACGTTCTTTCTACAAAAGTTTGCTCAATATTGGTGACAACACACAATTTATTCCAGCCACAATTAAGTATAAGTATATTCTGTTTTTTCAACATACATGTATTTGCATGCATATTTATAGCCACCATGTTGTTGTTGTTGATAATACAAATTATTATGTACTTGTATGCACTTATATGCATACCACTGTATGGAATTATTGGATTATTGCAAATAAAGGCTTTGTTCTGTTCTGCTATGTCAATGTATTGCATTAACGTCGGTTCTTGATTGCAAAGTGCACACACACACACACACACACACACGTGTACTACAGCGGAGCATCACTAAACCGGACACTGTGGTCCCCAGGGTATCCGGTTTATAAAGGTTCCACTGTAGTTAATTTGGTTATCAACGCAATGTGACTGCAAACGTGCATTTCAAATCGCGTGCGCAGCCGATTCCCCCACCTGATCAGTGCCTTTACTACCTGACATGCACGTGGGACACCTCGACCGAGATTTGAGGCAGCACAAGCCGATTGATGACGCGGACCGAGGATATTTGGCGCGACCAGAGCCGATGGCTGTCGCTGGACGAACTTGTAAAATCCCTGGAAATCGCGGTACATGATCACGTGATATGTGGAGCTCTCCCACTAAATGTAATTATATCACTAAACTGATGGTGACGGTGTCTTTAGAGGCACTTTGGCAATCATAACAATACAGTTCTCCTCATTTTAATTAATATTTATGCTGAATAAACGCCATTTGCTGGAATCTCTCTTTGAAAGTGGCACTATAGTTGCGGACAGTAACTCTGCATGGATAAATATAGTACGAGTGCTGAATTGAAACGTTGTCGTCTGCTGTTTTTTTCTTTCTAATGTACCTATGTCTCAATAAATCATGTTTGATCAGTGCATCGTGTACCAAAAAGCATGTTTAGCTACGGAGGAACAATATGAAAATATCAGCAACTTCGTTCGTTCATTCATTCTGGGTAGTGCGAATTCAACCCGGATTCGTCCGTTCGTAAAAGACACGCGCGTCATATTTACCTGGAGGCCAGTTGAGAAGTTTGTCAGGGGCGCTTTGCCTGAGGGCCGGGTTTTCGTCCCTCAGCGGCCCCTTTAGCCCCAGTTCCGGCTTCCCCTGACGGAAGGTGACCACCGTGTTCTCCCGCCGGTAGTTAGCGGACCCCGTGACGGAGAGATCCGTGCGGTCACCGAGCCGGGACATGGGGTGTTCGATCACGGGCAGGTTCGGCATGCGGGCTTGGGGCGAAGCGGACGAGGTGCGAGGTATGGCCATGCTGGAGGCCATGATTCCCGGCCTGGTCACTAATCCAATAGTAGCTCACCCTTTCCTGGACTACACAGTCGCGGATTAGCGAGGATCACACAGCATGAACGTATATGTGACTAATGGTGTTCACTGCATATTTCCCTAATGCTCACAAACTATCATATATTAACGAATACACGAAAGCTAAGCTGCACAGTTCGAAACATGGTGTTTATGAAAACAATTGGTATGTGTGGTTAACTTTCCAATCGTGTACACACTGCAATTCAACACCTATGGACTCGTAATCCAAACCGTTTCCGATCTCACGAGAAGGAGTCTCGAACAGTCCAGTACAGTGTACATAATCGCTAGGTAACGCGCAGGGAGGTCACGTGTTTAAACCGCCATACATATCGATATTCCATATTTAGCTTGCTTAATTACCTAAAGAAATGTTTTTAAGTGTACGAGATAATGCCTCTTCATAATACCTGTGGATATGTGTGCATTTATCTTGTGTCATCAGGGTTGTAAATTACGATAAGCTTGAGCAACGTTAAACCCATAACAAAGACGATACAAAATTTAAATGTATGTGTTGAATAGCGTAAATTAAAATATATTGAAGCCGTGTAATCGTTGTTTTTTAATCACTAACCAGACAAACTATGACCAGTTTACTGCTATTTATATATATTTCGTATTCGAGGGATATACATTTTCCAAATTTGCATGTTTAATTTAATTTATATTAAATTAAATTAAACATGTAAATTTAGAAAATGTATATCCCCAGAAATACGAAGTCAATCCCCGGATATACATTTTCTAAATTTGCATATTTAAGTTCATTTATGCTTGAAATTAAACATGCACATTTAAAAATTTCTATCCCTGACGAATACGAAATGAATCTATAACGCATGTCTGGTTTATGGAACAATGCTGCTGCTTCGTATATATATAATTAGAACAATGATTAAACTAAAACATATATTATTCGAAAATCAGCTGTAGAACAGTTGCCACATTCTGATAATTCTCACAATAGCTACCTTAAAACATAAAATACAATAGCTATTTATTGTGTTCCTATTTTTGACCTTTGACCTCTAAGTGTGACATTGACCGTGGCTATAAGGACCTGTGTCTTACGCTTGGACGCATTGTTTTCATTTATGTTAATGCAATGTTTCCATATCTTTGATCCATATTTTCATTACATAGCCAACACATGCGGTCCGCATGCCCAATGTCAAGGACAAATTAATTGCAATAACAATTGTGTTTGTCATTGCCGTGACCGAGCCTATATCCAAGAGCCCCTACTCGCTGGATCATAAGATCTCTGGTAATCATGATGTTGCATGTCATATGTTAACCAGTTCACCCCTATGTGACTGGAATGCGTATTCGCATGTTAATTTTGCATTCAATCCGATCGTTACAAAATTATTTGCAGACTAGTCCATTTATGAAAATGGGGTGTTTTTTGTTCTCAAAAATATGGCAGTTACTTGCAAAAGTGCAGATCCTGATGAGACGGCTCGTCACGAGCCGGCTCATCTGGATCTAGACTGTTTGGAAATACAACTACACAGGTATGTAGTGTTTGTTGAACGGGTTCAACTGCTGTCATTGGAAGCGCACAGCTACATGTACTTTGTTCATAGCATATAAATGTATGTTGAATCGTTTATGTGTTAACCCTTTGAACCCGAAAGCCCGCTATATCGGTTTATGCAAACAGTGCAGATCCAGATGAGCCGGCTCGTAACGAGCCGTCTCATCAGGATCTGCAATGTTTGAAAGTAATATTCATATTTTTTGAGAACAACAAATACCCCCTTTTTATGAATGGAATAGTCTGAAAATCATTTTGCGATGATTGGATTGGTTGCAAAATTAACATATCGCAGCCCATTCAGTTACTTAGGGGTGAAAGGGTTAAATATGAAGACGTAGTTTCATGTAAAAACTAGTAACGGGGCTCATAACTATACTCAGCGACGAAGGAAACCGTACAGGCCAATACTACGGGCTTGGTGATGAGGAGAGGTATATAATAACAACTAAAATATTTATGCAATAACCGTATTTAATTCGCATCACTTAAGCATGTCATATTACATCAGCATGTGACGTAGTGGTTGTATACGTGTGTTAAACAGTAATCATGAAAATATTTTCAAAAGGGGCATTTTCGCGAGACGTCCGGCCGGATGCAGCCCGATTTCTACTGACTCCCAAATCTGCGATTTTCCAAGCGCGATTTTAGGTCATGGCAAGCCCGTAGACACGTCGCTAGGGCCCCGGCCGGCGGCCTGCCGGAAACCGACCGGTGATCTGGCGGCCGCCTGAAGATTGTAAATGTAAATGCTTGATTTAACGACGGCACTGGCTCGATGACCTTGCATGTCGGGACCGACTAGTTAAGTCCCCATCCGATAAGACTAGGCTAGCACGACGTTATCTTGCCCAAGGACACGCCGAATCGACCATTCGCAGCGGCAGAGGTGGCAATCGAACCCGGGGTCTCCCGATCCACAGTCCAACGCTCTACCTACTGAGTTAATTCGGCCACCTGCCTGTCTCCACTGCGATAAAATGTTCAAAGGGCACCGCCCGGGCCCCGTCTAATATGTAAGGGCACACGTCGCAGACATGAAATTCGCCCGATTCATCCAAGGGCTCTAAATCCCCCTGTGACTCCTGCGAATAGAAAAATCGCGCGAACGCCGGCTGATATGTGAGGGTCGATTTTGTACCTTTCTATAAGAAGATGTGCGATATTTCATGAACACTATGAATATTTTTCGTAAATGACGTCGAAAGTTGGCGAAACATCCAGAATTCCGCATACATATTCAGAATTCCGCATTTGCTATGAAAATTGCGTCAACATTCGACGCCATTTGCGGAAGATATTAGAGTTTCTATCAAACAAATCATGAAAGATCGACCATTTTCTGGAGTACAGAAGTACAATCATTTCTCTTTTCGTTATGTGTGCATACAGTGTGGCTGTTTTTTCTCTATCATTCTTATTCATCCTTTTTTCATAATCATTCTCTTCACTAGATCGTATGTGTTACTAAATGTGTCGTGAAGGCGATGGCAAGGCACGTATAGTAGGATATTTTGTTACTGACCGTCTGAATGCGGCATCCTGAATTATAATACAGTAGAACCCCTATAAACTGGACACACATGCAGTCTCTGTATCATTACTGTCTGTTTCACGAAAGCTGCCCAAATTGTACAGCCATATAAACAATTCAAAAACCATATTTGTTTCGATAATATTAAATTAAAGGAAAATTTAAGAATGAGCCTTCTTTTTATTTCGTGAAATTTGTTCAAATATTGATTTTATTGCGAAACAAAATTTCCCCATGTTAAATTCCCATAGACATCTTCACGGGGTGAAGATGTCTATGGGGATTTAACATGGGAAAATATTTTAGAATTTCAGAAATACTGGACCGATTTTTAAAATTTAACTTTTGTTTTCTTAGTTAGATCATTTCCAAGCCATATAGCCAGGTTTCGGAGTCAATTTCCAAAATTTTTCGTTTTTTGACTCCTCCCCACACTTCCTTACCACTTTTTCCCCCATGTTAAATTCCCATAGACAAATCAATTTTTCGTAATAAAACCAACATTTGACCGAATTTCACGAAATAAAAAGAAGGTTCATTCTTTAATTTTCCTTTGATTTAATATTATCGAAAAAAATGTTGTTTTTGAATTGTTTATATGGCCGTAAAATTTGGGCAGCTTTCGTGAAACAGACAGTAGTTGCATGGGTTTCAGTGTCACCTATCACTGATGATAAGGCCTGTATGCGCATGCCTTGGTATAGACATACGTCTGATTTATTTACAGTGGAACCTCTCTAAACCGGACACCCTGGGGACATCCCAGGGTGTCCGGTTTAGAGAGGTTTCACTGTATACTGAAACGATTTAAAAACGCGATAAGGCGGTGGACATGTTATCGGACAACCTTATGTGATTATACATATGACCGTCGTGTACCACGTGACTTTGATGTATCGATTCCGGATTATTTAGATAGATAATGTATTGCTATTTATCCTCATAATAAAATCCAAATTATTGAATGCGTGAATAAATAGCATGTTAACCCCGTTGTTGTGTTTTCAAATCCTTTCAGTATATTATAGGAATGAATGGCCTTTTTGTGGAATTTATCGGGGTATAAACTTGGAAAAGTCGCGGGAATACTGGACGAAGTGATAAAAAATTACAATTTTCTTTTCGAAAGTTGTAATTTGTTAAGGCCTCGTCCAGTATTCCCGCAACTTTTCTAAGTTTATATCCTGGATAAATTCAACAAAAAGGCCATTAATTACTTATAAGTACAGCATTTGAAATAAATTCATCAAGAAAATGTGTTTATTTTCCGTTTTCTTAAGAATTATTTTAACTGCGCGTCACGGTTACGGAAAGTAGTTCGGCGTGAGAGTTTACTGGGATATAAATTTTGGACAGAGACTTGCTACGGGCCAATCAAATGTTAGGGAATTGTGTAAATATGTTTGTGCTGGAATTATATCCATTTTACGTGCTTTGGTGCATTTGTTTATCCTTATTTGTTTTTTCTCAATGATTCATTAAGCGAGTATTATATACTGAGCAAAAAAATAAACGTCCCTCCCTATTTAAGTGACGATTGCCAGAAATCTAAAAGTGTCAAAGGGCCAAAACCAGTACCAAAATAAACTTAATTCATTTCTGGATCGACATCAGATTTTGAAATTTTGATCGCATACGTAGTTGTTAAAAATTCATCTGCGAAGTTAGAAAGGGTCGAAATCAAAATTCACAAAATCGTTTGTCACGCGTTTGTTAAATTTCAGAGGATACATTTTGATTTAATATGTACAGTCTGTGCGAAATTTCTTAATAGCGAGTGTTCCCTGCGCCCTAATGGTTGACGTAATTCTCCGACGCATTGACCTGACGTCACGTCATTATGATGATGCCGTTAGGCAGATTACGCCATTCGCGCTGCAATGCCAGCGTAAGCTGACGAGAATTGTTAACCTGGTGGTTTGCCCTAGCGTTCCGACCGAGCACATCCCAGTGGGCCGTTTCACTAAACTTCTTACAACTAAAATGTTCGTAAGTACACATTTAGAGATCGTCTGGAAATTTAAAATGATGGATTTACATGTATTGAGCATATGCTGCATATGCAGCCTATGCTCATTAAATGTAAATCCAATAATTGTTTACAAGAAAACAGCGTTGATGTGCAATTTATAGACTATCATAATTTTGCACTTACGAACATTTTAGTCGTACGAAGTTTAGTGAAACGGCCCCCAGATCCTCCAGATGTGCTCGATAGGGTTGAGATCGGGGGAAACCGCAGGCCATTGCATGACGTCCACGTTGTTCATTGCCAATAACTGTGTGGTGGCCCTGGCAGCGTGTGGGCGTGCATTATCTTGCTTCAGCGTCACGCCAGGACAATGATTACGTTATGAATGGCAAGACATGTGGCCTTAAAACGTCATCAATATAACGTTGGGCAGTGATGTTGCCCTGTATAATTACCAGCTCTATCTTGCGGTTTCCCGTAATCACGCCCCAGACCATTTACGCTTCCTCCTCCAAACCTATCCCTCTCCACCACACAGCAGTCCGCGAATCTTTCGTTCTTGCGTCTGTATACACGCAATCTGCCATCTGCGTGGCTGATGGTGAACCGAGATAAACAGAACTCTGTCCCAGTCAGCCCTCCTCCAATTAAGATGGCGTCGACACCACAACAGCCTGGAGGCACGGTGACGCCTGGTCCTCAACTTACCAGTGTACATGTACGGGCGTCGAGCTCTGATTGGTTGTGCGTTACGACGTTACCGATTACGGATGGTCTGCCCAGAGACCACGTAACGCCGAGCCGTGACGGTGGCTGGCAAAAGGCGTTGACGCACATATCCAGCTTTCGCGGCCGGACCTAACCTGGAAAAAAAATCATAGTGACCACATGGTCAATTTCAGCTGACCAATACGTGATGGTCAGTCGACAATTTCCGTGATATCGGCTTTTTCAGTAATCTCTCGGAAATCTACAGGTGTCATGTGATGTATGCATTTTTATTGATATGTAAATCGATAATCCATGTACATGTAGTGCCGCGAGTCCACCATTGACCTCTGTGATATTCCAATTAACGTGTCAGGTTAACATGTATCTCACTTCCCGAACATGTTTATTGTATTGAAAATGACATTTGTGACCACGTGAAAATGATTTCCAAAGTTAAATATGTTTTCCGTAAATGACATCGCATATATTTTATACCAAATGTGGAATTAAATATTCTTTCTTTGTCCAAATAAAGTTCAACGAAGTTTAGTTTGCAGTAAATAATTCGCGATGATTCTGCTTAATTCCCTGTAAATAATCAAAGTACTGAAAGTACTGAACATAGGGTACTACAAGACATCATCAATTCAAGTATAAATATAGATTCCAGATATCTATGATCATTATAGATATATTGAAAACTGATTGAAGAGCAATAGTTACAAGAATTCCGCCACGGAAGCGGTGTCGCGCCTGAAACTGCCTTGTCGGTACAAAACAATGTTGTACATGTAGCAGGATTTTTGTTAAAGTTTCTGCATTACTTTGACATCGCCATGTTTACTTCTGTTTTGTGAATGAAATAGTTGGCCCCGGATCGAGTATATTAAAACATACAAATGATGTCATTGGGGAAACCGCTGACAAAATTTCAATGTATGGAAGCCCAAACTTGTTAGAATATTTTTGTCGTATTTTCAGTACATGCATTAATATGGGTATTAAGCTACGCTGGATGTGTTATACTGTCATTAATGTGTTCCCTGACTGTAATTTATCACTTACTGACTTATTGACACCCTTCCTTGAACGTAGAATTGACACTCATGTTGGCGTGTATTGGCCACCATAGACAAATGTCAATCAAGCGGAATTCGGGAATGTCACTAAAATCCGCTGTAAATCCATCGATAGAATGAGGATTAACATCAGTTAGACCCACACGTGCGAGTTTGGTTGTGACACAATCGCGATCATTAAAAAAATCTGGGTCAACAGGAATTTTCGCACAGGTGTCGGGTGAGTTTAAGTTTAACCCCTTCCTCCACAGCCAAATGGCTTACCTGCTGTTGTGTATGCATGCCTGTCAGTGGCTGCTAGCAGTCTGTTATAAATACACAGCAGCTGAGTTTGGCTGCCTGATCTCCATACAGGTAATTAACGAAAATAACTGAATTATAGGGTTATGTTATTCAATCCAAATTTACCAACATTTCTAAACATTGTATCCATTTAAAATGATTAAATTGAAGTTATAGAATAAAATTTCCATGATGCTGATATAAATATTTTTCCTAGAGTATATATAGTTTTGACATTATTCCCTCCCAAAAGTAAATTAAAAAAATAAATCTTGAAAAATCATGGTGTTCTTGTCTATAATTATGCCCCTGGTGCGTTATTATTTTTGTGAAACTTTCAAAGCAAATATGGAATTGATGTGTGGCTGTGACTGGAGAAATGGGGCTTATGGGATCTGTTACCAACGATCAAAATAGCATACTGATGTAGCCCGATAGCGATCTATATTTGTTGTTAGAAACACAACAGATTTTTCTTTGATGGTATGGCGAACAGTGCAGATCCTGATCAGATGGATGCACAGGCCGATCTGGATCTACACTGGTCGCACAACCCATAAGCCACATTTCTCCAGTCACAGCCACACATCCGTATCTGCACTGAAAAGTTTGCCAACATTACGCAAACACGTCTTATTTGGAATTAATAAATCACTGAACTACTTTCGGCAAGGGAGATAATCAATATCACGCGAACTATTTTCATACGAGCCAAGCGGATTGTTCTGTTTATGATTAGTATATATAGTTTTAAGCTATCTCCTGTGATATATAATAATACATTACTTTGTTATGTTATGGGTACTAATACATGTTGTTTCAATAGCGTATCTCTGTAACGGTATCGTTGAAGATGGAGTTGCAAATAATTTAATAATTATCACTTCAAATGGTTGCGTAATACTGATAGCACTTCTGTATAACTGTGATTGTCGTAAATGGCGCAATTGTCGTGAAGTTAAGGTCGCCGACTTCAATGATTTAATTACCGATTCCCGAAAGGGTCGGGGGTTCAAACCTCGACGTGTTATATATTTTTTTCTCCATATATATTATTTTTGTTATTTTAATATTTTCACAATTTTATGATTTTAATAAAAATACCCATAAATTGATAGAAACTTACTAACAATGAAAGTGTCTGTCTTTAAGTAATATATACACAGACAGTTTGTTACTGTTTTTTTAAGTTTAAGTAATATATACACAGACAGTTTGTTACTGTTTTTTTTAAGTTTGAGGTACTGTCTATACCAAATAATGTTTTACTGTCCCAAAATCTATTTTTTTGGCTGTCACAATTAATTAATTTTCGGACAGCAAACATTTGTTTATGAATTTTAAATAATTATTTTCCTCCATCTGCTCACAACACTGTTCGAACTGCGCCTGTGGCTACCACGACCAGAATTCACTGGCCGCAAACACAGTAGCCATCGGCGTCTATTTATTAAATTATTATTTTTTTATTTTATTTTGAATCCGCGTGAACGCTGCATTTTGTGTCAACACCATTTACAGAAAATATTGGTGATTTTCTAAACGAATATCGGAGAAATGCGGCTATATATTTTGTAAATTTTCGACACCATTTACGAAAAAAAAAATTACTGATTTTTTAAAACAATATCGGCACAACTAAATACGGTGATAGAATTTTTATCAACTTTTCAACACCATTTACGGAAAATATTACTGATTTTCTAAAAACAATATCGGCGAAGGTGTACTGAACTACTCTTTATTTTAAATAACCAGCGTCAATAGATCTGTGTATAATCGAGAGTATATCGTTAATTGTCATGTTGTCTCCGACAATGAGGTGTTGCGGCACACATCAAAACAACACGTCAATTTCAAAACATTGCCTAAGGGTCACAGCTGTGTGGTGTCATCAGATCAACACCTCGTCACACACAACTACGCATTATCGATTTTTTTTTTTTTCCCCACACAAAGCGACGTGTATTTACAACTAGATCTGTGTAATGTGTCGGGTGTAGCCAAAGACCATACATAAATTCGTAATTAGTCACAGATGTAGCCTTAAAATATAATCGATTTCCTTAAATTACGTCCGCAAGTTGACAGATATTGCAGAGCAGACGTCATCGTAATTTGCCGTTATTTATTTCCAAAATTAGCCATATATTCTGTAAATGGCGTTGAAAGTTGACAATAAATTAAGACCAGATCAGTACGTTAAATCGTTATCGACGACAACTGACGATCCGATGAGAGAGTAACACCGTTTACGCGTATCCAATGTTAAATATACATCGTTATTTTGTATGACTTTCATAGTTTTTACCGAGAAATTCAAACCGTTTCCAATTATTGGGGAAAATAATATAATGATTAGCACACCGTTTCACTAAGCAGCGAATACTCAGGGAATGGGATCACACGGTCTATTGTTTACACTGGATTAATGGCAGCCCCATGAGGTCTCGGGTAAATCTTATTTTCAAATAATACGACTGTGGTTTCTTCCTTTTATGTGATGATCATGTTCCAGCCAATAACGCTTATTTAGCAGCATTATTTATGTAGTTAGTCCTGAACATTCTGCAGAAATTTGAATAGGACGGAATCGAGCGTTGTTAAACTTATTCCTGTTCATATGCACAGGTCAAAATATGAACTGAAAATGGCGCTTTGTGTGACAGAAATCCGTACGCGGACGAATAAAAAAAAATATTTTTGTTATAAATATCATATATAGCGAAACAGCGGTAGCATCTACTGTTTTAATAATATGCATACATATTGTAATTAATGTTTAATAGTGATATACTTATGAATAATATACGATATTATGGTTTATACTCCAGCACTATGTTTTAGGCTGTGTGATTTGCCTCAATATAAGCTGGATTAATTAATACTTATATTCATGCGCTTCTGAGAACATCAATACATTTAAAATATACAAATATTACTTAAAGGGGTATCGATATGATACATTTTAATAATATAAATATTGAAAATACACATTACAATCGCTTACAACATAAGTTATTGATCGAAAATAGTCACTGCATCGTGACCTATTTGACCGCATTACCTATTACGCGGCTACCTCATCTTACCCCCTGTTTACATAGGTAACCGGGGTTATGGTGAGGTACGATCGCTAATACAATGATTGCGTAATGAAATTTTGACAAGATTTGTGAAAAATTGAGAAATAATGTTCTCTAAAAATCACATGACATCACAATTAGTCATAATATCCCAGCTTGAATATTATCTAGAGTATGTTACAAGTATGCTAAATATAAGAAACATGCATAAACTTACATATATATATTTTGTATATGCTGCTGTCCAGAGTAATATTTAATCCGTAATTATTTGGTCAACACACTGACCATTAGGGAGACATTAAAAAATATATTTTAAATTGCATTATCAAACACATTTATATATTTCTCC
>CM055265.1:39276663-39481457 GCA_029237695.1 Conchocele bisecta | reverse complement strand
CAGATTTTGAAATTTTGATCGCATACGTAGTTGTTAAAAATTCATCTGCGAAGTTAGAAAGGGTCGAAATCAAAATTCACAAAATCGTTTGTCACGCGTTTGTTAAATTTCAGAGGATACATTTTGATTTAATATGTACAGTCTGTGCGAAATTTCTTAATAGCGAGTGTTCCCTGCGCCCTAATGGTTGACGTAATTCTCCGACGCATTAACCTGACGTCACGTCATTATGATGATGCCGTTAGGCAGATTACGCCATTCGCGCTGCAATGCCAGCGTAAGCTGACGAGAATTGTTAACCTGGTGGTTTGCCCTAGCGTTCCGACCGAGCACATCCCAGTGGGCCGTTTCACTAAACTTCTTACAACTAAAATGTTCGTAAGTACACATTTAGAGATCGTCTGGAAATTTAAAATGATGGATTTACATGTATTGAGCATATGCTGCATATGCAGCCTATGCTCATTAAATGTAAATCCAATAATTGTTTACAAGAAAACAGCGTTGATGTGCAATTTATAGACTATCATAATTTTGCACTTACGAACATTTTAGTCGTACGAAGTTTAGTGAAACGGCCCCCAGATCCTCCAGATGTGCTCGATAGGGTTGAGATCGGGGGAAACCGCAGGCCATTGCATGACGTCCACGTTGTTCATTGCCAATAACTGTGTGGTGGCCCTGGCAGCGTGTGGGCGTGCATTATCTTGCTTCAGCGTCACGCCAGGACAATGATTACGTTATGAATGGCAAGACATGTGGCCTTAAAACGTCATCAATATAACGTTGGGCAGTGATGTTGCCCTGTATAATTACCAGCTCTATCTTGCGGTTTCCCGTAATCACGCCCCAGACCATTACGCTTCCTCCTCCAAACCTATCCCTCTCCACCACACAGCAGTCCGCGAATCTTTCGTTCTTGCGTCTGTATACACGCAATCTGCCATCTGCGTGGCTGATGGTGAACCGAGATAAACAGAACTCTGTCCCAGTCAGCCCTCCTCCAATTAAGATGGCGTCGACACCACAACAGCCTGGAGGCACGGTGACGCCTGGTCCTCAACTTACCAGTGTACATGTACGGGCGTCGAGCTCTGATTGGTTGTGCGTTACGACGTTACCGATTACGGATGGTCTGCCCAGAGACCACGTAACGCCGAGCCGTGACGGTGGCTGGCAAAAGGCGTTGACGCACATATCCAGCTTTCGCGGCCACCTAACCTGGAAAAAAAATCATAGTGACCACATGGTCAATTTCAGCTGACCAATACGTGATGGTCAGTCGACAATTTCCGTGATATCGGCTTTTTCAGTAATCTCTCGGAAATCTACAGGTGTCATGTGATGTATGCATTTTTATTGATATGTAAATCGATAATCCATGTACATGTAGTGCCGCGAGTCCACCATTGACCTCTGTGATATTCCAATTAACGTGTCAGGTTAACATGTATCTCACTTCCCGAACATGTTTATTGTATTGAAAATGACATTTGTGACCACGTGAAAATGATTTCCAAAGTTAAATATGTTTTCCGTAAATGACATCGCATATATTTTATACCAAATGTGGAATTAAATATTCTTTCTTTGTCCAAATAAAGTTCAACGAAGTTTAGTTTGCAGTAAATAATTCGCGATGATTCTGCTTAATTCCCTGTAAATAATCAAAGTACTGAAAGTACTGAACATAGGGTACTACAAGACATCATCAATTCAAGTAAATATAGATTCCAGTTATCTATGATCATTATAGATATATTGAAAACTGATTGAAGAGCAATAGTTACAAGAATTCCGCCACGGAAGCGGTGTCGCGCCTGAAACTGCCTTGTCGGTACAAAACAATGTTGTACATGTAGCAGGATTTTTGTTAAAGTTTCTGCATTACTTTGACATCGCCATGTTTACTTCTGTTTTGTGAATGAAATAGTTGGCCCCGGATCGAGTATATTAAAACATACAAATGATGTCATTGGGGAAACCGCTGACAAAATTTCAATGTATGGAAGCCCAAACTTGTTAGAATATTTTTGTCGTATTTTCAGTACATGCATTAATATGGGTATTAAGCTACGCTGGATGTGTTATACTGTCATTAATGTGTTCCCTGACTGTAATTTATCACTTACTGACTTATTGACACCCTTCCTTGAACGTAGAATTGACACTCATGTTGGCGTGTATTGGCCACCATAGACAAATGTCAATCAAGCGGAATTCGGGAATGTCACTAAAATCCGCTGTAAATCCATCGATAGAATGAGGATTAACATCAGTTAGACCCACACGTGCGAGTTTGGTTGTGACACAATCGCGATCATTAAAAAAATCTGGGTCAACAGGAATTTTCGCACAGGTGTCGGGTGAGTTTAACCCCTTCCTCCACAGCCAAATGGCTTACCTGCTGTTGTGTATGCATGCCTGTCAGTGGCTGCTAGCAGTCTGTTATAAATACACAGCAGCTGAGTTTGGCTGCCTGATCTCCATACAGGTAATTAACGAAAATAACTGAATTATAGGGTTATGTTATTCAATCCAAATTTACCAACATTTCTAAACATTGTATCCATTTAAAATGATTAAATTGAAGTTATAGAATAAAATTTCCATGATGCTGATATAAATATCCTAGAGTATATATAGTTTTGACATTATTCCCTCCCAAAAGTAAATTAAAAAAATAAATCTTGAAAAATCATGGTGTTCTTGTCTATAATTATGCCCCTGGTGCGTTATTATTTTTGTGAAACTTTCAAAGCAAATATGAATTGATGTGTGGCTGTGACTGGAGAAATGGGGCTTATGGGATCTGTTACCAACGATCAAAATAGCATACTGATGTAGCCCGATAGCGATCTATATTTGTTGTTAGAAACACACAGATTTTTCTTTGATGGTATGGCGAACAGTGCAGATCCTGATCAGATGGATGCACAGGCCGATCTGGATCTACACTGGTCGCACAACCCATAAGCCACATTTCTCCAGTCACAGCCACACATCCGTATCTGCACTGAAAAGTTTGCCAACATTACGCAAACACGTCTTATTTGGAATTAATAAATCACTGAACTACTTTCGGCAAGGGAGATAATCAATATCAGCGAACTATTTTCATACGAGCCAAGCGGATTGTTCTGTTTATGATTAGTATATATAGTTTTAAGCTATCTCCTGTGATATATAATAATATTACTTTGTTAGTTATGGGTACTAATACATGTTGTTTCAATAGCGTATCTCTGTAACGGTATCGTTGAAGATGGAGTTGCAAATAATTTAATAATTATCACTTCAAATGGTTGCGTAATACTGATAGCACTTCTGTATAACTGTGATTGTCGTAAATGGCGCAATTGTCGTGAAGTTAAGGTCGCCGACTTCAATGATTTAATTACCGATTCCCGAAAGGGTCGGGGGTTCAAACCTCGACGTGTTATATATTTTTTTCTCCATATATATTATTTTTGTTATTTTAATATTTTCACAATTTTATGATTTTAATAAAAATACCTATAAATTGATAGAAACTTACTAACAATGAAAGTGTCTGTCTTTAAGTAATATATACACAGACAGTTTGTTACTGTTTTTTTAAGTTTAAGTAATATATACACAGACAGTTTGTTACTGTTTTTTTTTAAGTTTGAGGTACTGTCTATACCAAATAATGTTTTACTGTCCCAAAATCTATTTTTTTGGCTGTCACAATTAATTAATTTTCGGACAGCAAACATTTGTTTATGAATTTTAAATAATTATTTTCCTCCATCTGCTCACAACACTGTTCGAACTGCGCCTGTGGCTACCACGACCAGAATTCACTGGCCGCAAACACAGTAGCCATCGGCGTCTATTTATTAAATTATTATTTTTTTATTTTATTTGAATCCGCGTGAACGCTGCATTTTGTGTCAACACCATTTACAGAAAACATTGGTGATTTTCTAAACGAATATCGGAGAAATGCGGCTATATATTTTGTAAATTTTCGACACCATTTACGAAAAAAAATTACTGATTTTTTAAAACAATATCGGCACAACTAAATACGGTGATAGAATTTTTATCAACTTTTCAACACCATTTACGGAAAATATTACTGATTTTCTAAAAACAATATCGGCGAAGGTGTACTGAACTACTCTTTATTTTAAATAACCAGCCGTTTAATAGATCTGTGTATAATCGAGAGTATCGTTAATTGTTAATCTGTTGTCTCCGACAATGAGGTGTTGCGGCACACATCAAAACAACACGTCAATTTCAAAACATTGCCTAAGGGTCACAGCTGTGTGGTGTCATCAGATCAACACCTCGTCACACACAACTACGCATTATCGATTTTTTTCCCCACACAAAGCGACGTGTATTTACAACTAGATCTGTGTAATGTGTCGGGTGTAGCCAAAGACCATACATAAATTCGTAATTAGTCACAGCTGTAGCCTTAAAATATAATCGATTTCCTTAAATTACGTCCGCAAGTTGACAGATATTGCAGAGCAGACGTCATCGTAATTTGCCGTTATTTATTTCCAAAATTAGCCATATATTCTGTAAATGGCGTTGAAAGTTGACAATAAATTAAGACCAGATCAGTACGTTAAATCGTTATCGACGACAACTGACGATCCGATGAGAGAGTAACACCGTTTACGCGTATCCAATGTTAAATATACATCGTTATTTTGTATGACTTTCATAGTTTTTACCGAGAAATTCAAACCGTTTCCAATTATTGGGGAAAATAATATAATGATTAGACACCGTTTCACTAAGCAGCGAATACTCAGGGAATGGGATCACGGTCTATTGTTTACACTGGATTAATGGCAGCCCCATGAGGTCTCGGGTAAATCTTATTTTCAAATAATACGACTGTGGTTTCTTCCTTTTAGTGGTGATCATGTTCCAGCCAATAACGCTTATTTAGCAGCATTATTTATGTAGTTAGTCTGAACATTCTGCAGAGAAATTTGAATAGGACGGAATCGAGCGTTGTTTAAACTTATTCCTGTTCATATGCACAGGTCAAAATATGAACTGAAAATGGCGCTTTGTGTGACAGAAATCCGTACGCGGACGAATAAAAAAAATATTTTGTTATAAATATCATATATAGCGAAACAGCGGTAGCATCTACTGTTTTAATAATATGCATACATATTGTAATTAATGTTTAATAGTGATATACTTATGAATAATATACGATATTATGGTTTATACTCCAGCACTATGTTTTAAGGCTGTGTGATTTGCCTCAATATAAGCTGGATTAATTAATACTTATATTCATGCGCTTCATGAGAACATCAATACATTTAAAATATACAAATATTACTTAAAGGGGTATCGATATGATACATTTTAATAATATAAATATTGAAAATACACATTACAATCGCTTACAACATAAGTTATTGATCGAAAATAGTCACTGCATCGTGACCTATTTGACCGCATTACCTATTACGCGGCGGTACCTCATCTTACCCCTGTTTGCATAGGTAACCGGGGTTATGGTGAGGTACGATCGCTAATACAATGATTGCGTAATGAAATTTTGACAAGATTTGTGAAAAATTGAGAAATAATGTTCTCTAAAAAATCACATGACATCACAATTAGTCATAATATCCCAGCTTGAATATTATCTAGAGTATGTTACAAGTATGCTAAATATAAGAAACATGCATAAACTTACATATATATATTTTGTATATGCTGCTGTCCAGAGTAATATTTAATCCGTAATTATTTGGTCAACACACTGACCATTAGGGAGACATTAAAAAATATATTTTAAATTGCATTATCAAACACTTTATATATTTCTCCTGAAACAATTGTAGAGTCTGTACAACCGAATTTATACGAAACACATCTGGACTACAATTATTTTATATAAATATACATCGTTATTTTGTATGACTTTCATAGTTTTTACCGAGAAATTCAAACCGTTTCCAATTATTGGGGAAAATAATATAATGATTAGCACACCGTTTCACTAAGCAGCGAATACTCAGGGAATGGGATCACACGGTCTATTGTTTACACTGGATTAATGGCAGCCCCATGAGGTCTCGGGTAAATCTTATTTTCAAATAATACGACTGTGGTTTCTTCCTTTTAGTGATGATCATGTTCCAGCCAATAACGCTTATTTAGCAGCATTATTTATGTAGTTAGTCTGAACATTCTGCAGAGAAATTTGAATAGGACGGAATCGAGCGTTGTTTAAACATATTCCTGTTCATATGCACAGGTCAAAATATGAACTGAAAAATGGCGCTTTGTGTGACAGAAATCCGTACGCGGACGAATAAAAAAAATATTTTGTTATAAATATCATATATAGCGAAACAGCGGTAGCATCTACTGTTTTAATAATATGCATACATATTGTAATTAATGTTTAATAGTGATATACTTATGAATAATATACGATATTATGGTTTATACTCCAGCACTATGTTTTAAGGCTGTGTGATTTGCCTCAATATAAGCTGGATTAATTAATACTTATATTCATGCGCTTCATGAGAACATCAATACATTAAAATATACAAATATTACTTAAAGGGGTATCGATATGATACATTTTAATAATATAAATATTGAAAATACACATTACAATCGCTTACAACATAAGTTATTGATCGAAAATAGTCACTGCATCGTGACCTATTTGACCGCATTACCTATTACGCGGCTACCTCATCTTACCCCCTGTTTACATAGGTAACCGGGGTTATGGTGAGGTACGATCGCTAATACAATGATTGCGTAATGAAATTTTGACAAGATTTGTGAAAAATTGAGAAATAATGTTCTCTAAAAATCACATGACATCACAATTAGTCATAATATCCCAGCTTGTAATATCTAGAGTATGTTACAAGTATGCTAAATATAAGAAACATGCATAAACTTACATATATATATTTTGTATATGCTGCTGTCCAGAGTAATATTTAATCCGTAATTATTTGGTCAACACACTGACCATTAGGGAGACATTAAAAAATATATTTAAATTGCATTATCAAACACTTTATATATTTCTCCTGAAACAATTGTAGAGTCTGTACACCGAATTTATACGAAACACATCTGACTACAATTATTTTATATAAATATACATCGTTATTTTGTATGACTTTCATAGTTTTTACCGAGAAATTCAAACCGTTTCCAATTATTGGGGAAAATAATATAATGATTAGCACACCGTTTCACTAAGCAGCGAATACTCAGGGAATGGGATCACACGGTCTATTGTTTACACTGGATTAATGGCAGCCCCATGAGGTCTCGGGTAAATCTTATTTTCAAATAATACGACTGTGGTTTCTTCCTTTTAGTGATGATCATGTTCCAGCCAATAACGCTTATTTAGCAGCATTATTTATGTAGTTAGTCTGAACATTCTGCAGAGAAATTTGAATAGGACGGAATCGAGCGTTGTTTAAACTTATTCCTGTTCATATGCACAGGTCAAAATATGAACTGAAAATGGCGCTTTGTGTGACAGAAATCCTACGCGGACGAATAAAAAAAAATATTTTATTTTTTTTATAAATATCATATATAGCGAAACAGCGGTAGCATCTACTGTTTTAATAATATGCATACATATTGTAATTAATGTTTAATAGTGATATACTTATGAATAATATACGATATTATGGTTTATCTCCAGCACTATGTTTTAAGGCTGTGTGATTTGCCTCAATATAAGCTGGATTAATTAATACTTATATTCATGCGCTTCATGAGAACATCAATACATTTAAAATATACAAATATTACTTAAAGGGGTATCGATATGATACATTTTAATAATATAAATATTGAAAATACACATTACAATCGCTTACAACATAAGTTATTGATCGAAAAATAGTCACTGCAATCGTGACCTATTTGACCGCATTACCTATTACGCGGCTACCTCATCTTAACCCCTGTTTACATAGGTAACCGGGGTTATGGTGAGGTACGATCGCTAATACAATGATTGCGTAATGAAATTTTGACAAGATTTGTGAAAAATTGAGAAATAATGTTCTCTAAAAATCACATGACATCACAATTAGTCATAATATCCCAGCTTGAATATTATCTAGAGTATGTTACAAGTATGCTAAATATAAGAAACATGCATAAACTTACATATATATATTTTGTATATGCTGCTGTCCAGAGTAATATTTAATCCGTAATTATTTGGTCAACACACTGACCATTAGGGAGACATTAAAAAATATATTTTAAATTGCATTATCAAACACTTTATATATTTCTCCTGAAACAATTGTAGAGTCTGTACAACCGAATTTATACGAAACACATCTGGACTACAATTATTTTATATAAATATACATCGTTATTTTGTATGACTTTCATAGTTTTTACGAGAAATTCAAACCGTTTCCAATTATTGGGGAAAATAATATAATGATTAGCACACCGTTTCACTAAGCAGCGAATACTCAGGGAATGGGATCACACGGTCTATTGTTTACACTGGATTAATGGCAGCCCCATGAGGTCTCGGGTAAATCTTATTTTCAAATAATACGACTGTGGTTTCTTCCTTTTAGTGATGATCATGTTCCAGCCAATAACGCTTATTTAGCAGCATTATTTATGTAGTTAGTCTGAACATTCTGCAGAGAAATTTGAATAGGACGGATCGAGCGTTGTTTAAACTTATTCCTGTTCATATGCACAGGTCAAAATATGAACTGAAAATGGCGCTTTGTGTGACAGAAATCCGTACGCGGACGAATAAAAAAAATATTTTGTTATAAATATCATATATAGCGAAACAGCGGTAGCATCTACTGTTTTAATAATATGCATACATATTGTAATTAATGTTTAATAGTGATATACTTATGAATAATATACGATATTATGGTTTATACTCCAGCACTATGTTTTAAGGCTGTGTGATTTGCCTCAATATAAGCTGGATTAATTAATACTTATATTCATGCGCTTCATGAGAACATCAATACATTTAAAATATACAAATATTACTTAAAGGGGTATCGATATGATACATTTTAATAATATAAATATTGAAAATACACATTACAATCGCTTACAACATAAGTTATTGATCGAAAATAGTCACTGCATCGTGACCTATTTGACCGCATTACCTATTACGCGGCTACCTCATCTTACCCCCTGTTTACATAGGTAACCGGGGTATGGTGAGGTACGATCGCTATACAATGATTGCGTAATGAAATTTGACAAGATTTGTGAAAAATTGAGAAATAATGTTCTCTAAAAATCACATGACATCACAATTAGTCATAATATCCCAGCTTGAATATTATCTAGAGTATGTTACAAGTATGCTAAATATAAGAAACATGCATAAACTTACATATATATATTTTGTATATGCTGCTGTCCAGAGTAATATTTAATCCGTAATTATTTGGTCAACACACTGACCATTAGGGAGACATTAAAAAATATATTTTAAATTGCATTATCAAACACTTTATATATTTCTCCTGAAACAATTGTAGAGTCTGTACAACCGAATTTATACGAAACACATCTGGACTACAATTATTTTATATACACTATGTACAGAATATGCCACAGATTCAATGTACATGTAGGTTGTGAAAGTGGGCATGACAGCCCTCCTTACATAAGTGTACTTGGCACACAGTACACCCATATACAGTCTCGCGCCTGATGGACAGATATTTCTGGTGATAATTACAACGTCGCTTTGGTCCATCGAGACGTCCATGTATGTGGCACTGAATGTTCTCTGCATCAACAAGTCCGATGTCACCGACGTCAACGCCAGATCGTTTCCGCTTGCTATATCCGCCGATAATGTCGCGCACCAATTCCAGACGGAAATCAAGATGGGCGAAGTGCTTTTTCTATTTCTTGTGCGACGTTATGTGGCCTTGTAGAGTATGAATGCGTTTACAATCGCATAGTTGATCAGGAACCAGTGTAGATGGCGCCACCACTTCTTAGAGTTTCGCCCGACATCGTATGTCATACGGTATTGATCATGAACATCAACACCGCCCATAAATTTGTTGTAGCTGGCTACACTCAGTGGTTGCTTCAGTTGTAGCACATTCTGGCCAACCCGCCGTTGTGCATCGGCCTCCTCTGTGGGCTCACTGAGTGTATATAGTCAGATGGTAGACTAACTTTTTGTCTTTCCACACAGTGGCAGTCAAGTTGTTGTCGCCCTTTTGCATTATTTTGTATTCACCGTGGTTCTTCACGTCTCGCGGCTTCTTCATTTCCTTCGGGAACTGTTTACGATTTACGCGAACAGTTCCACACGCATACAGTCCATTTCCTAGCAGATTTTCCATTAGTGGCACGTCTGTAAAGTAGTTGTCGAAGTAAACATGCCGGTATGTATTGTGCAGGTTGTCGGTCAACTTCGTTACAACTTTATAGCCAAGACTATGTTCAGTTTGGTCATTTTGCCGTCCGAGGTATATATATCAAACCGCGACAGGTAGGCTGTGTTGGCGTCACAGAGCATCCATATTTTAATTCCCCGCTTTATGGGTTTTGCTGGCATGTATTGGCGAAATCCAAGCCTGCCTGTATACTTCACCATCGCCTCGTCAGTGGCAATTTCTCCGGAAAGGCTATATGCTGAAGGAAACGTGCCCTGTACATGTTCAATAATAGGCCGCACCTTGTACAGTTAGTCATATCCCGCCTGACCCTCAGAAATAAGCTATTTTGTTTGGTGGTGGTGTCATTTGGGGGACCATGACCATTTTCCAGCAAATGGTGTTAATTCACTATTTAGAATCATTAAAAAAAAACTGTATTTTTATCTATCAATTATGTATGATTGCAGATGTCCGTCAAAAGACCCCATCACCTGTTGTTTTTAAATGTTATTTCTAATAGTAATTCATCTAATAATATCAAAATGAGCAAACGTATGCTTGTATTTTCTTCTAACAAACACGATATCAAAGAAATAAAATCGGGGACGAAGTGGATTTGAGTATGGGACGAACTGAACTGTGTACGAAATTAATTTTTAAATCAGCAAAAATCGGCGATTAAACTCTCATATGTTACATAATAGTCGGAACAACTGTTTACAACAAGAATTAAGTCTACATTCATATTTGCTCGCTAAAATAAGATAAAGTGGGGAATATTTATCAAAAAATCGCAAAAATTGTACAAACCACGATGTCGGAGAAATCGGAGACGGAGGTCGAACCGTCGGCGTTTTGGTCGATAGTTTTATCGTCTGAAGCTTCACTGTCCGACGAATCTAACGATACTTCACTGACATGAATGTCTGAACCGATCTCGGATGCATTAAAGCCTTCAAATTCGCTAAATTCATCATCACTATCGAGAAAGTTGGTCGCCATTGTGGTCTCCGTAAATTACGAGTTTCGTTTTCAAATTCGCGGGAACGCTAGCGTGGGTGTATTCCAAAAATAACAAATACTCGAATACCTTATTAGGAAGTTGTAGTAAAACTTATGAATGGAATTTGCATAAATATAGCGATGACATCACGATTTGTGACGCAAATGGGGGCAAATCACAACTTGAAGCATAACAAAATAATCCGATGTTTTTTTTGTACGTAGAACATCCGTTGTTGATATTGTGCAGTGCAAGTACTTTTTCATAATATTATTTTCAATTAGCGGTTGCGTATGACAGTTAAACGTTGAGTAACACGATGAATTTTGTTGTTACGGTTACTCCAAGATATCACTACCTACCACCGCATCGAGGGGGGGGGGGTCTGGTGCGTGGCTAACTGACGGAGGCGATGCCAATACCCTATGTAAAAACAACACATTTCCATTTATTGACAATTGTATTATTTGTGACACTTTCACCAATACTAGTTTCGATAATCGGTGGAAATCTCGTTAACATTGACGTGAAATCAAGAGAAAACATGCAACGATACAAATAGTTACAACCAGCGTAAGTGAATTTGTAAACTAACGTAGTCTGACCAAGATTTATAATTCCCGTGTATGTAAAAAGGGAATTACGTTAATTATTTCTAACCATATCAAATAAAGATGAAATTATATTAAGTATTGCAAGTTGAAATTATGTCAAAGATAATCAAATAAGACAAAGGCTATGCTGAAATTACAAATCAGTAGAACATGTTTGCCGTACAGTAATTTAAGACAATATTTTTTATTAGGGTCTCATAATTTAACGTTGCACAAATCTTGTAATAAAACAGAGAAATATATGCCAGTTTAGCATTATCATCCTTATGAACGTGAATTGCACTATTATCAATGGAATTACAGTTATTCACAAAAATAACATTAATAATATGTCAGTTGCTATATGTGTATACTATGATCAGACTGCGCGGATGTAGACCTTATATGCGTGTATGCTATTTTCTAATCGATTTTTAAAATGTGTACGTGTATGAGTCTGATCGTGGCTTACACTGTTCATTAATCATTATGTAGCCTGCACTATAGGTAAATAATTACAGATGACCGATGTACTCGTTATATATATTCTCAGACTGGCGAACTTTTTTAACTTAATATTTCGGGCAATATACATGTAGCCTAATTCAAGGAGATTTAGTTTAGTTTGCAGTAAATAATTCGCGATGATTCTGCTTAATTCCGTGGAAATAAAAACAACACATTTCCATTTATTGACAATTTTATAATTTGTGACACTTTCACCAATATTAGTTTCGATAATCGGTATAAATCCCGTTAATATTGCCCTGAAATCAAGAGAAAACATGCAACGATACAAATATTTACAACCAGCGTAAGTAAATTTGTAGACTAACGTAGTCTGACCAAGATTTATAATTTCCGTGTACGTAAAAGGGAATTACGTTAATTATTTATAAACATATCAAATAAAGATGAAATTATAGCAAGTTGCAATTACAAATGTATCTTAAAGATAATCAAATAAGACAAAGTCTATACTGAAAGTACAAATCAGTATGTCAGTTGCTATAGGTGTATACTATGATCAGACTGCGCCGATGCAGACCGTATATGCGTGTATGCTGTTTTCTAATCGATTTTTAAAATGTGTACGTGTATGAGCCTGCTCTGGGCTTACACTGTTCATTAATCATTATGAAGCATGCACTATAGTTATGCGGAGAAAACAACCACACAGTCGTAACAATTAGTTAAATCAAGTAAATAATTACAGATGACCGATGTACTCGATATATATATACTCAGGCGAGCGAACTCTTTTTAAGTTAATATCTCGGGCAATATACATGTAGCATAATGCAAAACAGCGATGGAAACCAGTGTATACCCAGATCAAGCTGCGCATCCACACGTTCTGAACGGGGTCTACCCGGGTTGTACAAATATAGCTCAAGGTTTAGTTTGCAGTAAATAATTCGCGATAATTCTGCTTAATTCCCTGTAAATAAAATCAACACATTTCCATTTATTGACAATTTTATAATTGGTGACACTTTCACCAATATTAGTTTCGATAATCGGTATAAATCCCGTTAATATTGCCCTGAAATCAAGAGAAAACATGTAACGATACAAATATTTACAACCAGTGTAAGTAATCTTGCAAACTAACGTAGTCTGACCAACACTTATAATTCGCGCGTACAGGGAATTACATTAATTATTTCTAGCCATATCAAATTAAGATGCAATTATATTAAGTATTGCAAGTTGCAATTATCGAGATAATCAAATGAGACAAAGTCTGTGCTGAAATTACAAATCAGTAGAAAATGTTACTTTGCTCACTAATAATTTTACCGACAACACGGTCATGCCTTGGGCAACATATAAGCTTTTAGAGTGACCGTAAGCAGGTGCCCGTTTCAACTAATATCACGGAAATTACCGAAGATTTCCGTGATACGCTAATTGGAAAATGAAAACAGATTGTGTCATTATTATTATCTAAAAAGGACCAAAATAATATTAACTTAGAAACATAATTTTTATATCAATAGATATAAAAATGAATGAGGTAATTGAAAATACCTCTGCATTTTTTGTAACTGTTATTATAGAAAGATATTTTGCAATTTTCCCAACTAAAATCGAGAATAAAAATCACAATTTACTATATAAAATCATATAAAAACTACCGACTCTGTTTAAAGCTAAAAAGGACCAAAATATTTTTATTTTAAAAACACGATCGAAACATCATCATAAAGTACAATAATTGAAGTTTAAAATGTGACTTGTGCATTTTAAATCGGTTGTGTAGTTTAAAGGTTACGTAAGAAAAGGTAATAGTCTCCTATATAATTCCATATAAAAATCGCCGCTACTGATGCAGAATTTCTACAGGTAAGGTGGCCGCGAAAGTTGGATATGAAGTGCGTCAACGTAATGTAACTGTCCGTTCTTGCCGTCGTCACACAAGGCCTACCAACTCGAGGACGGTCGAGAACGTCTCCAGTGTCCATATAGCGTGCCACAAGTCGCTCAATCGTCAACCTCCACCAGGTTACTTAAATGACTTAACACTTTTGGTTAACCAGTTCGTCACAGTTTCTCAAAATGGCCATATCATCTACATAAGTTGCTTAATCGCTTCAATATTTCAACACTTCATTCATTGGTATGTGTGCCACACCTGCCTTTTCATAATTTATATGACCTTCGCCTTTTGACCTTCACCAGGTTACTTAAATGACTTAACCAATTTGTCACAGTTTCTCAAATATGCTGCAGGTGGCATCCGCGTTCGACAGACGCAGTTCTTGTTTAATTTTTCGATAAGATTATCTCAAACGAATCGTACGATGTGTACTCACCACATGTATTTACCTTGTGTTCACAGGTGGGTGGCAGGTGGGAGCACGCGATGGGTAATTTAACGATCGGGGTTCATCCTTCCCGGAATCCCGACTGGAGACCTGGTTTGGCCCTCACATACGTCTTTGGCATTTTGTATGTGACAGTTGAATCTGGTTATACCCCTTATACGAGTAATCCTACCGGTATTACTTTTAAATAGGGGAAGGGGCCAAGTGACTTTGGTGCGGTATGGACCTGGCACCAGGTCAGGTTATTCTAATTTCAGGGCTGAATATGTTGTATCTCGATGTAAATATTCCGTTCTGATTTTGGGAATTTCCCCCCAATGCAGCATTTTAAAACGGGATCGAACCTGTTTGCCCGGCCTTACATGACCTTAGCTGTTTATAGGCCGTTAAACACCAATAAACAAACAAACAAACAAAACCTTGTGTTCACCTTGCACGTGGAAAAGGTGGTAAACAGCGTTCCACTTCGAGAGCGACATATACACGGCGGACACGTGGTAAACTGTACACAGTCGTATTCTCAACATCGCCAGGATCTCACATATATATACATTGCCCATAGTAAATGTACGTAGACACGAATCATTTCGCATTTAAAACAGGGACGTTTCTTGTGTTGCTAAGTATATTATTGCCGTTGTGCTTTCGATGCATTTGATTTATTTATCGTCGGTAAAATACCAAGTGCCTTCTGTGCCTACGTGCGGGCAGTAACTCCTCAAACCTTCTGTACCGTCGGGTACGGAAGATTTGCAGAGTTACTGCCCGCAACTACTTCGGGACCCTATCGCTAATCGTGGGATATGTAAAGCTGCAGGTCGTACGACCACCGCGCCATGTCACATTTACTATGAATAAATTGGATACATATTACTTTATGGACTTATTGCAAGGACACTTAATTGGGCATAGTATTCGATATGTGTTGCATTTTAAATATACATTATGATTAAATACGTTTACTGTTTTCAGAAAAGAGTAGCTTGCAAGTGTTCTCACATTCACAATTAGAGAAAAGGGATCCAGCCTGAATGAAATTCCGAATATGAGAGAGAATTCCGTCTAACCCAGTCTAGTCTAATTTTCTATTCCGGATTTGAAAGTCACTGCTAATATCCTGGGGGCCGTTTCACTAAACTTCGTTTGACTAAAATGTTCGTAAGTGCAACATTATGATAGTCTGTAAATTTCACATTAACAATGGTTTCTTGTAAACAATTATTGGATTTACATTTATTGAGCATAGGCTGCATATGCAGCCTATGCTAAATAAATGTAAATCCATCAATTGAAATTTCAAGACGATACTAAATTTGTGCTTACGAACATTTTAGTCGTACGAAGTTTAGTGAAACGGCCCCGAGATACAAACGGCGAATGCCGTATTTACCACGTCACGTCATGGACATCAATACCATGTTCTCCATATAAAACCGACACTTGATTCTTGAAACCATAGAAACCGTTTTATTTTCAATAATTTCTTGGTTGAATGGTATGTCTGACAGGCAATGGATTATGTTATGCCACACATTCCCAAGTATATTGATAATTCCCCTTTTGCCAGCAACACTAACCAACCCACTTCTTTACGAGTGTGTGGCCTAAAGACGACGCTTGCAGGCGGTGTAGCTCTACATCTAAATATATACTTCATATGTGGCTGTGACTGGATAAATGGGGCTTATGAGATCTGTGACCAGTGCAGCTTCTGATCAAATAGCACACTCATGTATCCTGCTAGCGATCTAATTTGCTTGTTAGAATCATGACTGATGTTTCATTGATAGAATGGCGAACAGTGCAGATCCTGATCAGACTGTGCGTATGCACAGGCTGATCAGGATCTACACTGGTCGCAAAACCTATAATTCCCATTTATCAAGTTAAAACCATATACAATTGATGTTAAAGGTACATGCCCACTCAGTAGACACAAAATGTTCTTTATATCTGAGACATCATCTGAGACATTTTCTAGCAAAATAAACATTCAATCACCATTAGCACACGCATTAATTTGCATTATTATACATTTTATATCAGACGTAAAATTTCCACACTGATATCAGGGGCAATAACCGTGTTTCCTTAAATTGTTAACGGACATTACTGTTTATTCTCTGCATTTATGTTGTGTTGTCCAATGATCATACTTTATAATCTGTCTATAATATTATTTTTGTAGGTGACGCATTTAATTAGTATAAATAACTGAAAAACATAATGCCTCATTTGCATATGAAAATAGCCGGATACCACCGCGCGTCAATAGCAGTAAAATAAATATTTCTAAATGATTAATCTGTATAGTGGGCACTTGTAATGTTTAGAACTGGTGTAATAGTGACACAATTATACACTTATTTAATTCCTAGAAAGAACAATTTGTGCCTACTGAGTGGGCATGTACCTTTAACATACAGTATACGGTGATGTAATCGTGAAAGTGGCTGATAGCGAACATAGACCGTTTTGCCATGCGGCCGTCCAACTTGAAACATATAATATACTGTAGTGTCTCGTGTATCACATACATATATATTAACCATTAGACCGCTACACACAACAATTGTCGTCTGCTGTTTATTTCGCAATAAAAACATGTTTTGACAGCACTTCAGAATCATTTCCTTGCGTTTTAGTAATGAAATGTTATTAATACTAAACCACATACAGAAATAGGTTTCAATTATAAACACTGGTTAAATTAATTGAATTAAGTTAAATACATTAATGGGCCGCGTCATGCGAAAACCGGGCTTAATGACAAACAAATCATTTTTCACTTTTTTGCATATTCTGAATACCGCATCTTTTAAAAGTCATATACCACAAAAACTATCACTGTATCTCAATTATTTTTCATGTTACATGTATTTTTGTAACACGTGGTAGAATCGCAAACGACGTTTTAGCTCAATGACGTCGCAATTACGACGTTAACATTAACGGGCGACTTCAACGTTAAGCGTAATGGAGTAGTAAACGAATAGGCCTGCCATGTAGGTTGATTTTAAGTAGTGTATGCATAATTTTATACTATTAGTGAATAATTGACAAACGAAACGTAACCTTGGGCAAAGTCAACATCATTATCTTGTGTGTACTTTTTGCACAACTACGAACGCCAAAAATATATGAGCCGCGCCGTGCGAAACCCGGGCTTAATGACAACATTTTTAGTTTTTAGTTTTTGTTCGCGTATTCTGAATTGTACATCTTTTAAAAGCCATATTCCGCCAAAATTATCAATTTATCCCAATTATGTTTCATTTTAGAAGTAGTTTTATGACGCGTGGTAAAAACTTATATGACGTTTTAGATCAATGACGTCGAAATTACGACGTTTTTATCAACGGCGTATACATGGGCTGTTGGTCCGGACATGTCCTATATATTTGTCATCTTTGATCGCATGTCAACCAAATTTGGATATCTCGTAGCCTGGCCAAGTGTCTCCCATTAGGCCAAGACAAAGTATGAAAATAATGTTTATGGCTCGTGTTGCAGTTGCTAATGTAACGTTATGTTTTGGATTGCGGCCCAAGTAACGTAATTTCGTATGAATAAGTTTCAAATAAGGCAGAGTGAGGCGTTTCCCTGTTGTTTGCTGCTGTCTGAAATAATTTTTGGGGAATAATAGCGACATCATTTAACATTTCGTATGTGACGACATATTTTAAAGTAGACAGTAGGCCGCTTATAACATTAACTTTGTGATAAAACACGATACCGGGCAGATTTGGTAGCGTGATACCTTATAATTGTCGCCGTGTGTCTTTCTTGAGGATCCCATTACCACAGCCTGGTCTACATTAGTATGCAGTCAAGTGATAAACTGATGATTTGATACTACACAAGCACTTTCGACTACAAAAGCAAGTTTATGACCATCACTTTTCCAATTAATATGTTGACGCATTTATTTTAAATTCAATACAAACCCCGGATATTTATGTCATTATATAGCTGCGTGTCTACCTCCATTTATGATAAAATGAGTGGCATTAAATGGCATATCATTCGCTAAGTACTGGATATAATTGTTCAAAAGTCTCAATTTACCAAGATAATAGATGGTAATATCGTTGGCATACACTAGGTTGTTCATATTTAAGATTATTTAGGAATCAAAGTGCAGTGTAAGCGAAGACTTCGCTGATATGTAGCCAGTTAAATTATGAGTTGACCATTTTGAATTCTTAAGGACAACCGACGAAAAAGAGTAAAAATGTCAAAGAACGACAGTTAGGCGACAATGTACAGCGCCTGAAGTATTTCTAAGTCATTGATGCTGCGAGGAACTCGTGCAAGTATCCTTGCTATAATATTTTGTCACGATACCATGGCCATAACGTCAAACATGTATTCACGTCCAATGACGTCACAAGTACGTGACGTCAAGTCATAACGTCATAATATGCGTACCGAGGTACAAGGTATCGCGTCTCATATTAGTGAAAGTTTCAGTAAGTTATCATGTTCCGTTTTCTGTTCACACTTAATGTTAACTAACACCAGTAAACGTAAATGGGAGGGCAAACTGTGAAGTTTTACGGCGACGCTAGACAATTTGAAACGTCGTTTTTCCGACTTCGTTTACCGCTTTTCATGACGTTGTCATTAAGCCCGGTTTTCGTATGGCGCGGCCCATTTAATTAGTAACCATCGATTGCACACAATAACTCAAGTTATACTTAACCGATCGAACACATTCGGTTTTCATGTTTATCACGGTAGGACGAAGAAGGTTATTGATTTTCAAAATTTTCTGATTACTTATCGTGGCGATTTTTATTTTCGCACTCTGTAGCCTTGTCTACACTTTATCCTTGTTCATATAATAACTCAAGTCCTACTTGACCAATCGAAACCAAATTCGGCATACATGTTTAACACGGCCAGACGAAGATGCCTATTGCTTTTCAAAAGATTCCGATGACATATCTCCCCTTGGCGGCCATTTTTAGCTCGACTATTCGAAGAATAGTTACAGCTTATGTAGTCATCCCGGTGTCGGCGTAGGCGTCGTCGTCACCGTCACGCCTTGGTTAAGGTTTTTAGTCAAGCTTGTACATGTAATACTCCTGGCCCTACACACACCATACTTGGACAACTTCATCTCCTAGTGGTGTACATCAACAACCCCTGACCTATATTTGACCTTGACATACATTTAACCTTGAATTACTTAGTTAATTCCCTTGGTTAAGGTTTTTAGTCAACCTTGGTTAAGGTTTTTAGTCAAGCTTGTACATGCAATACTATTGTGCATACAGACATCATACTTGGACAACCTTTTCTCATAGGGATGTACATCAATAACCCCTCAGGCTGATCTTGAATTACTTAGTTTCCCCTTGGTTAAGGTTTTTAGTCAACCTTGGCCCTACACCAATCATACTTGGACAACTTCATCTCCTAGTGATGTACACCAACAACCCCTGACCTATATTTGACCTTGACATACATTTAACCTTGAATTACTTAGTTTCTCCTTGGTTAAGTTTTTAGTCAACCTTGGTTAAGGTTTTTAGTCAAGCGTGTACATGCAATACTATTGTGCATACAGACACCATACTTGGACAAACTTTTCTCATATGGATTTACATCAATAACCCCTGATCTATATTTGACCTTGACCTACATTTAACCTTGAATTACTTAGCTAATTCCCCTTGGTTACGGTTTTTAGTCAAGCTTGTAGATGGAATACTCCTGAGCCTAACACCAAGCATACTTGGACAACTTCATCTCCTAGTGATGTACATCAACAACCCCTGACCTATATTTGACATTGACATACATTTAACCTTGAATTACTTAGTTAATTCCCTTGGTTAAGGTTTTTAGTCAACCTTGGTTAAGGTTTTTAGTCAAGTTTGTACATGCAATACTATTGTGCATACAGACACCATATTTGGACAACCTTTTCTCATAGGGATGTACATCAATAACCCCTGATCTTGAATTACTTAGTTTCCCCTTGGTTAAGGTTTTTAGTCAACCTTGGCCCTACACCAAGCATACTTGGACAACTTCATCTCCTAGTGATGTACACCAACAACCCCTGACCTATATTTGACCTTGACCTACATTTAACATTGAATCACGTAGTTTCCCCTTGGTTAAGGTTGATAGTCAACCTTGGTTAAGGTTTTTAGTCAAGTGTGTACATGCAATACTATTGTGCATACAGACACCATACTTGGACAAACTTTTCTCATATGGATTTACATCAATAACCCCTGATCTATATTTGACCTTGACCTACATTTAACCTTGAATTACTTAGCTAATTGCCCTTGGTTACGGTTTTTAGTCAAGCTTGTAGATGGAATACTCCTGAGCCTAACACCAAGCATACTTGGACAACTTCATCTCCTAGTGATGTACATCAACAACCCCTGACCTATATTTGACCTTGACCTACATTTAACCTTGAATTACTTACTTAATTCCCCTTGGTTAAGGTTTTTAGTCAACCTTGGTTAAGGTTTTTAGTCAAGCTTGTACATGCAATACTATTGTGCATACAGACACGATACTTGGATAACTTTTTCTCATAGTGATGTACATCAATAACCCCTGACCTATATGTTACCTTAACCTACATTTAACCTTGAATTACTTAGTTAGTTCCCCTTGGCTAAGGTTTGTACTCAAACCTGGTTAAGGTTTATAGTCAAGCTTGTATATGGAATACTCCTGGGCCTACACCAACCATACTTGGACAACTTCATCTCCTAGTGATGTACATCAATAATCCCTGACCTATATCTGACATTGACCTACATTTAACCTTGAATTACTTAGTTAATTTCCCTTGGTTAAGGTTTTTAGTCAACCTTGGTTAAGGTTTTTATGCGGGCAGCGGCCACCTTCTTTGTCAAGCTATGTGTACATCGACAACCCTCGTAGTCGAGCTATGCTGTTCTCCTACATCTCTTGTTTATTTTCGCACTCTGTATCATTGTCTACGCAATAACTCAAGACCAATCGTAACCAAATGCGGTATACATGTTTATCACGGCAAGACGAAGAAGCATATTGGGTTTCAAAAATTGCCGATGACTACTCCCCTTGGCGGCCATTTTAGTACTCTGTATCCTTGTCCACGCAATAACCCAAGTTCTACTTGATGGATCGTAACCAAATTCGGCATACATGTTTATCAAGGAAAGATGAAGAACCCTATTTGTTTCCAGTGACTTATCTCCCCTTGTTGACCGGCCTTGCCTCGACGGGCGTATATACCTTCGATACTCTTGTTCAATATTTTAAGCATTTTAACCAAACCCAGAGTTTCAGAAATGCCATAGAAATCTACTATTAAATTATGAGTTACTACGCTCGTTCATCACTTTAATATGTACATCGCACAGTTTAGTTCATAATATATCTGCGCATATCTACGGAGCCCCGCAGGGGACATGGATTATTTTTATTAATTAGTTCCCACGAAATAACAATCCGTTCCCTCAATTTAACAATTCGTTCCCTCGAATTAACAATTCGTTCCCACGAAATGACAATTCCCGTGGGAACGAATTGTTATTTCGTGGGAACGAATTGTTAAATTGAGGGAACGAATTGTTCGAATTGTTAAATTGAGGGAACGAATTGTTAAATTGAGGGAACTAATTGTTAATTCGTGGGAACGAATTGTTAAATTGAGGGAACGAATTGTTATTTCGCGTGAACGAATTAATAAAATAAAGAATTCTACGTCCCATGCAGGGCTCTGTACATATCTTCCCTTGAGACCATTACAACAGATCTTACTATAGTCTGTTTCACGAAACCTGCCCAAATTTTACGGCTATATAAACAATGCAAAAACAATATTTGTTTCGATAATATTAAATTAAAGCAAGAATGAACCTTCTTTTTATTTCGTGAAATTTGGTCAAATATTGATTTTATTGCGAAAACAAAATTTCCCCATGTTAAATCCCCATAGACATCTTCACGGAGTGAAGATGTCTATGGGGATTTAACATGGGGAAAATTTTTAGAATTTCAGTAATCCTGGACCGATTTTCAAAATTTAACTTTTGTTTTCTTAGTTGGATCATTTCCAAGATATCTAGCTAGGTTTCGGAGTCAATTTCCGAAAAAAATCGTTTTTGACTACTCCCACACTACCTTTGCCTCTTTTTCCCCCATGTTAAATTCCCATAGAGAAATCAATTTCTCGTAATAAAACCAATATTTGACCAAATTTCACGAAATAAAAAGAAGGCTCATTCTTAAATTTTCCTTTAATTTAATACTATCGAAAAAAATATTGTTTTTGAATTGTTTATATGGCCGTAAAATTTGGGCAGCTTTCGTGAAACAGACAGTAATTACACAGACCAAAGTCATCACATTGTCTTGACCTATAATTGTACACTGGACGCTAACATCGGGACGCGACATTCCCCCAGAGACCACGTGTTCTCTATGAGCGTAAATTCTTATACCGTCTTCCTACGACTATTGGAGAATATGTATACGGCTGAAGTCTCATATCATATTTAGAATCCGTTTGACTAGGAAGGAAAGTGCACTTGTATAACGTAATTGGCCTATTATAACAATGAACACATGATATGGACTATGTACAAGAGCATCAGTCAGTTAAAATAACAATATACTAAGTCATGTGATTCTTTACAAGGAAGTTGATATAGTTACACGATGTGTGCGCAGTTTCATTCGTAAGAGGTGTGTATTTACGTTGCAATTGTTTCGGGTCATGAGATGAATTTGGCATCTGGTACTTGAAGTAACTGGAGACGAATGAGAGTTAATTGAAAGTTATTGTAAGTGTAAGACAAGCGTCTCGTTAACTGTGTCTATTCTGTGGATGAGGAAGACAGACGAACGGACAAGGATACAGATATAGGAACTAGCTGAGGCTGTGTATACGAGGCGAACATGAATGGAGAGCAGAACGGTTTGTATATATTCTCAATTTTATATAAATGCTACAATTTGTGAATATCAAACCAGGTCATAATTATGATATTTAACGTAGATCTTGATCATCTAGTTGCGAAAAGTAACTCTTGCAATCTACTCCCGTACCGTCCGTAGTCATATTCATGGATTTACATTTATTGACATATGCTGCACATGCAGCATATGCTCAATAAATGTAAATCCATTAGATCTGGCTACGGACGGTAAGGGAGTAGTTTGCAAGAGTTACTGTCCGCAACTACTGATCATCATGATCTAGTAAATTCGACACTGTTTACTAACGTCAAAGTAAATATTGCAATCATTGTAAAGCACGATTGCGCAGGCAGATCTGACACTTTTGTAAATGTCAAAAACGCTATTTCTCTAGTCAAAATTGAACAACATTGTAACAATGGGTAAGGCGTATACATGCGACCATTAAATGTATATAACCAAGGTGTATGATCACGTGGTACTAACGGCAACAACAAGTACCGATTAAAAGTACGTATTCTTTTATAGTGTCCTTATTACGTACCGGATTTTGATGTAATATGGCGCATCAAATGCGTCTTGTTAACCTGCATTTGGTGGGCTCTTTATTTTCGCCCAAACTTCTGTCGTTTTTGTGAATAATCGATTTCCGTGTCAGAGACACGGAAATCGATTCTTCGCAAAAACGACATAAGTCTGTACCAAACTCCCTAGACCACCAAATGCAGCTCATGAAGACGCGTTTGCTGGGCCATATTTCATCAAAATCCGTTGCATATTAAGGAAAATATCAAATAATACTTACTTCGGAGTGGGCGACGTTTTTGTTGTTGTAACCACGTGATCATGCACCTTGATAACACTATATCAGCATTTACATCCGTGTAGTATGATCGGTATCGGCAGCTTCGACAATGTACTTGTACAAGTTGTCTATAAACTACGCTGGTTGCAAACATATATGTCCACTATTCCAGTTTGTTCACAGCCAGCTCGCGTACACAGAAAGACCGACATTTTATATGACTCAATCGCAGTTAATTCCTAAAGGCCACGTTGAAAATGATTCAGCATATCATGATCGATATTGGAATCACAAGGGAGTATGGTGAAAACAGGGGCGTGTCACATTTGTGTGGATGCGTTGAATAATTTGAAGGAGGCAAATGCTTGAAGGAACATGCCCACTCAGTAGGCACATAATGTTCTTTATATCAGAGACATCATCTGAGATATGTCCTGGTAAAATAAAGATTCATTTACAATTTCCCCACGTATTGCTTGACATTATTATACATTTTATATCGGACGTAGATTTCCACATTGATATCAGGCGCGATAACCGTGTTTTCTTAAAATGTTAACGGACATTACTATTTATTCTCTGTATTTAGTTTTTGATGCGCAATGATAATACTTTATAATATACTATTTTTGTTTAGGTGACGCATTTAATTTGTATAAATAATTAAACAATATCATGCCTCATTTGCATATGAAATTAAAATAGCCGGATACAACCGCGCGTCACTATCAGTAAAATAAATATACTATGCTAACTATACAATATATTAAATTATTATATCTATATATATAGGGGGCACTCGTAATTTTTAGAACTGGTGGAATAGTGAGACAATTATGTTTGTGCCTACTGTGTGGGCATGTACCTTTAGCATAAAAGTGGTGGGGGAAATTATTACCCTGACTCAAGAAATTGTGTTTATGGCCAGTGCGACTAGTGTAGGTCATGATCAGCCTGCGCGTCCGCGCAGTCTGATCAGGATCTGCACTTTCGCCAGTCAGTTAATGATCACCCGCCATGTTTGTACCAAATAATATAAATCGTTTCCCGGCTGTAGCAGTGTGCTAGAAGAGCAGGCGCTACACTGGCCACAAACAAAAAAAAATGATCACATTTCTCCCGTCACAGTAACAGTCTCACTGCATACCATATGCTCCTGAATGATATACAGAAACACAAACCTCGCTCGTTGCAACAACACAAACGTTTTGACGCCAGTAGATAACATCAACCAATAACCTTGGCGATCAGTGTAGATCCTGTACAGTGTGTACATTTACTCGTTTAATTCTGCATTAAGTGTCTCCGCGGGCTGCAATATCGATTCTCCTACATTGAGTGAATAATCAGATTAGACTACGCGGATATGCATGTTGATTTCGTGGTACGCTGGCTGTACACGTCATAAGGAAGGGTATATCACACGCTTAACACAATTTACAAATTAGCCGGAACTGGCGGACTAGCCGAGATGAATGGATTTTAAACGGCTATTTGATCAACTTAACATCTGGGTTTTCGTGGTATGTTTGCTTGAAGGTCCGCAGACAAGACGGGAGACTTGACTAGATTCGGCGCCACGTCTGTGTACAAAAAGTTCCGCATACACTCTGAAATTTGTGTCAACTTTTACACATGATTTTGATACGCGTGTGTGCATTTTGCGGATGTTTTAGCACTATAGCCGCTATATAGCTGTTTATCCCACATCACCCATATTCCGGGGGTTTGTCCTCCGGCTATTAACCCTTAGCCTGCTGATCGCGAAAACTGCCGTCTGCTGTTGGTTTATATTTTGCCCTGTTTCTCAATAAAAACATGGTTTGACAGCACTTTAGAATCATTTCCAATGTAAATGATTCTAAAGTGCTGTCAAAGCATGTTTTTGATGAGAAAAATCGAAAATAAAACATAAACAGCAGACGACAACATTTCATTCAGCAGGCTAAGTTAACCCTGAGACAGCTATCTTATCTTGTTTGTCGTCTGCTGTTTATTTTCTATTTTCCATTTTTATCATTAAAAACATGCTTTGACAGCAATTTAGAATAATTTACAACATGCTTTGACAGCACTTCAGAATCATTTCCATTGAAAATGATTCTGAAGTGCTGTCAAACCATGTTTTTATTGAGAAATAATGCAAGATATACAAGCAACATCAGACGACAATTGTTGTGAGTAGCGGTCTAATGGGTAAGGTATCACGGACGCATATAGTTTCCTTATTATTTCGTACACGAAAGCATTTTTGCTCACGGAAATTAAATTAATAGAGATGTATACCACTTAATCCCGTCAACACAGTGCGTATGTTCCGTGAAACATGGTGCCGTGAAACATTTTTGATATCCTGTCAATATGACCTAATCACTGCGTATGAATATGTGCGGTGGCTGGGGTTATTTTGTTTTGCATTTTAAAGCCATTAGTAGGTGTTGACGGGATAAATAGAATAGTAGGTTAGTGCCGTGAATGGGAAAAATATCTGGCGCGGCACGGAAACGGGATGTGCTCGGCATAGCCTCGCCCATCCCGTTTCCTAAGCCTTGCCAGATATTTTTTCCCATTCACGGTACTAACCTACTATTCTGTATGTACTCACCAGACAATCTTGTACAAAATATTCTGAATAGAAAACAATAGATTGAAAGATGCAAAAATGTCATCGCGACCCGAATGACATGACCCATTTTGAAGACCAAGATTACAAGCCAAATTACACGTTGACAGTATTTAACTATTCAAGTCACATTCATACCACTACAGGCAGTCAATGGTCCCTGACATGGCAACTAAATAAGCGGACTATTTTTGTTGCACTACTTTTGATAGCCCCGGAAGTCAAATCATGTATCAATGCGTCCATGTTATCCGGTACGGACATGTGGGTTAGATAGATAACTTAAACTTTATTTATTTTACAACGATTACAAACAAGCTCGAGAGCACTTATACAAATGCTTTCGTTGACACAGATGAAGGCGTAATGGCAATCATTAATGTGGGAGGAAACCGGAGAACCCGGATGAAACCCACTTGTCCGATCGGGCGACCACCAAACCATCTCACATACTGCCTCGGCCGAGGATCGAACCCGGGGCCGCATTGTTGAGAAGCGCGCACGTTACCGATTGCGCTAACCGGACAACCTAGATAACTTAGAGTTCGATTGTCCGCCTGTTCGGTCGATAATCAGCGAGATAAAGCCAGCGGATTATCTCCCGTACAGGCGGTCGAACCGTGCAATAAGTGATAATTCTGTGTACATACAAGAGTGTTTCTAGACTGGCCGTTAATTCATTGGTCACATAAAATCCTGATTTGGTTTCAATTATATGGGCATGTACTATAGTATCAATTTTCCAGCACGGCGAGTTTTGTGAAAATTAAATGAACGATTACGCCAAAAATTATAAAAGAAATGGAGATAATTATTTATAAAATGTTTACATACAATCTGTGAGTGAAAGAGTAAAAACATCCAAATAATGTTTTCAATGTTTTTTAATTGTAAAGTGGGTCTTAAATGGCCAATAGCGAATAGCGTAGAGCCTGCATGGTGAGACTGTTTCGGTGATATTTATGGAACTGTAGTTTCTGTCAGCAGCAGCAATGCGCCTGTTTTCATGTGAAGCTACATAGGCTAGCCCCGAGGCTATATGAGACACGCCATGAGATTTTGTACCTAAAATCAAGTTAGACTTTTTATGAAATATATTTACAGAAAATGTGATCTTTTCTGCAAATGACGTCGATAGATGACGAAATTTTCATACAAAATGTGGAATAGTTTGCTATGAACATTTTAACATCTTTCGATGTCATTTAGGGAAAATATCGTAAAGTTTATAAATATTTTTCACGAGATATCGCATATGTTTTTGGGTACAAAATCGCATGGCGTGTCTCATATGTGGCTGTGACTGGAAAACAGGGGCTTATGGGTTTTGCGGTTAGTGTAGATCCAGACCAGCCTGTGCATCCGCACAGTCTGATCAGGATATGCACGGTTTGCTATTCCATCAAGGAAACGCCCGCCGTGCTTCTAACAAGTTACATGGTTAGTTATCAGGCTACAAGAGTGTGCTATTTGATCGAGCAAATCACAAATTCCATAAGCGCAGGCCTCCAATTCTCCAGTCACAACCACATATACGTCCCTGATAATGTCTAGACATCATGCATGTAGAAATGATTCCAAAGGTCGCTTTGGTACAATGATGAGTCGTTGTCCTTTGACGTCCAAGACAATCCTGCACTGCACATCAATTGTAAACGCTAATCAATATGCAATGACATCGTTAATCTTTATATGCATGAGAACGAGCGTTTTGTAATGGTGCAGTTTGACCTGGGCCACAACATTCGTGCTCCGAATAAGTCAAAACGCTACATTTTCATATCATAATTCAGTAGCCTATTCAGTCACCAACATTGCAAAGTATACTTATCTAGCAAAGTATACTTTGATAAATTTATTATTTTTTATTGTACTGAATTTATTACATTATCACAGCCATTTTGGCTGTGATAATGTAATACATTCGGTATAATAATTCTGCATACATGTACTTTTAATCATCAAATATATGCAGTCGTAATTTAGTTGTATATGAAAAAAATGCATTTCTGGAAAAATAAATGATTTCTCCCTCAAAGAATACTTTGCTAGAAAAGTATACTTTGCAATGTTGGTGAAACAGGCTACAGGAGTGTGTGTAAGCTGGTATATTACGGAGCGGACGTAGAATTCTTTTTTATTAATTCGTTCCCACGAAATCACAATTCGTTCCTACGAATTAACAATTCGTTCCCACCAATAAACAATGCGTTCGTTCCCACGAAATAACAATTCGTTGCCACGAATTAACAATTCGTTCCCACCAATAAAGAATTCGTTCCCTCAATTTAACAATTCGTTCCCGTGAAATAACAATTTGTTCCCACGATATAACAATTGTTATTTCGTGGGAACAGAATTGTTATATCGTGGGAACGAATTGTTAATTGTTAATTTGAGGGAACGAATTGTTAAATTGAGGGAACGAATTGTTAAATTGAGGGAACGAATTGTTAATTAGAGGGAACGAATTGTTATTTCGTGGGAACGAATTATTAATTCATGGTAACGAATTGTTTTATCGAGGGAACGAATTTTTAAATTGAGGAAACGAATTGTCATTTCGTGGGAACGAATTAATTAAAATAGTCCATGTCCACTGCGGGGCTCCGCAGGTATATTGACGGCTGGCTGAGTGAGGAAAAAACCTTATAACACTTGTACAATGAGGGATCATAGCTAGTTATCTCCCGTTGAATTTATTTATAGAAATCCGGTCCAAATTGTGTAGTTTAGGGCCTTATTGCTTGTAAAAAGGGTGAATGTAGGATGATGTAGCAATTATAGTTATTTCCACTAGTGTTGATCCAGATCAGTCTACATATCTACGCAACCTGATATGTGACTACGTTATTTATCAGATTCATATTTTCACACTTATTAATGTTATTGTAATCAGTGTAGGCGCAGATCAGACTTCACATATGTGCAGTCTGATCTGAGTCTACTCTGATCGCAAAACTCAATGTGTGTGCTATTCAGTAAGAAATAAACTTTGAAATGCAGCATAAGACCGGATCTCTATACATATATTTGCAATGGGACATAACTAGCTGCGAGCCCCCATTTTTTCTTTTTTTCTAACATTTTCTAGGTTGTGATCCTCTAGCACATTCACTCAGTACTCAGTAGGGTTGGACTACATAACCATAACATAACACATAATCAATATCAAGGTGTATGATCACGTGGTACTAACAACAACAACAAGTACCAATTCAAAGTACGTATTATTTTATAGTGTCCTTATTACGTAACGGATTTTGATGAAATATGGCGCATCAAACGCGTCTTGTTAAGCTGCATTTGGTGGTCTCTGTATTTTCGCCCGAGAGGGAAATCGATTCTTCGCAAAAACGACATAAGTCTGTGCCAAACTCCAAAGACCACCAAATGCAGCTCATGAAGATGCGTTTGCTGCGCCATATTTCATCAAAATCCGTTGCATATGAAAGAAAATATCAAATAACTTTGGAGTGGGCGACGTTGTTGTTGTTGTAACCACGTGATCATGCACCTTGATTGTATTGATGACAGACAGCATACCCCATACACTGAATCCCGACAGAGTTGCCCCAGATAAGTCTGACGTATCTGGGGCTGCGCCTGTCGCAAATGCTGTAAGGTACGATTGAAACCGATCATCCACATAACTGTCACGTGTGGTGTGTTTTAATAGATGGTCATTATGTTGGTGTGATATGGATATTTTTGTGGGGTTTTGGTGGATTTCGTTATGTGTTTTGGTTATTTGCATAGTTTTGTGCAACTGCTAATGCTCAAACATTACACACAACAGAAATCGGCAATTATCTACACATTCACCGTTCCGAACTTTCGGGGCCCTTTCTTACTGTCTAAAGTATAAACTTTGTATACTGTTACGGTACATAAGTACCAGACTTTGAACGTAACAAGATAGGAAATCCGATATGTATGTACCTACATGGGTGAAAATAGAGACAACCCAGCGTTCCTAGTATCGTCATATATATTCATTAAAACCACTTTACACAAGGCCATGATGAAAACACGATCCTAATATCGTCATATATCTTCATTTAAACCACTTTACACAAGGCCATGATGGAAGGTTTTTATTTTTACAGTAAAACTGCGCCAATTTAACTGCATTACTCTCACTACAGAAACTGTATATGGCCTTGTGACCTGTGGAGACCCAGTCCGCGCAGTCTTATCATGGTCTTCACTGTTGAGAATGCAGTGAGTAGAGCACAGTTATATATCTATGAAATAGTATACAATACAGGGGTCCGTTTCACTAATCTTCGGGCGTTCGTAAATGTTCGTAAGTTCAAAATTATGATAGTCTATAAATTTCAGATTAACACTGGTTTCTTGTAAACAATTGTTGGATTTACACGATGTATTGAGCATAGGCTGCATAGCCTATACTCAACAAATGTAGATCAATCAATTTAAATTTCCAGACGATCCTAAATTTGCACTTACGAACATTCTAGTCGTACGAAGTTTAGTGAAACGGGCCCAAGGACCATAGCAGACCAGGAAGTGGACTGGCCATAAAATCTATAGGGCCAATTATCAAGTCAGATACGGCCGTCTGGTTGAGAAAATGTACCTTACGACGTTTGCGACCAGCATCTGCGCAGTCTGATTAGGGCATACGCTGTTCGCGATTGCGTCACTGATATAACCTTAATGTCGTCAACAATACGATTACATTATAATAAAGCTATAGCAAACGTGGTGGGAGATCTTTATTTCCATATTATTGCCACCGTCACAAGGTACCTTTTCTCAACAATCGGTCCATATATACATGGAGGGATATATACAGTGAGGCCAATATTGATTAGCGCCTCAGGCAGCGAGAGGTTGTGTCGAGCTCTGAATCATAAGCGGTTTGTACAAATCGGGAGTCATATTGGATCCACGACGTGAGGAAAGAGCACAAAGGACACACTATGTAGCTCTCATTATGCGCATGGCCATTTGCCCATGCAACACACATACCAAATTTCAAAACTGTTCACACAATAGTTATACGGCTACCGACAGATCTCCATAACCGTCGACTTTGACATGATGAAACACGAAGGTCACACTCAGAATCCGAAACGTTACTGCAGTGCGACTGTCATTGGGGAAGGGGCAACCAGCCCAATATTTAAGTTACTGTTATTCAATATTGACAAAGTATCTTATTTTCAATGTTTCGTTATTGTTATTTAATGTTGCGTTATTGTTATTCAATACTTCGGTATTGTCATTGTATGTTCGATATTCTTATTCAATGTTTCGTTATTGTTATTCAATACTTCGCTATTGTCATTGTATGTTCGATATTCTTATTCAATGTTTCGTTATTGTTATTCTATACTTCGGTATTGTCATTGTATGTTCGATATTCTTATTCAATCTTTCGTTATTGTTATTCTATGCTTCGTTATTGTCTTTGTATGTTCGATATTCTTATTCAATGTTTTGTTATTGTTATTCAATGTTGCGTTATTGTTATTCAATACTTCGGTATTGTCATTGTATGTTCGATATTCTTATTCAATGTTTTGTTATTGTTATTCAATGTTGCGTTATTGTTATTCAATACTTCGGTATTGTCATTGTATGTTCAATATTCTTATTCAATGTTCGTTATTGTTATTCAATGTTGCGTTATTGTTATTCAATACTTCGTTATTGTCATTGTATGTTCGATATTCTTATTCAATGTTGTGTTATTGTTATTCAATGTTTGTTATTGTTATTCAATGTTTCGTTATTGTTATTCAATGTTGCGTTATTGTTATTCAATGTTGCGTTATTGTTATTCTATACTTCGTTATTGTCATTGTATGTTCGATATTCTTATTCAATGTTTGTTATTGTTATTCAGTGTTTGTTATTGTTATTCAATGTTTCGTTATTCGTATTCAATGTTTCGTTGTTGTTATTCAATGTTGCGTTATTGTTATTCAATACTTCGTTATTGTCATTGTATGTTCGATATTCTTATTCAATGTTTCGTTATTGTTATTCAATGTTTAGTTATTGTTATTCAATTGAAACATTGAATAACAATAACAAACATACAATAATAATAATAAAATAGATATGTAATATAGCAACGTTTGACATGCCATACCCTTAAATGGGACTAACGGATTTTGCGACCAATGTCGCTACATCCAGTTCAGCCTGATCAGGATCTGCACTGTTCGCCATTTCATCAATGAAACACCCGCCATGCGATTAACAAGCAATATATAGAGGATATTCCATCGTACATGTTGAATAGCGGGAAATAATACACGAGTGAGCGTCGGCTTCCGCGTAAGCAACGAGTGAGCGTAGCACACGAGTGTATTATTTCCGCTATTCAAACATGTACGATGGAATATCCTATTTATTACACTTCCACGGCGGATATATATGCACATAAATTTAGTCTATTATTGAGAGGGAGAGGATTTAATAAGCTTGCTTTCAATCCAATCCCTTTGTATATATCATTGTAAATTCCATTGTCGCCTTATACCATTGTAAATAATATGCAAATAAAATATGTTTAAACTAGATTATAGTCAATGAATTGTGATTGCGAATGAATATGAATAGTTATACAAAACGTGTTTTCCCGCATTTTGACGTTATGTTGTGTGACTATTTTGATCCCCTAAGCCCTGGCGGCCCCGGCGTCGCCGTTAGTGTATCGGCGGTGATTGATTGTCCCAATGATCAGACACCAGATTACTATGATAATGACAATTTCTACCGGGACCAAAATGATTCGCAAATGCGCACCTACATTAACCTTGACGACAATCCATGTCCGGAATCTGATAATATGTGTAGCCAACCTACCCCTAATCAGCAAATGTTCCCTGAATTGGACAATATCCTTCAGAATCTCCCGAAAAGCCTCTACACAGATAAACTACGTGCACACTGTAAAGACTGCGAAGACACAATCGCCATGTATAGAAGCATACTCGCCAAGCGCGCCCGTACAAAAACTAACTGCCCGACTGGAAGTTTGATTATGCGCAAAACAACCAAATCTGCAACAAGTTCAATGCGTTATGCAGCTGACTGTTACAATATTCAACAATTTATAGACAATGGTGATCCGAAAGACGTCACTGATATATTTACGAAGAAACGAGCCACAATTAAAATGGAACCAAATGAAGAGCCTGATCACATCGGTTTTGATACAATATGTGTCGAGGTTAGCGAACTGAGATCACAGTTAAACATGACAAAACAAGAAGTTGACAAATTAAAATCTCAAAGAGCAGATGACGCCAAAACCATTAAACATTTAGAAGAATCTATTAATGAGCTAAAACGCTTAATTACAATCTCCCACCCAACGCCACATACGAAATCACCAAATCAGCCTCCATCTGTTAAAAGCGTGCCATCACTATTCAAAAAGATAGCAGACGACAATAACATGTTGAAACAGAAATTGACAGACAATACATTGAAACCCGACAACACCATCCCAATCGACCAACACCATCGAAAAGAAGTGATACCAACCGCGAATCTACAAGATACTCGAAACACGAACATCGACCCCGAAGACATCCAACGCACAAATATACGCCGCCCAGAATCCCAAAACATGAATACCCAACACCAAGATAATGGAAACACGAACATCCGTCATCAAGACAAAGGAGACACGAATAGATATTATCAAAACACTGAAAACACGAATTTGAAATTGATACATTCACCGTATTCTGATGCTGTGAAGAAACCGACGGAACTAAAACCCAAGAACGGAACAAAACATAGACAAACAGAAACCACAAACCAGACTGAAAATCATTTCTACATTGACCCTGTAACAAATAAACGATACCGTCCGCAAAACCAAATACCGGTCTTAGTGTCAAGTAGACCATCCGTTGAAACCGGAACTAGCTACGCACCTGCAGAAAATCCCGAATACCCCGGATATGGTAACGATAGCGTCCATAGATCGGACCCCTCTACACCAAACGAGGTTCCAGTGTTTGAGTGCGTTAGTTCCAAACGCACGCGCAGGTACTATATTGGTGGGATCGCCCGCTCATCCAACAGAGACGGGTTTCTCAGATTTCTGGAGCAGCGAGGTATCCACCCGACTGGACTCCGCATGATAAACACTAATCGGGGATCATTGGCCGCGAAAGTAACGGTAGACCAGTCTGACGGCTATACCATGGAAAACAAGTCCTTCTGGCCGGGTAAATTTTACTGTCGCCGCTGGTATAGCAACAACGCATGGAATGAAAAATGTGTAGCTACAAACATTGACGATGGGACCAATTATAATGGCTATGACCAGTATCTATCCACTCATGTGGACTAAGCCCATCGCAAATTACTGTGTACTATTTGTGCTGTTCTTAATAACCCTCATGGTGAATACAAATGCACTGCCTAATTGCAACTTCCTAACCTGGAATGTCAGAGGTATTTTTTCTAGTGTTGGCTCACTCGGTCAAACACTAGATGACATGAACATTGATGTAGCTTTTATATCTGAGCATAAGCTTAAATCTCAATACAATCACGTCCTAAACTCTTTGCATTCCAATTACACATCTCATGCGGTATTTGACACCTCTGACGTCACAGGCCTAGGATGTGGCAAAGGTGGGTCATGTATACTGTACAAAAAACAATGCGCATTTCAGATAACTCCAATTGAAGGTGTGCAAAGTGATCGAATATGTGGTATATGTATTGCACAACCTAACGCATGTCCGTTGTATGCATTTTCTGTGTATATGCCGTCTGTTAACTATCCCATCACTGACTATATTGACGGTCTGAACATGCTGCAAGGCTTATATGACTCGTATTCCTCGATTGGTACTGTAATTATATGTGGCGATTTTAACGCAATGCTTACCACAAATCCCTCGAATGATAGAAATAGGCTGTTTTCGAGCTTTATCAATCAAAATGATTTGTCTATAGTCGAAAATGCTGGACCGCAATATACATTTCGTCCTACGGAAAAGACTCTTGATTATGTTATATTACCCCGAATTCAAAACAATCTTATCCGTTCCAGTCGAGTTTATGATAATGACATATTTCACGTATCTGACCACTTACCGATACATACGTGCATTTCAATACCAATTATCATGTTTCAGCAGGATAACAACCCTCAAGTTGCGTGGAATAAGTGTACACACGACAACTTGAGTATGTATCAATACATTTTAAATAATGAACTCGAAACATTTGACTTGGCAACACTCACCCAAACTAGCAATAATCGCCACATCGAATCGCTGTACAGTCATATAGTAAAGTCCATAACCATTGCTTCGAAACAAGCATTGCCTGTTAGTCATTTCAACAGACATTCCAAGCCGTACTGGACAACCTCAGTGAAAACAGCTCATGCTACCCAGAGATCTTGTCGGATAGCATGGATTGCTGCGGGCCGTCCGCGGGATAGCAACAACACACAATACAAAGCATATAAGTCTGCTAAGAGACAATTTCGAAAACATCAAAGAGATGCAATCCGAGAATCTGAACAAAAATTCTATGATGATCTTGATGAGACTGCCAATTGCGATATTAGGTTATTCTGGCGCACGCTCAATAGTAAACGAAACAACCGCAAGAATAGTATTAACCAAATTGAAGCACATGGTGTTATAACAAACGACCCGAATGAAATCTGTAACATTTTTCAGTCACACTTTGCATCTGTATTTGTTCTGAAAGAAGAGCCAGCATTTGATCAATCATTCAAGGAGCATGTAGACTCTGAGGTGAATGATTTTACCAGATCAGATGATGGCTTTTCATGTCCTATTTTGGGTTGTCCAGTCGACTTGGAAGAGCTTAAACATGTAATCGCTGATCTGAAAACAAGGAAAGCTCCTGGCATTGATTTAATTGTAAATGAGCATCTGATCAATGGTGGAAACACGCTCGTGTACTATCTGAAGATCTTATTTGATCTTATGATCGAGCATGAGTATGTTCCTACAGATCAGAAAATTGGAACCGTGATACCTATATACAAAGATGGTAAACCACGCTGTGCCCCGGACAGCTACAGACCTATCACCCTGCTCTCTGTTATATACAAAGCATTTGAAAAGAATTTACATCTGCGTCTACAACGTTGGTGTAAAATAAAAGAAATAGAATTTCCAAATAAACAGCAAAATGGCTATCAAAAACATTTAGATTCAGTGACAGTGTCATTTAACCTTCAAGAGACAATTGCATATAACAGAGAGCTTGGCTCGGATGGCTTTGTTGCCTTCTTGGACACAGTGAAAGCTTTTGATACCGTTTGGCATAATGGTTTGTTCTTTAAGTTGTTAAATTTCGGCATCAAATGAAAGTTCCTAAGAATGATAATGAACAGCTATTCAGACATGTACAGCTGTGTCTTGGTCAACGGAGCAAAATCCGGTATTTTTCCTCTGAGACAAGGGGTGAGGCAGGGAGGCATCATTTCAACTTGGTTGTATCTTTTATACGTGGATGAGCTATTAAACACTCTGCAAGCCTCGCCACATGGGGCGCGCATTGCGTCGATTAAATGCTGAAATCCAACGCTAGCTGACGACATCACCATTATTTGCCCAAATATACGTTGCTTGCAAAATTCATTAAATACCGTACACACATATTCACTGAAATGGAGATATACTATGAACCCTAGTAAATGTAAAGCTATTGCATTCACTGCCAGAAATCTGACCGACCTACAACCTGTCAAACTTGGGCAAAGTGAAATAGAGTATAACGATTGTGTAACGCACGTTGGAATTCAGCTTAATCGAGCATTTAATAACTCTCAAAGTATACAATCACGTTGTAGAAAAAGCAGAGCTTCTCTATTCTCTATTTTGAACTTACATAACTTAGCTGCCAATGTCAATCCACTGACCATCGCATCCATCCTTACCAAAATATCCATACCTATTCTATTATATGGTTCCGAATTATGGCATAGCGTATCTCAACGAGATATGTATGAAGTAGAAAAAGTAGTAAGGCTTGCAGCCAAATGTTGCCAACATTTATTTATCCATAAGAACAAGTACTGTAATGACACTTTCAATGATCGGATGGCTCCTTGCCTCAGCCCAAATTGACATGCGCAAACTCAACTTCATATGCCGATTATGTACATGCCCAAATGATCTCCTGGTAAAGCAAATTTTTAACTTTCGTCTATTCCAATATTTTACAAGGGGTTGTCAAAATCAAACTGGATTTATTCCGGATGTTTGTGAAATACTTGTCAAATACAATTTGATGGACTACCTACAAACATATATGAATACTGGATTTCCTTTGAAACGTGCATGGAAGAGAGTAACAGGACCCAATATAGCCACATATCATAAGCGTACATGGACAAATGAATGTGATAATAATGATAAATTTGTCAGATTTAGAAAATTGCACTCATCAAACTTGCACCATGCCATACTCTGGGATGTCATAGATAACAGAAGCACACTTGTCGCAACCTTAATTGTTGCAAAAGTATGGGTATCTGCACCAACTCGTCAACTGATGACTTGCAATAAATGCAACATACAGTGTACAGATATATACAAACACATTTTAGCAGAATGTACGAATCCGTATATTTGCAACAAGCGAGTGTGCTTCCACCAGCTGGTCGGGGGTTTGATGGGTGCAAATTTTGTAAATCAGCTGCTCACATTGAATGCAGACAATTATACATGTGTCCTATTAGGCTCATCAACAGTGACAGATATAACAGAAGACAGAGACATGTTGTTGAACTTCTTCAGGTTATGTTGTGCGTTTGTGGCAGACGCCGTGCGTGCCTTGTGAGCAGTGACAATCTCTTATATATATATATATATATATGACACCGTAGACTGAACACCTAACTAGCTACTGATATACGATCTGCTTCCCGTGTGTAAAAGTTCACAATTAACCATTAACAAAGATACAAAACAACATCTTCATGTATTGACTGTTTCATATGTATCTATATCATGTACATGTGACCACCTAACTAGCTACTGATATACGATCTGCTTCCCGTGTGTTAAATTTCACAATTAACCATGCACAAAGATACAAAACAACATCATGTATTGACTGTTTCATATGTATCTATATCATGTACATGCATATATGTTCATTTTTGTTTCACATTTCATTTCTGTAACATGTTCATGTTGTAATCTCCGAAAGGGGGAAATAAAGAGTATATATATATGAGCCACATATATTTGAGTTTATGTTTGGAATGTGTTCAATCACATTAACATTCTAGATTAGTCGAGACCCTTTCCAAATTTTCAAATAACTTTATTTTGACTGTAATAAAAATTATACATTTTGCAATATTTTAAATATTAGTAATGGACATTTAAATATTATATATTATTACTATTTAAATATTAGTAATGGACATTTTTTAAATATTATATTATTATACTATATTAGTATGGTATATTTAAATATTTTATATTATTACTTACTATTTAAATATTATTAATTATATAAATAGTATATAGTATTACTTACTATTTAAATAGTATTAATAATATTTAAATAGTAAGTAATAATATATAATATTTAAATGTCCATTACTAATATTTAAATAGTAAGTAATAATATATAATATTTAAATGTCCCTCCAGGGCTTCCGTATTCCGTATTAATATATAATATTTAAATATTAATTAATAATATTTAAATAGTAACTAATAATATATAATATTTAAATGTCCCTCCAGGGCTTCCGTATTCCGTATTAATATATAATATTTAAATATTAATTAATAATATTTAAATAGTAAGTAATAATATTTAACTGTCCCTCCAGGGCTTCCGTATTCCGTATTAAGTAATAATATACAATATTTAAATATTAATAAATAATATTTAAATAGTAACTAATAATATATAATATTTAAATGTCCATTACTAATATTTAAATAGTAAGTAATAATATATAATATTTAAATGTCCCTCCAGGGCTTCCGTATAAGGAGTTGATTACGGGTTAAAAAACAAAACAAAAAAAAAACCCATGCAAATAATTTGCAAGAGTGTAATAAAGATCATTATTATGCTACAGGCGTGTGCTGTTTGACCAGGATCTACTCTCGTCACACATCACATTATGCCTAGTTCACCAGGCACAGTCAGGGATGTATGTAGGGGATATGGCATTTGTAGGGATATGGAATTTGACTTCAATACTCCAGGATGCGAGTTCAATCCTCACCATAGGCGTGAAAAATACAAACATAGTTGTTCCATCGCATTTGTCTGTCCCGTCTCTATATGGCATTAGCTGTTGCTGGGACGTTAAACCCATTCACTGTCACTTGTCACATCTGGATATGTTTAAAACCACAGTACCACTGTACTGTACGCTGTACGGGTCGGTATGATAAGACACCCACAAGATGGACGTATAAAGGTTAGTGCTTCCATTTTTACAGTTTTCCCCTTTAAAACTAGCAAAAATCAGGAAATAAACGTGGTTATTCCCTGAAACTCTGGATGTCCGGTGTACTTGAACAGTGCGATATTAGTGACGTCAGTTAATTTTATTTTCAAATGCAAACAGAAAGTATGTATCCCGTGTAATCTTGCATCTCAAATGGTAGTATATCACGAATGATTAGACAAGTTATCACACTATTTATCAACTTCAGGAATGTTGACAGGCAGTCATGCCCGTAGCCAGGGGTGGGGGTGCGTTGGGTGCGTCCGCACCCAACTTTTTCGTTCTTCGGACAAGCCAAGATTGTTTTTGCTCATGAACACACAATCATGTTATCTGGAGCACATTGGTAGTGCATTGAGGCGACTTTATTGAGCAGTTTATTATATACCTATCAAAGATATGTGGTGAATTCATGGTGTATTATTCAGCCAGATACAACACGGCAGATTGAAATTCCGTATTCCACTCAGTGGCTTTCTGAATCCATATTCCACTCTGTTCTCGTTCTGATTTGCCAGAACTAGTTGTCATCAGGAAAGTTCGGGAAATCATAATGATGTCCTTCAAATGAGAATAACCCCGTAAAAGCTAGTCATTTTCACTTAAAATGCATGCAGTCAACGGACAATACACTCGATGTAGGATATTAGTCGGGATATGTTTAGAAAATAGGACAGACAATTATAGCTGTGTCGCGTGTCTCTAGCGCGACGTCTCAGTGCTGGGTGATAAACCAAATGACAGTCGTCAAAGCACTGCGCAGAAAATAATTACAACTTTGTCATTATACGATATTTCAATGCAATATGTGTGTTTTAAATGTTTGACTGGTATATAATAAACGCAATATTAGTACAGTAACTTGATCCTTGGACCGGAAAGCTCTCGTTGGTCTTGGGCAGATCAGGGGCCCGTTTCACTAAACTTCTTACGATAAGAAATTATCGTACGAACTTCTTAGGCGCATTTTACCGTTTCACTAACGTCAATTTCGTGCGAACTTTCTTGCGAAGTTCGTAACTTTCCTCGTAAGTCTGCGATAGGTATTGGGCTGCCGTACGAAGATTTTTCAGCGCAAGTGTCACCGCCGCCATACATGTATTTCATGAATAACATTGCCATGAAATCGTCCGTGAAATCGTTCACTTACTCCTATTAAGACAGAAATATCCAACCTCGTCATGTTCCCCAATACTGTTTACATTTTTTTTTTGGCCACGGAAACTCTGTTTACATCACATGACCATCATGTTCCTCAAGTGAAACTGGGTAGTAATGGATCAAGATTTGCAAGCAAACTGTGTCAGTGACCTCAAAACACCCGCACGATTTTGTTCATACCGGACTACTTTTACCGTCTTGACGATTTCGCACCATTTGTTATTCTCTAACCTATAGTAACTAAATTGCATATGTATGTATGGTATTTGACTTACTAACGTGTTTTATACATACATGTATCCTCATAATTAAATTACATATGTACGTAATTGAAAAATCACATTTTTATTGTAAGTTACACATATGGTAACTTACACAGGTTGACTGTCAAACTGGTCCATTACCGAGGCGATGCAAACCAATAACCGTCCGGGATCAGACTAAGGTGGGCCACCACCATTATTTTTCCTAAATAAAAAACCTGTTACCACACATTTTGCTATTCTCTGCTACTTTCATTTTTCTTATGGATGTTGCGGGACCTAATTTCCAATAACCTGCACCCATTCTGCTCTGGATATTGACTAATTAAAATATAGATTTAATTATTGTTGAAGCTGGGGTCCCATCTAGTAGGTACACACTTTTCTTTACGTAACTTAAATAAGTGTATAATTGCAACTAGTCCACCACTAACTTTTAAAAATTACGAGTGCCAGCTACACAGATATAATTATTTACTCGCGGTGGTATCAAGCTAGTTCCATATGCAAGTGATGCAGTATTTTAAAATTATTTATATCAACTAAATGCTGAATAAATATTGTTATCAACATATCATATCGTATGATATTGCACATCAAATAATAAATAAATGGAATAAATAGTTGCTTCCGTTATCATTTTAAGGAACCACGGTTATCGCCCCTGATATCAAACTGGCATTTCGCGTTTGATATACATAGTATAATAATGTCAATAGTACGTCTGGTAATGGTAATCATTTTGCCAGAAAAATGTCAGATTGAAAGAATGAAAAACATGTCTCCCTATATTATAACCTGGCATGTACACTATAGGTTTAAGATTAGAAAAGGGATGTTTTAAACACCAGTTTTCAACATATTTGTAGAATTTAATAGAAAATACTGAGCCTGTGTGTAACGTGATGTAAACAGAGTTTCCGTGGCAAAATAATGTAAACAATATTGGGGGACAGGACGAGGTTGGTCCCACAACATCCATGCGAATAGTGAAAGTAGGAAAGACTGGCTGGGATTCGGTTAAATTATACAGTAAAACTATTTGGTGTCTTTTAACCTAAACATGGCGCAATAGAAAAGGCGGCATCAATCTACATCAACACCGCAACGCATTGTAGGACGGGTACCAGTATATTAAATCATTTTAGGGAGAACTGTTTTAAGTTTTAGCAGCACACCTGGCGTCATAATGGTCGTTCCCAAATTACTGTTGCAATTGTTGTTGTCAAGGGGCGTGGCTTATCGAGGTATGGCAAAACAGCAATGCAATAATCAATAATGGAACTCCGGATGTCACTTAGAATGTAATCAACACAAACGCATTGAAACAGTGCGAATGAATAAAGCATCCAGCCAAATGCAATTGCAATTTAGACTACAACCAAGAAGATTTCAAATGTCACAAACACGAATGACGAAAACAATAACATGAAAGTAAGTTGTAATGGCACCAGTCAGCAAACAACAAGCCACATAGAATTGTAATAAGACGGATAGAACTTAGAATGTCATCAGCAAACAAGCATCAAGCCTAATAGAATTATGGCGGATATTACCTTCCATAACATACAGCGTATATTATTACCCAGATTAATGGAAGTACTCAAAACTTAAAGGCACGTTTGTGCTTCCATACATTGAACATTGTGCCAGCGGTTTCCCCAATGACGTCATTTACTGTGATTTCGGCTAATTATACGCATCGGCTAATGCGCAATGCACGTTAAATTTAGCCTTGCGTATCACTATGTCATAAATAAAATATGTTGATTTTGAAATAAACACGCGAATTAATTGCTACACTGTGGCACAATTTTATCACAATCCGATAGTTTGGTAAAATGTTATTCAGAATTTATTCAAAATGTGTAAGCTCCTCAGACTCTGCTGATGGAATAGCTGTCTTATTTACTAAATTAACTGTTCAGCTAAGAAACTGACCTGACATGATGTCACTGAATAGTTCTGCTTCAAGTTGAATCCCAATTTTGCTATGCTGATCAAGTACGCTTTTCGCCATTTTTGTTTACACTACCAGATGCGCAACATTAGCAGAACAAAATATGACGTTGTAAACACGCATGTGATGTCATACATCACATAATGTACGTCATTTACTGACGTCAGAACGTTATGAAATTCTAAAATATCGACACAGGTACACTGTCGGTATTGTGATAAGGTGGGTAGTTTCCGTGATACGTTGCAGACAGGGTGTATACATGTCGCCAAGATGGAGTCGCGGGACGACAGCAGGTGAGTGTCAGTTTAATTAAATATTTTACAGCTAAGTCAGCTTACAGGACATTATCAGCAACGTATGTCATGTGGTATGTACAAACGCAGAAATGAATATGATTTCCAACGATCACGATCACAATACGAATGACAACGTATTTTCTGAATAATTCGCTTGCGAACATGACACCTTTTTGTGCGTGAATTTTGAATCGAGGGAGAGTGATGAAAGTGCCAATTTCTGGCTAACAAACACGTCTTATTGTCCCTTTTCGGTGGCGATATCGAGTACATAGTACATACATTCTAAATGATCCGTGGAAAGTGTCAGCTCTCTACACGCAGAATATGACATGTTTTTATGGCGTTTTCTGATTTATCTCGCTATGGTGTGTACCCCCTGTTATGGTGCAGAGTTTCAGTAAGAAATTGTATAAAAGGACACGGTGTTGCGCGAAAACAAGCTACTGTTTGTACCGGCGTGTGGCACATTTCTCTTTAGAGCTAGCTGACATTAGGTGCGTTTATTACAGCATCATTGACTGTCAGTTGCTCGTGTTCTCCTATTATAATTATAAAATAAGGTCAAATGCCCAATTTAGGAATAATCGTATTACTCATACAATGGGTATACCCAGATTAAACCATCACATACAAGAGTGCCAAAGACGTACCTGAGGGCCACACCAGGACTCCGTTTGGTATCCGGTATTGGTAAGGATGAATCATTATCGTTAAATTATCCATCGCAAGCTCCCACCTGCCAGCCACAATATTATTGTTAATAAAACGTTGTGTTTTTTTTTAGTATGTATTTCTGTATGCGTGATCAATATATGAAATTAATGAAGACAGAATGTTAAAAATAAAATTCTTATATATAAATGAAACTATAAGTATTCACAAGCACATTTATGAAGATCAAAAAGTCAAGGGCAGGTGTGGGTGTGTGGCATTTGTCCACATGTATGATGCATTGAAAGATTAAAGTAATCCACCAAGGAATATAGAAGTCATGACGGAAATGAGAAACTCTGGCGAACATTATCATTATGTCAGCTGGCTCTGAACTTGAAGAGAAATGTGCGACACATCGTATCTATTTTGTCGCGCCGGTACAAACCGTAGCTTGTTTTCGCGCAACACTGTATCCTTTTATACAATTGCTTACAGAAACTCTGCACCATAACAGGGGGGTACACACCATAACGAGATAAATAAGAAAATGCCATAACAAACATGTCATATCCTGCGTATAGATAGCTGACACTTTCCATGGATCATTTAGAATGTATGTACTCTATATCGCCACCGAAAAGGGACAATAAGACGTCTTTGTTAGCCAGAAATCGGCACTTTCATCACGCTCCCTCGATTAAAAATTCACGCACAAAAAGGTGTCATGTTTGCAAGCGAATTATTCAGAAAATACGTTGTCATTCGTATTGTGATCGTGATCGTTGGAAATCATATTCATTTCTACGTCTGTACATATGACATACGTTGCTGATAATTTCCTGTAAGCTGTAAACTATTTAATTAAACTGACACTCACCTACTGTCGTCCCGCGACTCCATCTTGGCGACATGTATATACCCTGTCTGCACCGTATGACAGAAACTACCCACCGTATCACAATACCACAGTGAGGTAGCGAGAGCTGACAAGGGGAAGTGGACATAACAAGTAGATCTAGCATGAAGTTGAAACCGTACACTGAAACACAGTTTCCAATTTCAAACTATGGCAATGCGTGGTAGCTTGCACGCGTGCCGTTCGCTTGATTGACGTCATGATCATTGGTGACGTCACAATTTGAAGCAAATGTACATGACGTCACAAGTGACGCAAATGACGTGGCATTACGAATTGTTGGATATTTCGTTAATGAATATATTCATTAATTAACACATTAATATGAGCCATAGACTAACGTGTGTATGAACAATAAATAGAGGAAGAATTGTGAGGGTCATGTCGAGCAGAAGCAATTCACCGAAAGCTGACCTCGGCCCTAAATCTCCAGGTAAGATCATGACGGGGTACTAACAAAAACTGAAACAAAAGCAAACTTGTTTTATTTGCTGACAGTATTTATTTTATTGCGAAAACAAATAAATTTTCCTATTGGAATTTAATTTTGGGCAAAAAAAATAGAGAGACTCGGTGAGACTCGAAAACCGAAAATAGGGAATGTTCAATGGATGCAAACCTGACCAGATAGATTGAACATGATATAGATATCTAACTAAGAGTAAGAAACAAGTTAGATTGGGAAACTCGGTCCAAAAATTCCAAAAGTATGTCAAAACATATAGTTTTAGCCCCAAGTTTAAAGGTACATGCCCACTCAGTAGGCACAAAATATTTTCTTTATAGGAATTAAATAAGTGTATAATTGTGTCACTATTCCACCTGTTCTAAAAATTACGAGTGCCCGCTATACAGATATAATAATTTAATAATATGTATTTTTCTGATAGTGACTCGCGGTGGTATCAGGCTATTTTCATATGCAAATGAGGCATGATCTTTTTTCATTATGTTATACTAATTAAATGCGTCACCTGAAAAAATACGTCTGATATAAAATGTATTATAATGCCAACCAATACGTGGGGTAATAGTGAATTAATGTTTATTTTGCCAGAACATGTCTCAGATGATGTCTCAGATATAAAGAACATGTTGTGCCTACTGAGTGGGTATGTACCTTTAAAGCAGCTGTGTCTGAGATGGTACAGTACAGTTGCGATGTGTCAAGGAATGTTGTATGAATACATGCAGCCAGCTTCCAATATCGTACCATCATTAAAATTAATTCCTATATGGAACTTTGCTGTACGCCTATTGCGTCATAGATCTGTCAGAAAATCCCGCGAGTAGTGTGGCGTATTTACGAATGAGCTGAAAGGAAATACCAAGGTGCATTATCACGTGGTTACAACAACAACAATTACTGAAACTTCCAGCAGCGCCTCCGATTCAAGGTACGTGTTCTGTTATTATAATATTGTCCTTATTATGTAACGGATTTTAATGAAATATGGTGCATCAAACGCGTCTTTTTAAGCTGCATTTTGTGGTATTGGTACTTTGGCCCATGCATCTGTTATGTCGTGTAAATTGCGAAGAATCGATTTCCGTGTTTACTGTCAATACTGACACGGAAATCGATTGTTCGCTAAAAGGACATAAGTATTACACCAAATGCAGGTCATGAAGACGCGTTTGCTGCGCCATATTTCATCAAAATCCGATGCATATTAAGGTAAATATAAAATAATATTAACTTTGGAGTGGGTGCGCTTTCAACACTTTCAGACATTGTTGTTGTTGTGGTAACCACGTGATCATGCACCTTGAGTACGTATTTACATTTAAATATTTTTAAGATTGAATGTGTTTAATAAATAGCCAAAAGTTCGCCGGCAGCAAACATGGAAGAGACAGTAATTACAAGAAATGAAGAATGATAATCTTGGTTTCCTAGTATTAGCTTGTCTAAAATAAGTTGGTCAGCTTTCGGACTATGGAATAAACTGTTGATCATGTGTGCAGTAGCGGATTCAGGGGGGGGGGGGGGGGGGGGGGGGGTGAGGCACAGGGGAATAATGTAGTTGTTAACTACTGTCTGCTCCACGTTTTGCTGCTGACGAACTTTTGCCTATTGAACACATTAAATCTCAGAAATATCTAAAGGTAAGTACTTTTTCATCAATAACAGAAAAGTCACTCTCCCCAATTTTTTTATTTGATAAGATTTTATTGCGAAAACCCAATTTTCATTTTCCGAGAGACAATTCATTGGGTCGAAAAACGAAACATTTTGGGAATTGACTCCGAAACCTGGCTAGATTATAGATAGCTTGAAAATGATGTAAACTAAGAAAACAAAAGTTAGATTTTGAAAATCGGTCCACAATTAAAAAAATATTTAAATAAAATTTGTTTAGTCCCCATGTTAAATTCCCATATTTGATGGAATTTTGTCAAATAATTATTTTTGGAGGAGGGTGATTGTTTTGTTTTTGATGAAAAACTACTTACATTTAATTTAAATTAGATAAGCACAGACAGTTACGTTAACTGAGTTAAATGGCGGTCTCTAACAAAACAAGAGCCATGGGTACCTGCGTATGTAGCGGTACATCAGATACACATAGACACATATCTAACCAACGTACGTAATCTGCCTTACAACTGCGATGCGTGAAACATGATAAACATACTGATTACGACTGCTCCCTCCCCACATCCACCCCCCCCCCCCACCCCACCCCTTCGGCGAAATCCTGGATCAGCTACTGGTGTGTCCATATGCACGTCTGACAGTATTTCCAGCGTCAGTGTCAAGGTGCATGATCACGTGGTTAGAACAACAACAACAATGGCTGAAAGTGTTGAAAGCGCGCCCACTCCAAAGTAAGTATTATTTGATATTTTCCTTCATAGGCAACATATTTTCATGAAAGGCGTCTTCATGAGCTGCATTTGGTGGTCCCGGGAGTTCGGCACATATTAGGAAGTTTCAGTACTTGTTGTTGTTGTTGTAACCACATGATCATACATCTTGAGCGTATAACAATTATGTGACTCGCTATGACAAAATCATAGGCGGCGGAACCGGGATTATTGTGGGGGAGGGGGGGTGGCGATGTTGCTAGGGGGGTCCAGGGGCATGCTACCCCGGAAATTGTTGACATCTAAGAGGCGTGAAACGCCATTTCCTGCATTCTCAGGGCCCAGTCTTGTGTGCCCGATGTTGGTAGTGCATGCTCCCCCGGATATTTTTGAAATCTAATGGACGTGAAACGCCATTTCCTGCATTCTCAGCAAGTTTGAGGATGAGAATATCTGCTTTATTACAGAATTATTGAGGGGGCCAGGCCTCTCCAACAAAATTATTGGGCCCCCATCCGCCCCGCCCCGCCCCGCCCCGCCCCGCCCCCACTTCCGCCGCCCCTGAAAATATGGCTAATTTAATTGTCGATTGCAATGGGTCGGCAACGGGTAGATTACACTTTGCGATTTAGACAACTTCACAGTCTAATTACCGCCTCCCGAAATTTAATTTCCCTCTAATTTACGGGGATACGTATAGGACCGAGATGACATAATCATAGGACATATGAGATATTTCAACACGTGGAATGTCGTAGTTGTCTACTCTAAATCCCACCCGTTTACCAATAAATACCCGTGCATCCTTATTACGACAGATAGGTTGACATTGAAATGAACCCTTTCAACACGTCAGACCGTTTTAGCGGTGTTGCAAAACAGTGTAGATCCAGATGAGCCGGCTCGTAACGAGCCGTCTCATCAGGATCTGCACTTTTTGCAAGCAATTTTCATATTTATACAGAGAAATTAAAAATCACCTCCTTTTTATAGAGTTATTTAGGGTTGAGAGGGTTAAAGGTCAATGTAACATGCCTTGCCAGATAAACTTGATATCAAAAGACAGTAGACTGGTATTCTATTTATCAGGAAAGTTTCATGCTTGAAAATATGACGTGGACTTGTTTACGTTGCGTCATTACACTAATGTCGTTCGGTAACGTCATCCGACCAATGGCACGTCAATTTTCACCTCGTTGCAACCCGGATGTGTGTATCAGGTCAATGCCTGATACAATAATATGTTATCAGTCTGTACGTATTTGGCCAATACAAAGCTCGTTATACCTGAAAATAGTTCATACCCAGCCAGGAGTGGGCAGATTTAACAGTATTATAATTGTGGTTGTGATTCAATGGAGATATAGGGCTTCCGTATTTTGCGACCAGTGTAGATCCAGATCAGCCTGTACATCCGCACAGTCTGAGATCAGGATCAGCACTGTTCGCTATTTCATCAATTAAACACCCGTCATGCTTCTAACAAGCAACATAGGTCATTATCAAGCAACACGAGTGTGCTATTATATCAGAAGCTAAACTGCTCGCAAATCCCATAAGCCCCATTTCTACAGTGACGGACACATATACTGTATACTATAAGTTTATCATTGCAGAGAAGAAGTACGGGATAAGGGCCAACCCGGAAGCAGAAGCTCTCGAGGAGATAAATAAGGTAAACTTGCGTGTACAGAGCTCCAGATAAGCTGCGTATTTGCGTAAATACCCAATTAAAATGGCCAAAAACCCAATTGAAATCAGAAGTAGTGAGTATCAAAAAGCAATGAGAACAATTGTGGTACCTTTATCATGCTGCAGAAAACAATAACCAGACCACAAATATAGCATGTTTTTTTCTGATTTTTCCATGAAAACACATCTTGGTATTTCCTTAGAATTGTCTCCAAGGAGACAATTCTAATGAAATGCCAAGACATGCTTTCATTTCGAAGCAAACTATTCAGTAATTGATGTCTGTTGATGTGTAACAGTAGTGTGATTTTATTTTACCCAATTAAAATTTTGAAATACCCAATTGCTTCAGAAATGATGGAGTGAAAATATTCAATTACTAATTCCTTATCTGGAGCCCTGGTTTATACATCTTCCAATATCTTCCCGGCGTTACCGAGTAGGGGATGACTCGTTTCGAGGCCTCAAAAACGGTGATTAACAGCCGCTAATTACATGTAGATCTATATTAATTTTTAACAAAATCAACTTGTGTCATATTCCCTCCTATCAGAATAAAATTTATATCTATTTCTTTTTGAGGCGGGAGCATCATTTCTATAAGCTGCATTTGGTGGTCTCTGTATTTTCGCCCAAACTTCTGTCGTTTTTGCGAAGAATCGATTTCCGTGTCCCCGACACGGAAATCGATTCTTCGCAAAAACGACATAAGTCTGTGCCAAACTCCCTAGACCACTAAATGCAGCTCATGAAGACCCGTTTGCTGCGCCATATTTCATCAAAATCCGTTGCATATTAAGGAAAATATCAAACTGTTATTTCGTGGGAACGAATTACTAAAGTGCGGGAACGAATTGTTAATTCGTGGGAACGAATTGTTAAATTGAGGGAACGAATTGTTATTTCGTGGGAACGAATTAATAAAAAAAAAAGAATTCTACGTCCTCTGCGGGGCTCCGTACATCGCAGCTATGCTAGTCCAACAACAATTGTTGGACTAGCATAGCTGCGATGTGCCTCAAATACCAAATGTATTTATGATAAATAATACTTCAACATATCCAACAACGTTTGCATTCACCTAACATTTCAACAATAGTTCGAACCTCGTTCTATGTGGTATGTCAGTGTATATTATACATGTATATGAACTGTGTTCTTTTTCAGGATATTTTACAAGATGCTGCTTTTGATAAAATCGAGGACTTGGCCGAAAAACTACAGTTATTCAAAGGTATATTATTTGGCTGGGTCTGCTGACAATCAATTAATTGTCAGCAGCGAAAAAACGACGAAATCGCTGGTGACAATTGATTGTCAGCAGCGAAAAATCGGCGAAATCGCTGGTGACAGTTGTTGCATGTACGGGTGGGCATTGACTCGCTGTACTACCCTATTAACATACTACTATTGGCAGTCATATTCTTGCAATTTCTGCATTTCAACGGAAGAATATTTTTGCGTATCGTACGCATGCTGTACTGGGTACGATGTTTTGAAAAATTGTACCAGAAAATCTCGAAAAGTAGGCTGACCCCCAACAAATTTGCAACACATGGTTTTATGACTGTTTTGAGTAAAGTTATAAATGTAGAATAACATATCCAAAGTTTCTGGAAATATTCCTGCCAAAACATAAGTATAGACACCAAAATCATGTTCCTATCACAATCCAATACAAAGTTATATCCCTTGACCTACATTCATGACGTCCATCTTGTATTTATGCAAATTATGCACTTTCCCCAGGGGTGATTTTTGGGGAATTTTGTTCTGGGTAACAGCACACCTATATGAACTTATCTGAGCCCAAACTGGCTTATTATCGAAATGTCTGGGTCAAGATCAAAGGCACAACTGATAACAGTCTGCTGCAATTAGAGAGTGGAAATTCTGTCTGTTTTTACAAAAACTGCATCATTTTCATCGGAGAAACAAACGACTATCATAATTGTCTTTTTCAGAAAAAAATAAATAATGCCATTTTTTTTAATTTGTAAATCGTCCAGAAATGAGAATTGTAAAGTATTTATGTCATCCGACATCGGATCAGTTTCAGCAGTTCCACACACAGTCAACACACGCGTATGAATATACTCAATCACACATGCAATAAAGGGTGGGCATTTTTAAATATGAAGCAATGTGTTTTTTATCACAAAAAAAACAACATTTCTTTTGTATATTTTATTAATTTGTTGAGACACTCTATCAACATGCATATTCGGATAATATTTAAACTGCAAACACAATCGGGAAGCGGGACTATTTTATGTTCCGCACTGCCATTCCACACATGTGTGAATCGGCTGTTGCATGCATATTCCATGGTTTTGGAACATGTGTTAATTCTGAAAATGACCGCGACGAGATAAACACAGAAGAAACAAAGTAAAAATGGCCAAACATATAAAACATGCGATCGGAAGTGATGCTACTTTGATGTCTGAATAACAAACATCATACATGCAGCCCCTGATCAGACTGATGCGCAGGCTGATCTGGGGTTTACGCTAGTCGCACATGGTGTCAAGGATTTGTATATAAAAAGTGTGAAACTTTTGCATGAGCTCGCTGTGTGTACTGTACATGTAATCGGAGCTCCAGATAAGGTGCTTATTTAGATAAAAATATTAGAATGTCTTTTTAATTTCTTCACTAAAAATGGCAAGTCGGGAGTGATTTAGAATTGTCTGGATGAGACGATTCTAGAGCACTCCCAACTTGCATTTTTTTGTTGGGAAAAGTACCCGGGAGAGTTGGTCAGAATACCCACCTTAACTGGAGCTCTGGTAAATAACTTATTGGAACATTTAATCAATAAATTTAATATATATTGAAGAGTCACCAATATGCACCAGGTCAGGATATCCGAATTTCAGGGCTGAATAGTTTCTGTAAGTATTGAGCTCTGATTTTGAGAATTCCCCTCATTATGTACAGGTTGCATACAGAATATTCCAACCCGTTGGTCCGGCCTTAAATTACCCGGCCTTGAATTACCTTACATGTTGATAGGCCGTTCAACACCAATAATCAATCAATCTAAACTAGATTGGGTATTGCGCAATACAATACAAAAAGTATAGTTTACTGACAAAGCAGTGGGACAAGTTTAGCTGCCACTCTCTGATAACTATTTTTCCTGTTTATCCGTGAACATATCCACACGCATTTGAACCGTCTCAAATAGTGGTCACAAAGTATACATCTGTGGAGAAATAATACAAACATCAGCTTTTTCCCCCATGAACTGCTCAACATCAGACTAAAGTGTCATATAAACAGGAGACGGTCAAGTACCTTTATGTACGTGGTACTTATAATATCTGACTATGGCTCTTCAATGTTCAAATTATTTAAGTTCATTCATACATAAGGGTATTTATCTCTTGAAAATATGCTGATTGGTTTGACAGTGTAGATCAAGATGAGACGGCTCATTATGATCAGCCAGTTCATCTGGATCTACTTTATTGAAAGCATGACAATTCATGAATTTTGGAACCATGAACTATGTAAATCTTGGGGAGTATGATTACTGCTTCCTGGTAAAAATGCATACAGAGATTATCACTAAATGGAGTCTGTGTTATGTGTAAACATGTGTGTAAATACCACTTGACCAGAGATTATCACTAAATGGAGTCTGTGTTATGTGTAAACATGTGTGTACATACCACTTGACCAGCTGGTCATCTGGAAACAAAAGAAAGTAGTCCGGCAAATTGGTTCTGGGGAAATAAAGATGACCACTGGTCACTGCCCAGTGGTTTTATTGGGTGTTATCTCTTAATGGCCTTTTTTTATAGCATTGCACAGTGGGTGGTCACTATGGCTAAACGCTGTTTGTATCCAGCAATTTTGTTTTAAAGGAAAGTTCATGTCATGAGAAAACAACTTTATACTCCGTTTCCACCCTCCCCTATATACTGACCAATATTCATCCTGACTATCAGGATCTAATCTGTTTATTTGTTATAATTTGTCTAAATCGTTAATTACGAAGAGTCCAAGGTAACCAAATCTGCGGATTTGTCAGTTTTCTGCGGATTTTCACCCATAAAACGGATCTACGGATCAACTTTACAATCTACGGATTTTTAAATATAATTCAAATATTTACGACATTTTTTTCTTATTTCTCTGCAAAAATGTATATATTGCGACCCCCATGGGGTTGCAATATATACTTTTTGTGGAGAAATAAGAAAAAAAGAAATAGTTTTTTGTGGCTCAGTAACTTGTAATCATTTTAGTCTTTGGAAGTGAAAAATTCAGCTCTGAATATACAATTGAATCTAACATTCAAACTAATATTACCGCCACTTTTAACACCTGCTTAAACAATTATTAGGATATGACTATGTTCATGGATTGATTGAATAGGGGTTAACGTCCAATTTTCGGACACCGAGGTCAAATGGGTCGAATCCCTGTAATGGGTCGAATCACTGTAACACATTACCTTGTCTTGTCTAGCAAATGTCAGCACTTGTACAGCAGTGTTGATAACAATGGCGCCATTTTGAATTAGATATTGCGATCCATATAATGACTAAGACAAAACTTACTTTGTGAACGTTACTAAATCTGAGAATGAAAATAAGCACAAAGTACCACAAGACTATATACTATACATGTAGTTAACATTTCAGCAAATTTATAATCTAGTGGGTGCACCTGCTACCCACCCAACGTGTATGTTGTTACCACTCAGTTGAACCGTCTCGCCGAGACGGTTCAACTGAGTGGTAACAACGTACACTTCTGATGAGAAATGAGAAAAAAAGTGCAGACAAAATATTTACATTCCGTTTTTTTTATACATGAGTTACAAATATGTCAAAAGTATTGATCCGTCAGTGGCCGGACCTGCCGGACCTGTTCCGACGTCCCTGATAATTACTTGTATATACATTTCACCGACTATACTATCAAGATGCATGATCACGTGATTACAACAACAACAACGTCGCCCATTCCAAAGTAAGTATTATTTGATATTTTCTTATATGCAACGGATTTTTATAAAATATGGCGCAGCAAATGTGTCTTCATGAGCTGTATTTGGTGGTCCAGGGAATTTGGCAAAGAATTGTGTCGTTTTTGCGAAGAATCGATTTCCGTGTCGGAGACATGGAAATCGATTCTTCGCAAAAACGACTGAAGTTTGGGCGAAAATACAGAGACCACCAAATGCAGCTTAACAAGATGCGCCATATTTCATCAAAATCCGTTACGTAATAAGGACACTATAAAAGAATACGTATTTTGAATGAGATGGATTCTGGAAATTTCAGTACTTGTTGTTGTTTGTTAGTACCACGTGATCATACACCTTGACTATTTTACATAAATGACGTCTAAATTTGATAAGACAAAAATCAGAGTGTGCACTGATCAATGTTTACCTTAACCTTGTCATTTACATAAGATATCGAAAATATTCGAAATATAATCGGGAAAATGGTTCTTTGTGATAATGCCGACAATCACAAAGACTGGACACCAGCCTACTGTCTGTTCCACGTTTTTCTGCCGACGAACTTTTGGCTATTAAACAGATTAGATCTAAAAAAATATTAAAATGTAAATACTTTTCAATAACAAAAAAGTCACCATCCCCAATTTTTGTTTGTTTGATGAAATTCCATCAAATATTGATTTTATAGCGAAAAAACGATTTTCTATGGGAATTTAACATGGGGGTGGGGGTGGGGGGGGGGGGGGGTTCAGAAATGGGGAAGAATAAAAAGACGAACAATTTTGGAAATTGACTCCGAAACCTGGCTAGGTAGCTTGGAAATGATGTAAAAAATAAAACAAAAGTTGGAGTTTGAAAATCGGTCCACAAATAAAGAATTATTAAAAACAAATTTTTGTTTAGCTCCCATGTTAAATTCCCATAGGAAAATATTTTTGTTTAAAATCAATATTTGATACAATTTCATCAAATAATTGTTTTGGGGGAGGGTGACATTTTTGTTATTGATGAAAAAGTATTTATATTTAAATATTTTTAAGATTTAATGTGTGTAATGGCCAAAAGTTTTACAACCTTATTATTCATTTATTATAATTATTATTATTATTGAATTCAATATTCTATTTAAAGATAAGTGTGTGTGTGTTTTTCAGCGAAATATTTGGAATTTGACAAAGATAAAGACGGACACATAGGTACGTAACTACAGATGTATCAACTAGAGCTCGATCAGGGCTCCAGATAAGGAATTAGTAATTGAGTAGTTTCACTCCATCATATCTGAAACAATTGGGTATTTCAATATTTTAATTGGATAAAATAAAACCACGCTACGGTTTACACATCAACAGACAGCAATTATTGAATAGTTTGCCTCGAAATTAAAACATTTTTTGGCATTTACCGAGATGTTTTTTCATGGAAAATAAGAAAAAAAAAATATGCTATATTTGTGGTCTGTTTACTGTTTTCTGTAGCATGATAAAGGTACCACAAATTTGTTATTGCTTTTTGATACTCGCTACTTCTGATTTAAATTGGGTTTTTGGCAATTTTAATCGGGTATTTACGCAAATACGCAGCTTATCTGGAGCCCTGTAGATTATATCACATTACATGATTACACATACTATATACCATCATTATATTTACATGTATGCATACATATAATACTATATTAACTTGCACGCATTTATAACAAACACATCTTAAAATATGGCTGTGACTGGGAAAATGAGGCTTTTGGCCAATGTAGAGCCATACCAGCATGCGCATGCGTGAAGTTTGATCAGCGTCTGCATTGTTCGACATTCAGTCAGTGAAACACTTGTCATTCGTTTAACAAACAGTAGAGATCATTATCAGGCTGCAGGAGGTCGCTAGCTGACTGAGAGCTAGACTGACCTGAAATGCTATAAGCCCCAATTTCCCTTCCACAGGCACAAAGAACCGTGCCCATACACAACGACCATACATATACCATGTACATTTGATGCATATATTAGACAAACCACTCGATGTTGTACCTACAGTAAGTGCACACACAAACGAACACGACAGGTTGGTTCCAACCTGTCGTGTTCGTTCGTGTGTGCACTTACACGCTGACCCCACTGTAAATGCTATTTTTAACGATTTTTTTTAGAAACATAAATGGCATCGAAAGTTGGCGAAATTTCAAATTCTATTCTGCATTTGCTCTGAATTATTCGTCAAATTTCTACGTTGTTTACTGAAAATATCGTCACTTTTGTAAATATTGCTCCTGCGATATCGCATACTTTACCAGAACACATCGTTTATTTATATAAATAGTCTCAGTCCACACGCAGGTGGAATAACAGGTGGAAGACTCGGACCTATGACACCAAAAGATGCCTATTAAAAAAATCCCATTACCCCACCCACTTGGTCTCGTACAGTACCATCTTCTGTATAGAAGATGGTACTGTACGAGACCAAGTGGGTGGGGTAATGGGATTTTTTTAATAGGCATTTTTGTTGGTGTCATAGGTCCGAGTCTTCCACCTGTGGGTGGAATAAGAAACAAGCAAGGCATGTATGATAAATACTAAGCAATGTGACGTCTATAAAGCTCACGTATGCAGGCAATGCGCCACGACGAGACGGGGTCCACAGATTAGTAAAATAAATTGCCATGTATGTACAAAATCACATGTTTCATATGTGAACAACCGCCATAGGCTCTCGTTTACTACAAATCATATTAACTGCGAACGACATGCCATCTGTAGCATATTTCACGAGCATTATTATATTGCTTTACACTTTAAGGGAGAAATTTTCAATGTAAGGATTTTTTTTAAATTTTATGATACTGAATTTACTACATTATCACAGCCCTTTTGGCTGTGATAATGTAATACATTCGGTACAATAAGTCTGCATTCTTTTAATCATCAAATATATGCAGTCGTGAGTTCTATATGAAATAATGCATTTCTGGAAAATAAATGATTACTTCCTCAAAGTACACTTAGCTAGATAAGTATGCTTAGCAATTTTGGGGAAATCGGCTACTGGTCTGACAACAATTTAAAACAACGTGCTTTTTTGTGCAAGGTTTCAGACATGCGTTTTCGTTTATATTACATGTTAGTGTTTTAAACCAAATAGCATTTAATTCTAGCTGCTGGCAGTAACGCTGCAAAACTCCCGTGCCATCGGTAGACGTTACTGCCCGCAAGTTTCACTAATAGTATTCAAACGTAATCATGGTAATCTCGAAGATCATCATATTAACTTGTGTGGGAAAAGGAATGGATATTCCACCCGTGTGTCTGAACGAGGCTTTGTCGAGTTTATGACACCATATTCTGATCACGAGGGTGGAATATCCTTGTACCACATCCGTGCCTATGACGGATACGTTTTTCTGCATATGCACAGAACCTATTTGCTTATTTCATGGGGTAATTGTAAGACACATTAAGGATCCGTTCTATACCTGATCATCATTTGATTCAAAGATAATTGCTTCGTAAATGTGATGGAATATATGTATAACATAAATGTGAAAACTGCCTCGTTACTGTATCCTATACAGCACATGGAGTAGTCAAGTCGGCCATCTTCGCTTGTTCTGCTGTTTGACAAAGAACTAAACATGTGAAATGGAACATAAGATACAATGTAGCTAATCACATGTAGAAAAGCCAGGAGAACGGACTCATCAACGGACTCAACAACACGACCCACCATTATAAATAGAAAATCGCACAGCATAGTCACTTGAACGGCAACCTTGGACTGAGCAGGTCGTGTGTTTTTACCGGCCTGCAATTATCTCAAGGTTACCGGCGGCGGCCATTTTTACTGTTAGAAATTAACTGATATTTCCATTGTGTTTATTCTTATTCACTGGATTGTTTCTTCTGGATTTGCGAAAAGGTAGGTCGGGGCTGGGGTGGGCTTGTGGTGGGCGATTTTTCGGCTGGAATTAAGCTAATTTAGACTAGTTTCTAGGGCATTTGTTGTTCTTATTATTCATATCTCAGTGTTCTGGGTGGTTGATTGTGGCACCTTGTGGATCTACCTGGCCTCACGGTAGGGCAGTTGACTACTTGGTGCATCCGACTGCCACTTATAGAACACATCCCATGCATGTAGCCCTTCTGGGACTGGGACTGGTTTGTGGTGACACCCGTGTGGCTCTGCCTGGCTGTCGATATAGCGGAAAAGCCGGGCTGATTGAAATATCTGGGTGTATCCCGCGGCCATTACTGGGTTCTGGATTGAATATGCGCATGAGCGAGATATATATACCATCAACAGTTATCACACTTTCTTATGAAAGTAAGCCATATATAACAAGTCTAACCAAAACAGCAAGTTCAAGTTCAGCCGAATTTTCTGCCTGCCCTTGCCTGCTTCTGGCCCCGGCCTGCCTTGGAGCTATCTGGAAGTGGCAACTCTGTGGACGAAAATAGCATGTGTTTTTACCGACTATATGGCACCAACTTGCGTGTCGAGTGCTGCCAGGGGTGGATTGGTTCTACCTGGGACCCGGATTGCTCTGCATCACCAGTGCCAGGTTATACCAGTTACCCCCTCTCTTCTTCCCGACGCCATTGCACCGGGACACTGCGCGGAATTACAGGACCGTATTGGACCTAAGCAGTGTCCCATTTCGGCACACAATTATACACATATGTCCGCCTTGCACCAACATATATCACATAGAACACTTCGAAATTCGGCCTTTTTGGACTTATATGTCTAGGTATGGAAGGTCTATGAGCCAATTCCCACCCCTAAACATAAGCTAAAGTAAAGTAAAGTAAAGTGAAATCGAACAGTGTATCACTTTTACCTTTTACCTGGCAAACCACACAACACATACCATATATACCTACTACTGTACTCTGTTATTAGCTATCAAATCCAAGTGACATGTAAACAGTTACCTGAGTGTATTTCTATGGAAGCCCTGGAGGGACTTCCGACTTCTTTACTTCCGACTTCCGACTTCATCACTTCTGACTTCATTACTTCCGACTTCATTACTTCTGACTTCCGACTTCATTACTTCCGACTTCATCACTTCCGACTTCATTACTTCAGACTTCATCACTTCATCACTTCATTACTTCATTACTTCCGACTTCATCACTTCTGACTTCATTACTTCCGACTTCATTACTTCCGACTTCCGACTTCATTACTTCATTACTTCCGACTTCCGACTTCATTACTTCCGACTTCCGACTTCATTACTTCATTACTTCATTACTTCCGACTTCCGACTTCATTACTTCCGACTTCCGACTTCATTACTTCATTACTTCCGACTTCCAACTTCATTACTTCCGACTTCCGACTTCATTACTTCATTACTTCCGACTTCATTACTTCAGACTTCATTACTTCCGACTTCATCACTTCTGACTTCATTACTTCCGACTTCATCACTTCTGACTTGGAAGTAATGAAGTCGGAAGTCGGAAGTAATGAAGTCGGAAGTGATGAAGTCAGAAGTGATGGAGTCGGAAGTCAGAAGTAATGAAGTCGGAAGTAATGAAGTCAGAAGTGATGAAGTTAGAAGTCGGAAGTAATGAAGTCGGAAGACGGAAGTAAAGAAGTCGGAAGTCCCTCCAGGGCTTCCATATATTTCCCTGGTGTCTACTCACCTACTATGCGAGTAAATATGGCTTTACCTATGGGTATTGTGTACACTAACATAGGTTGTGCATCAGATTGAGAAGTTTACACATCTACATTTATTTTGAGGTTGATGGTAGAAATGCTTAGATATCTCGTATTTTGTATAGTTTGCTGGCATAATAGTTGTAGATGGCCGTTGTTATATATGTCTATTATGTATTGCACCAAATTATATTTGGTTTACTGTCATAGTATTTGCTGTATGTGTCGAACGCACAAAGTGGTGAAACTGTACGATTGCTTGTACATACAAATATGGCTGAGATGGCATCTCGATGCTCCATATAGTATGCAGTAACAAAACAATATTCACATATGTTATATTCATATATTACATCACTCTTATGAAGCAATTATCATTGACGTCAAGTATATCTATCTATAATTCCAGCACAAAAATATTTACACAATTCCCTAACATTTGATTGGCCCGTAGCAAGTCTCTGTCCAAAATTTATATCCCAGTAAACTCCCACGCCGAATTACTTTCCGTAACCGTGAGGCGCAGTTAAAATAATTCTTAAGAAAACGGAAAATAAACACATTTTCTTGATGAATTTATTTCAAATGCTGAAATTATAAGGAATGAATGGCCTTTTTGTTGAATTTATCGGGGATATAAACTTGGAAAAGACGCGGGAATACTGGACGAGGCCTTCCGGCCTTCGTCCAGTATTCCCGCGACTTTTCCAAGTTAATACCCCGATAAATTCCACAAAAAGGCCAATCAATCCTACCTATAATGACATTAAGCGTGATGTTGCCCTATTAGATAGTGTGTACTGTTGACGTATCTGGGAAATAATTTCACGTGCCTATGCAATAATTCCGCGTGCATGTGGAATAGTATACAGTTATGTCCTGGTCATTCGGTCAAAACGTATGGACCTTCGGTGATGTGGACGACTTGGGCGCCGTTTCACTAAACTTCGTACGACTAAAATGTTCGTAAGTGCAAAATTAGGATAAATTCCACATAAACAACGTTTTCTTGTAAACAATTATTGATTTTACATTTATTGAGCATAGGATGCATATGCAGCCATGCTTAATAAATGTAAATCCATCAATTGAAATTTTCAGAACATTTTAGTCGTACGAAGTTTAATGAAACGGGCCCCAGATGCACCCGAATACTCCCGCGGGCGCTGATATCTTTCTGATCACGTATTGATTGCAATGGGGTACGGCGAAGAATAACAACACAATAACAAAATTGATTGAAAATTAATTAAAGAACAACAAAGTCAACAACTCGTTACAAACACAGTGCGGCATGCACACTATCACGCTGGTTGTCGGGTGGTCGCTTGGGATGGTAAGGGCGTGTGTACAAATAGGTACACATCCTGTAGCCGATTTCATCAAAATTGCAAAGTATACTTTCCTAGCAAAGTATACTTTGAGGGAGCAATCATTGATTTTTCCGAAATGCATTATTTCATATAGAACTAACGATTGCATATATTTGATGGTTAAAACTATGCAGAATTATTATACTGAATTTATTACATTATCACAGCCAAAATTGGCTGTGATAATGTAATAAATTCAGTATAATAAAAATTAATAAATTGATCCTAAAATTGAAAATTTCTCCCTCAAAGTATACTTTGCTAGGAAAGTATACTTTGCAATGTTGATGAAATAGGCTACAGATCGACTTCTATGCAACCTCTTGAATAGGGGTGGATACCCCCGCATATTTGACTTTTAGGGGTCATTTTTTAGGTCATTTAGAGGTCATATTGACTCAAAATTTCTCATTAACATGGGTATATAAATGCACGTATAGTATTTATAACAGCATTGATAGCCTTCTGCTGATCAACTATTTCGGTAGCTATGTAAATTGGGATTTTTGAAAATTCCGAATTACTGAGAAAAAATGTATGAAATTCAAGATGGCCGCCAATATGCCTAAGAAACAAGAAAATATCATGCTGTACGTCATATCTTTGTTGATATTTAAGCCATGTTAATAGCGATAATGAAAATAAGTATATTTTCGATAGAGAAATTGTTTACGAACGTATTGATATCATTTGTCTCAAAGCTACAGTTCGTAAATCCAAGATGGCCTCCAAAACAGTATGTTGTAGTCAATTTGTTCTCATTTAGACAATTGCTGACAATGAAGAGATTTCCCATTAGCATGTCATTTTCATGGAATTTGTGAATAATATTATCCTTCATTTTGTATTATTGATTAAACTATCAGAACGTATTTTAAAATTGGGAACATTGGAGCTGCATTTCCAGGGGCCCACATTCAAAATGGCCGCCAACTCAAATTTGAAAAGTCGCGGAAATAGCAGGCACATCGTCTGTTACCACTAATTTCAGCTTGGCAATCCTTATAAATGGCAACCTTCTAACGTATAGCATCATATTTTATTATATGCTCTCTCCACCCTCCAGAATCATAAACATTTGATATATCTTGTGAAGTATATAATGATTGAGTGTTATATGTAACGGCCTATCAACAGCTAATGTCGTTTAAGGCGGGACCAACGGGGTCCATCCCGTATTTAACATATACAATGTATTATTATTGTTGGTAAATACCAAACAGAACTAACTTTTACATCAAGAAAATTAAGACTCAGCCGTAAAATTAGAATGACCGGACCTGATACCAGGTCCATACCACGCCATAGTCATTTAGTTCGATCTCAAAAAGTAATCATATTAGCATTAATTGTATACCTTTTAGTGGGTTATGACAGGTACCAGAAGGCCGAAAATCAAAATGAGGTCTAAATCATGTATGCATTCCGGTGAAGAGAAACATTGATTGTTACACTATCCTTCGCGTGCTCGCATACGACCACACACCGAACGTATCTAATAAACAATATACTTAGATAGTGCATATACATAGTAAATATTATTCCATATGAAGAAAGCAAAGCAAGTAAGCCTTGGACAGGCTAATAATCAAGTTACTTAACATGCCCATTTGATAGAACTTTTTCATTTCACCATGGTGTCATGGAAGAAACAATAGTAGGACAATACTTTCCAGTTTATACAAAATGTAACATGACAGCACAACTCACATGCAGAATTGGCACACATCTCCGATCCGTAAGATGAACTAGATGAAGGCGGCTACATATATATAGTGTTCCAAGAGGGAAAAACAATCACCGACATTCTGACAGTTTCTTTTGGCTTAAGTCAGAAATAAGATTTGTTTAAAGCGTATGAAATAATAATGCAAAGTATGAAATAGTTCTTATCAAAATCAGCAATGAAGAAACATATGCGATCTCTCATATGTTAGTGTGGACTAATTAATCAGCAGAATGTATCTTCTTCACTAAGAATGCTTCATATTCTCTAGTTATCTGCAGATAACAATACCACCATGACCACTGTCATGTGTTTTTGTTTTGCTGCTTCTATTGGCATTATGAACGTACATGTAGCTATTTATATTCTGCAAATAAACGCACTGTACTTGTAGTTAACCAGCCACTGTAAAATACAGCAAATTCACTATTGCATACAAATTCCCTCATACATGTATATAGAAATATGTATGTGTTACTTTTGTTTCACCTCCTAAAAGTGAATGCCAGACACCTTTAATATGCAGAACTGGTATGTATTTGGGCATAGTGTGGTTTCTTGGACAGAACAGCACAGGATAATGATGAATGATAAATGTCACATCATAATATGCAACATCGCATCTGGACATACATGTACAGGTAGCTCTCATCAAAATATAGTGATTCAGTTGTGGGGATTAGTTGAAATAACTGAGTGTTAGGATCCTTTTTAGCAGTAAAAGTGTTTAAGCACTATATAAATAGCTTGTTGCCGCTATGTCAGAGTTTAATTCACATGATGAATTAAACAGGAAAATAGTATACTTGTGTGAGATATAATTGCAAGATTCTCTGCTAAATCAACATGACTTCATTGTAATCACAAGTTAATGTGTGTTGGACAGTACATATATTGTAATGAATGAGTATAAGCCATGGCGAGAGTACATTGTTGAGCAAATCCACATGGTGATGTATTTGCCACCTATGTATTTAGAGGTGCGGCCTACATGCAATTATAATTAAATGTTGTGCCCGTATTCCAAAATTATATATGTCCAATCCAGAGGAGTGTGGTAACAGTGTTAGTTTCTATACATATGTCATATTGGGTTAGCTAATACTTCCCCGATCATTATTAACATATTGGCAAGTGAATAACTGAATTGTTGTTAGCAAATGATTCAATGATATTTTCACAATTCTGGTCTGACAAACATATATGCAAGATGTATGCATTTTTTCTAACCATAGCTGTGAAAATAACTCTTTGAAAATCAAATGTAGTCTGTGGTACTATCTCATGGGCAGATTTACTGATCAAACACAATGACCCATATTGTCTCATAGTAGTACACACAACTTGAAACAAAACGTAGTTCATTTTACATGTACATGTACATCCCAGGAAATATCACAATGAAACATTTAACCATTTTAACACTGTGAATGTGTGTCTAACGGCGGCCATCTTTGATTTAAAGTTAGTAAATGGCATGTCATTGTATAATAGTAAATGACACATCATACCATACATAAATGATATAAAAAAACATAAATACCATATGTAGAACTGGTTATTCTACGTAGCAAAATTACATTTCACATTTCATTGCATATTTTGAAGTTTGACGGCTGTCTTGAATATTTATTTCTAATTTACCTGGCTGATTTACTAAATATATAGTATAGCCAATTAATAACAGGTCATGCTCGACACTGTTTTTACATATATGAGTTATGTATGCCTTCAAATAGCGAAAAGCAGAACAACTGGGCTTTTTGTCTTGATTTGACCCATGAATGACATTGGAACTGCCCCCAAACAGTCCAACTTGAGTGTATACCCTTATCTAAACGTATAGTTTGTAACGGTATAACCCACTTTGAGCACTCGTTTGTAAACACAAATTTTGAAATGATAATCCCCGAGTCTGGAGTGGAGTCGTGGCAATTTACAAGTTATTCATTTGAAAAGTTCACATATGTAATTATTGGCGGCCATCTTGGAATTTAAGTTAGTAAATTATCTAATATGCTATTTAATAAATATCATACCATGATACAAATTGATTTTGTGAAGACATTCAGTAACAAACACATACACAGAGCTAGTTTATGTTACATATGCACGAACATGTCGGTTTTTACATGTAGTGTCACTATTTGGGCGGCCATTTTGGATTTTTGGTCTTTATTTTTAATTTTGTATTACTAACGATAATAGTACTACCAGCATTTAACTTGTTTCCATCTTCATCATTGATTTTATGATAAAGTGATTGTTACCTATATATGGCAAACATTATGACACCTATGATTCTCGATTTAAACCCTAAATGACATTGAAATGACCTTCAAAAGTCAAATTTGAGGGGGTACCCACCCCTATCCGAAAGCTTACCCATCATAGATATAAACTAGTAAGGGTACCAATTTGTAACAAAAAATGCCATCACATTTTGTTTTCATGCCCTGGCTCACGTAACTATTGTACTTGGGTACGTAAAAAAGTAACTCGTACAAATGTATACCTCATTTTGCCACGCACATGTACAAGTTCCTATTTATATATTACCTCCTTTGTAAATAACACTTGATTAGTTTACTGCTCATGTCAAATATTACCATGTAAGGCGAAAAGCATTCGTGCATGTTTATTGCTTAATAAATTATCCTGTAGTCTGTACAGATCGGGGACCAAAGTGTATGTTGTTACCACTCATCGAGACGGTTCAGCTGAGTGGTAACAACATAAACTTTTGAAATGAGAAACAAACACAATTCTAAATATTTCGAAATCATATTTGGACCTGTTCCGACGGCCCTGCCATGCAATCACTGTATAGTATTACGACACTCTCTATATAAGTTGATATTCCCTGGGTTTTGTCGTGGTTGGGAAATAGTCCCGCGTGTCTGGGCAATAGTCAAAATTATTTCACCCCTGACGTTATGATTTTTTGCCGAAGATTATGTCATAAAATTCAACGTAAGTTAGATCGGTCAGGCCATGCTCCCCACGTTCATTATGTCACCGACACTGTTTACAGTTGAGTAATAAAAAAATTATTTCATGGTCAACAGTCAATAATTCCAGCACAAAAATATTTACACAATTCCCTAACATTTGATTGGCCCGTAGCAAGTCTCTGTCCAAAATTTATATCCCAGTAAACTCCCATGCCGAACTACTTTCCGTAACCGTGAGGCGCAGTTAAAATAATTCTTAAGAAAACGGAAAATAAACACATTTTCTTGATGAATTTATTTCAAATGCTGTAATTATAAGGAATGAATTGCCTTTTTGTGGAATTTATCGGGGATATAAACTTGGAAAAGTCGCGGGAATACTGGACGAGGCCTTCAGGCCTTCGTCCAGTATTCCCGCGACTTTTCCAAGTTTATACCCCGATAAATTCCACAAAAAGGCCATTCATTCCTATAAAACACATTACCCTTCGGTGCTGTGGACGACCCGATGCACGATTGCCCTCGGCCTTCGCAATAGTGCCTCGGGTCGTCTACAGCACCTTGGGGCAATAGTTTTGACTGTTCCCCGAATTCCCATAAAGTAACTGTACAGTATTATCCCGTGTCAGATTTGATGGGTTTGAAGCGGATGCTGGAGAAGCTGGGCGAGCCGAAGACCCACCTGGAGATGAAGAAGATGATCAAGGAGGTGGACAAGACGACGAGCGGCACCATCAACTACCGCGACTTCCTCGGCATGATGATCGGCCCCAAGTCCACATTCCTCAAAATGTAAGTCGATGGGATGAGAGAGGGATTCCCATGTCAACATTCCTCTAAATGTGAGTTAATGGGGGTGGGGGAAATAACGCACGGGCTGTCATTCCCAGGTCAACATTCCTGAAAATGTAAGTCGATGGGATGGGGGATTCCCAGGTCCACATTCCTCAAAATGTAAGTCGATGGGACGGGGGGGGGGATTCCCAGGATAACATTCCTCAACATGTAAGTGGATGTGATGGGCGGGATTCCCAGGATAACATTCCTCAAAATGTAAGTCTGTGGGTTGGAGGGATTCCCAGGTCAACATTCCTCAGACTGTACGGATGCCAGGCTGATCTGGGTCTACACTTGTCGCAAAACCATGTTTCTCCAGTCACAGACACATTTAACGAAACCAATATTGCAAAGTATACTTTTCTAGCAAAGTATACTTTGAGGGAGAACTTTTCAATTTAAGGATAAATCTATTAATTGTTATTACACTGTATTTATTACATTATCACAGCCATTTTGGCTGTGATAATGTAATAAATTCAGTATAATAAGTATGCATACTTTTAATCATCAAATATATGCAGTGGTTAGTTCTATATGAAATAATGCATTTTGGGGAAAATAAATGATTATTCCCTCAAAGTATACTTTGCTAGAAAAGTATACTTTGCTAGAAAAGTATACTTTGCAATGTTGGTGAAATAGGCTACTGGTCGAAATTCGACGTGATTCACACGTCGAACATAGGACAATTACAAGTTGTATGATCACGTGGTACTAATAACAACAACAACAAGTACTGAAACTTCCAGAATCCATCCGATTCGAAGTACGTATTATTTTATAGTGTCCTTATTACGCTGCCTTGTTAAGCTGCATTTGGTGGACTCTGTACGTTGGCCCAAACTTATGTCGTTTTTGCGAAGAATCGATTTCCGTGTGTACCGACACGGAAATCGATTCTTCACAAAAAAACGACATAAGTCTGTGCCGAACTCCCTGGATAACCAAATACAGCTCATGAAGACGCGTTTGCTGCCCCATATTTCATCAAAATCCGTTTCATATTAAGGAAAATATCAAATAATAATACTTTGGAGTGGATGGTGGGGGTGTGTGAAAATAGACATTAGACTGCAAAACATTTCCCAGAGGCGATAATTTAACAGAAATATCCTGTTATGTCTATGCGAAATATTATTATTAATAATGAGCGCTCAAGATAAACAATTAAAAAACGCAACAAGGTAATTAAAAGTGGCTGCAATGCGTATTAAAAAAAAAACAATTAAAAAATTAGATACACCATGTCTCCTTACTCCATTGTATGTAGTGTACTTTTGAAGCTTGTTTACATGAGTTAAACATACAGAAAATACGTGCAATAATCTGTAAGTTCTCATATATGTTTTCTTATGCATTTCCAATCAACTATAAATACTCAATTGGAAAATAATAATAAGAATATGCTAGTGTTTGTAAACTACCTACTGTTGTTCCACGTTTTGCTGCCGACGAACTTTTGGCTATTAAACACATTAAATCTAAAAAATATTTAAATGTAAGTACTTTTTTATCAATAACAAAAAAGTCACCCTCCCCAAAAAAAACGATTTTCCTATGGGAATTTAACAAGGGGGCTAACAATAGAATTTTTTTTTTAATATTTTTTTTTATTTGTGAACCGATTTTTAAAATCTAACTTTTGTTTTCTTAATTACATCATTTTCAAGCTATCTTGCCAGGCTTCGGAGTAAATTTCCAAATGTTTTCGTTTTTTGATCCTTCATAGGAAACTCGTTTTTTTGCAATAAAATCAATATTTGACGGAATTTCATCAAATAAAAACATTTGGGGAGGGTGACTTAATGTGTTTAATGGCCAAATGTTCGTCGGCAGCAAAACGTGGAACAGACAGTAATTAAACATTGGAAATAACCAATTGAGTTCCAATAACCAATTCCTTATCTCAAGTTATGTTTGACTTTTTTGTGACACATGCAAAGAATATCGTTTACCTCTTATCAGGGAAGGCCTTTGGGACAGCGTTTTCATGTACCCGTACATTTCAGCATCTTATGTGCCCAATATTCACTTCCAGAATAATGGAATTTGAAGAGAAATCTAAGGAGGCGGTGAAGCCAACAGGAGTTGCTCCAAAACGTGACTTTGCCAGTCTCCCGTGATCACGCGACCGATATGACCAATGAGATGGGACCAAATAACGAACAATGTTCGCAATGGTGAACAAGGAACAACAACAACAAACACGTTTGAGGCAATTTGTGAAGAAATATTTTACTGTATCTGACGAATTATATTGTTACGTTTAATGAGTTATTTCCATAAATGACATACATGTACTTAAAATGTAAGTTGGTGACAACACCAGGAAGTCGGTCTCAGCATTTGCAAATTCTGTTCGCTGAATTATCTATCATATATACATGTAATCATAATGACACGTGATAATGTTTAAATACATTCTCGTAGACTTGTATATGTTACATTCAATTGAAGCTGTCTGGGGCTCGCTCCATAGTTATCTACTCCATTTCCTTATCAAGGTGTATGATCACGTGGTACTAATAACAACAGGTACCGATTAAAAGTACGTATTCTTTTATAGTGTCCTTATTACGTAACGGATTTTCATGTAATATGGCGCATCAAACGCGTCTTGTTAAGCTGAATTTGGTGGTCTCTTTATTTCGTCCAAACTTCTGTCGTGCTTGCGAAGAAGCGATTTCCGTGTCTCCGACACGGAAATCAATTCTTCGCAAAAACGACATAAGTCTGTGCCAAACTCCCTAGACCACCAAATGCAGCTAATGAAGACGCGTTTGCTGCGCCATATTTCATCAAATTCCGTTGCATATTAAGGAAAATATCAAATAATACTTACTTTGGAGTGGGCGACGTTGTTGTAACCACGTAATCATACACCTTGCTTATTCCATTGACTCATTCAACTGACTTCAAACCATGGTATTAAGCATACACATTCAGATGTGTCTGCTTATGTCAAGCTATGGTACATATGCAGATGCGTGACTTCATTGTTTTAAGCTCAAACCATGGTACATATGCAGATGCAGATGCGTGACTTCATTGTTTTAATCTCAAAGGATGGTACATATGCAGATGCAGATGCGTGACTTCATTGTTTTAAGCTGAAACCATGGTACATATGCAGATGTAGATGCGTGACTTCATTGTTTAAGCTCAAACCGTGGTACATATGCAGCAATGTTATTCAAGACACTGTGCCTCTGCTCTCACTCATTTGATAAAGACAGGGTATGGTATCACGTGGTCTATTGTTTTGTCCGGAGTAATGGCGTCGCTTGTATGCACGTGATCACATACCATGAAAAAGACAACATTCTTAATGTACATATGTATCACTAGTTTTAGTTACTAATATGTGTCTGTGAAAATGGGTCTTATCTAATGTGTGACCAGTGTAACTCGTGATCTGTAGCCTATTTCACCAACATTGCAAAGTATACTTTACTATCAAAGTATACTTTGAGGGAGAAATCTTCAAATTTCGGATAAATTTATTAATTTGTTTATACTTAATTTATTACATTATCACAGCCATTTTGGCTATGATAATGTAATAAATTCAGTATAATAGTTATGCATACTTTTAATCATCAAATATATGCAGTAGTTAGTTCTATATGAAATAATGCATTTCAGGAAAAATAAATGATTACTCCCTCAAAGTATACTTTGCTAGAAAATTATACTTTGCAATGTTGGTGAAATCGGCTACAGATAGCTCGCACGCTCATATAACCAGATAACGATAGAACGTTGTAATGTTAGACGCACGGCGGGTGCTTCATATTTGGAATGGCGAGCAGTGCATATCCTGATCTGGATCTACTCTGGTCACACAACCCATAAGCCCCATTTCTCCAGTCACAGCCACTGCCACAGATGTTTTTTCGAGATGCAGCTATTCAGGCCCGTACGCCACCGTTGAAATCCGAATTTAAATGACATAAAATGCAGGAGAGTGCATTTCAGGCCATCTAGGTTTAACAAATTTAAGGGGGGGGGTGCGTCAGGGGCTCGCCCCATGTAGTGGCGCGAGTACGCTTAGCGTACTCGCGCCACTACATGGGGCGAGCCCCTGACCCACCCCCCAATAGAAAATCCTGCGTACGGGCCTGGCTATTACATGTGCGTGATTCGCTTAAGCTCGGACTGCCGTTCTTAAAGGTACATTCCCACTCAGTAGTCACAAAATGTTCTTTATATCAGAGACATCATCTAAGAGATTTTCTGGCAAAACAAACATTCATTCACCATTACCCCATGTATTCATTGGCATTATTATACATTTTATATCAGACATAAATTTCCACACTGATATCAGGGGCGATAATTTCGTGTTTCCTTAAAATGTTAATGGGTATTACTATTTATTCTCTGTATTTATGTGCTGATGTGCAATGATAATACTTTATAATCTTTCGAAAATGTTTGTTCAGGTCACGAATTTAATTAGCATAAATAATTAAAAAATACATGCCTCGTTTACATATGAAAATAGTCTGATACCACCGCGTGTCACATTCAGTAAAATAAATAAAATAAATATTAATAAATGACTATATCTGTACAGCGGGCACTTGTATTTTTTATAACTGGTGGAATAGTGACACAATTATACTTATTTAATTCCATTGTGTGCCTACCGAGTCCAGTATTCCCGCGACTTTTCCAAGTTTCAAAAATCCATCATTTCATATAGAACCAACCACTGCATAATTTTTTATTCAAAGTATGCAGAATTATTATACTGAATTTAATACATTATCACAGCCAAAATGGCTGTGATAATGTAATAAATTCAGTATAATAAAAATTGATAAACTTATCCTAAAATTGAAAATTTCTCCCTCAAAGTATACTTTGCTAGATAAGTATACTTTGCCATGTTGGGTTGGTAAAATAGGCTACTGGTAGCTCATGTAAAATATACTATTCTAATTGAACCTGATTCTAGTAATACATTCCTTATCACAACGCCGCTTTTCGCCTACATGTACATGTATATTGATTTCGAAAAAAAATTCCCATACATACGGAAGCCCATTAGGGCCACTTCTCTTGTTTTTAATTTCCATTTATTCAAGATTTTTTCTTGAATTTTCAAGTTTTTTTCTTGAATTTTCAAGATCTTTTCTTGAATTTTCAAGAAAAGATCTTGAAAATTCAAGAAAACATCTTGAAAATTCAAGAAAGCATCTTGAAAATTCAAATATCTTGAAATTCCAGAAAAGAACTCGAAAATTCAAGAAAATAAAAAAAAAGTGAAGTGGCCCTAATGGGCTTCCGTACATACATGATATCGAAAGTTGACACAAACTTCACATGAGCTCTGATTTTTTGGATTAATAATTTTCGATGTGATGTACAGAAAATAATTTCGAAATCAATTATGGCGATATGTACGGCAGCTTAAAAGGGACTTCCGCACTTTTTTTGTATAGCTCGTTACCACGACATAGCATCTCGTTCCCACGAGATTGGATCTCGTTACCACGAGTTAGCTATGTCGTTCCCACGAGATAGCATCTCGTTACCACGAGTTAGCTATGTCATTCCCACGACATAGCATATTGGCTGATTATGTCGTGGGAACGAGATGCTATCTCGAGGTAACGAGATGCTATGTAGTGGGAACGAGATAGAAAAGAACTGCGCATGTCCCTTTCAGCTGCCGTAGATATGCATGTTTGGTGAATTATTTGCAATCGTCTTTCCGACAAATTTTAACACAGTTTGTTTCATAAGGACTAAGAACGCTGTTATAGAATGAATGTATGTGATTGTTGTTTTATAAATTATGTACTTGAATGTTGTTTTATAATTCATTTTCTTCCATCAGGTACTTCCTTTGATTGGTGAAAGTTGTTCGTATATGGCAGGCCCGTACCCAGGAATTAATTTGGGGGGGGGTGCGTTATCGACGGCGCAAAGGGTTAAACATTGTTTTTTGCACATTCACGGACAGACCTCGGCAGTTTAACCATTTCACCCCTAAATAACTGGAATGGATATTGATATGTTAATTTGCATTGCAACCCATTCCAATCATCACAATGATTTTCAGACCAGTCCATTTATGAACATAAGGTGTTTTTGTTCTCAAAATTATGAAAATTACTTGCAAAACGTGCAGATCCTGATGAGACGGCTCGTCACGAGCCGGCTCGTCTGGATCTACTCTTTTTGCCAATACCACTATACAGGCCTGTGGTGTTGAACGGGTTAAGGGGGGTGCGTACGCACCCGTCGCACCCCCTCTGCGTACGGGCCTGATAATCGATGTTACCGTATGTACGCGGGTATCTATTACATCTGTAACGTGACTGATACTGATATCTGTCTTCTGTTTTGTCTCATATTTCCGCGTGCATTGTCACATCGTGTCAATGAACCACGGTCTGTGACAAAACCGGGCATATTGCGTTTGCGACCAGTGAAGACACAGACAGTCTGATCAGGGTCGTCACTGTTCGACATTCGATAGGCGTAATCCTATTACTTTTAGGGGAAGGGGCCAAGTGACTTTGGTGTGGTATGGACCTGGCACCAGATCAGGTTATGCTAATTTCAAGGCTAAATATATTGTTTTCAATGTAATATTCCGTTATGACTTTGGGATCCCCCCCCCCACCACCAATGCTGCAGGTTACATACGGGATCAAACCCGTTGGCCCGGCCTTAAATTACCTTAACTGTTGATAGACCGTTAAACACCAATCAATCAATCACTCAATAGATAGGCGAGCAACCAATTTACATGAATATGTCGAGTAAACAAGTGTTCAAACAGTCTCAAATATTGTTCTGGCTGATCTGGATCTATACTGGTTTGAAATGTAACAAACCCTGTTTTGTCAGCTCGTAGGCTCAAGTAATGTAACTCGTTTTGTTGTGTTTCCATGGCAACGACGCACGTTGGGGCCACCGGAGTTGTCTTCAGTTAATAAACCTTGCCAAAATATGATATGCTGTATGATCATTTATAAATCACAAACCCACGATTTCAGCATTTCAGCCTAAGACCTTTATTATAGGAATGAATGGCCTTTTTGTGGAATTTATCGGGGTATAAACTTGGAAAATTCGTGGGAATACTGGGCGAAGGCCGGAAGGCCTCGTCCAGTATTCCCGCGACTTTTCCAAGTTTATATCCCCGATAAATTCAACAAAAAGGCCATTCATTCCTTATAATTCCAGCATTTGAAATAAATTCATCAAGAAAATGTGTTTATTTTCCGTTTTCTTAAGAATTATTTTAACTGCGCCTCACGGTTACGGAAAGTAGTTCGGCGTGGGAGTTTACTGGGATATAAATTTTGGACAGAGAATGTTAGGGAATTATGTAAATATTGTTCTGCTGGAATTATCAAGGAATGATTTGACTCACCACATAAGCATTATACAGTGGAACCCCTCTAAACCGGACACACATAAAAATTAGTTTTACTTAATTGTAATCGGGTTCATTGCTATTTATCCCCGCTGAGTATGTATGTTCGTGATCGCAAAGCACCCATGCGTATCTCTGAGGTATTATATGTCTGTTTTACAATGAAACCTCTCTAAACCGGACACCCTGTGGAACCCCCAGGGCGTCCGGTTTAGAGAGGTTCCACTGTACAGTGGAAATTCTCTAAACAGGACACCAAGAAAATATGGGTAATCTCATTTTGATGGGTGTCTTGGTAGCAAAAGACATACGTATGTCCCAGAATGGTCATATGCCTGATTTACAGTGGCACAGCTCTAACCCCGACCCCTTGGGGACCTCCCAGTATGTCCGGTTTAGAGAGGTTTCACTGTATATTGTAAAGCATGGCTCATCAAATAAATAAAATGTTCAATAGATGGCATTGTGTTGCTGAATAGCTAAACGTCATCCTAGTGGATGAATACGCTGTATGATGCTTCTAAATATGTTTTCTAATTTCATGCCGGAAGTATATGTCATGACCACCATTTGAACAAATCAAATGATTGGCCACAACATTGGGTTCTCATTGGGTGAGAAACAAGAAAAAATGTGGAAAAAAATATTGACTTTTTATACCCAGAAAGAGCTTTACTGCATATAATATACCACAAACATACTCTTTCAACGTAGTAAAGGTACATGACCACTCAGTAGGCATTTTCTGGCCAAATAAACATTCATTCACCATTACCCACGTATTGATTGGTATTATTATACATTTTATATCGGACGTACATTTCCACACTGATATCAGGGGCGATAACCGTATTTCCTTAAAATGTTAACGGACATTACTATTTATTCTCGTTATTCCATCAATGAAACACTCGTCATGATTCCAACAAGCAACAAAGATCAGCAGCAGGTTACATGAGTGTGATATTTGATAACGGGATGTACTGATTGAATTTACATTTATTGAGCATAGGCTGCATATGCAGCCTATGCTCAATAAATGTAAATTCATCAATTGGTCACACATCCCATAAGCCCCATTCTCAAGTCCACTCAACTCAAATACTCTGTATTACATCCCATTACAGTATATCACATACTCATAAATATCGTTGAATGGCGGAAACTAACGAGACAACACGAACTGTAATATTTGATTACATGTGTGTCGCCACATATTGCGGATAACAATGACGATCTCAAGTCTCCATTGTGTTGTAACGCCCTTTAAACCTCGACTTCCGACACACTCGGATATACTGAGTACATGTATTTCCTCATTCGTTAATTAGTTATTTAAATGAAATATAATCAGTCATTTTCTTTAACTGGGAGTAATTCTGAGCATTAAATCGCATTCTATAAAAAAAAATATACTTTAACCATCGGGGTAATAACTGTTTCCTTAAAACTGTTTTCTTAAAACGTTGACGAAAGTAACAGTTTTGGCCGTAAAAATAACCAGTTCGATAACGACCCATTTAATATGAAAAAAAATAGGTACAACGAGTATTTTTGCATGTCGACAGTAATGCGTTCTCGCCGGTGTAACGCGATTAATATAATAATATAATGATATCATGTTAAGCGGGGTAAAAACACTTGTCCGTTTATTGTCCGTAATAATAATGTTGACCAATCCTGCGAGAATCTACATTTAAATGTGTCCTAAATGATGTCACGTGAAACTTCGTGTCAAATATCAATCATGTGACACAGTAGATCCAATATGTGACCGCGACCGGAGAAAAGGGGATTATGCCATTTGTACCCAGCCTAGCTCCTGTATTTTTCCCGATGTGCATTATTTCATATAGAACTAACGACTGCATATATTTGATGATTAAAAGTATGAAGAATTATTATACTGAATTTATTACTTTATCCCAGCCAAAATGGCTGGGATAAAGTAATATATTCAGTATAATAAAAAATAATAAATTTATCCTTAAATTGAAAAGTGTAATGTTGGTGAAATATGCCTCTTACCGGTCTCAATATACACAATCCTGAATGTTCGTAAGTGCAAAATTATGATAGTCTGTAAGTTTCACATTAACCACATTTTCTTGTAAATAATTATTGGATTTACATTTATTGAGCATAGGCTTCATATGCAGCCTATGCTCAATAAATGTAAATCCTTAAATTGAAATTTACAGACGATCTTAAATTTGCACTTACGAACATTTTAGTCGTAAGAAGTTTAGTGAAACGGGCCAAATTTAGGATCGTCCGGAAATTTCAATTGATGGATTTACATTTATTGAGCATATAAATCCAGTAATTGTTTATAAGAAAATATTGTTAATGTACAATTTACAGACTATCATGATTTTGCACTTACGAAGATTTTAGTCGTACGAAGTTTAGTAAAACGGCCCCCTGGAGCCTGATACTGATATATACACTTCGTTAGTCTGGCGGGTCTTTCATTGAATGATTGGCGAACAGTGCAGACCCTGATCAACCTGCACAAATGAGCAGACTGGTCTTGGTCTACACTGGTTGAAAATGCATTAAGCCTAATTTCTCCACATCGTTGAGCCGCCAGCTAATAAAATGGACCTTACGACAATGGTGGTAAGTGTATATCCTGATCACCAGTAGCCGATTTCATCAACATTGCAAAGTATACTTATCTAGCAAAGTATACATTGAGGGAGAAATTTTCAATTTCAGGATAAATTTATTAACTTTTATTATACTGAATTTATTACATTATCACAGCCATTTTGGCTGTGATAATGTAATAAATTCTGTATAATAATTTTGCATATTTGTAATCATCAAATATATGCAGTTGTTAGTTATATATGACATAATGTGTTTTTGGAAAAAATAAATGATTACTTCCTCAAAGTATACTTTGCTAGAAAAGTATACTTTGCAATGTTGGTGAAATCGGCTACAGGTGTGCTCATACTATTGCAGATTAATCAGAACTGTGACGACTTATGTGCACAAACAACATTCGATTAATGGAAATGCGTCTAGCGAAAGCCCTGGTGAGACTGCGCAGATTATCAGGCTGGTCAGGGACTACGCTGGTCACACACGTCGTAAGGTACCGTTTCTCAGCCGGGTGCATACATGCACGAAATTAAAACCGACAATATCATATTCAACTGTAAAAGGAAACTGCACCTCGATGTCTTCATCGTTTGGTTATTTTTAAAAATCTAATTCCCCCCTCTCGGGTGTAAAATTCTGTCTAGCTCCCAGTGGGGAGTTTTTCCTACAGTACCGATATAGGACAGACTGGCTTGTCCGCAGCTAATATACCCACACACGGATTTTGTGGCTCACTAATTCCCACCTCTGGGTGTTCCTTGATATCTAATGTCCTACCCCACCAACCCCAGTGGGTAAGTCATTGATGTGTACATGTACATAAAGGACAAAGTACAAAACAATGAAAACCTTTTTTATGGACGAAATCATTCCGAACTATGTAATCGAGATTGCATGACGCTCACTGGCGACTCAGTGAATAGCTCGCGCGTTAAGGACTGCCTTTATAGAGCATCACCATTTGTTTCAAATATGGCAGGGGGCCGTTTCACTAAACTTCGTACGACAAAAATGTTCGTAAGTGCACATTTAGGAACGTCTGGAAATTTCAATTCATGGATTTACATGTATTGAGCACAGGCTGCATATGTATACTAATCTAGCAAAGTATTCTTTGAGGGAGAAATTTTCAATTAAAAGATAAATTTATTAATTTTTATTATACTGAAGTTATTACATTATCACAGCCATTTTGGCTGTGATAATGTAATACATTCAGTATAATAATTCTGCATACTTTTGATCATCAAATATATGCCGTCGTTAGTTCTATATGACAAAATGCATTTCGGGAAAACTAAATGATTACTCCCTGAAAGTATTACTCCCTGAAAATGATTACTCCAGATAAGTATACTTTGCAATTTTGATGAAATCGGCTACTGGTGGATTTGCAATGTTGACTCCTATGGTGCTTTGAGCTATACATATCACAAACGTTTGACCTGCAATTTGTATAAACCTGCAATTTGGCATGTGTGAATATAAATGATTGTATGTTTCACAGATGACTCCAAACTGCAACTGGCACTAGTATATATAGCAGTGGTCAACTACTGTTTGGTCAGCCCTCATTAAATTAACTTCAGCATTTTAGGATTAGTAACAATTAGTAACAAAGTTAGTGAGTTGCAACTACTTTTAGAGAATACCAAGCTAGTGTCTTTTGATATCAAGTTTATCAAAGCAAGGCTTGTAACCCAGATGTTTGTATCAGGTCAATGCCTGATACAGAAATATGTTATCAGTCAGTACCTATTCGGTCAATACAGGGCAGGTTACCTGATACAATTGCATTAAATGATAGTGTGAGTAATTATATTGAATTATTCTGCCTAGTTTCTGAGATATGACAATTTGAAAGGTGCGTCATGTTCTTATCCACCTGATAGTGAGGGTGTTTATGTGTGATTCCACAGTTAAGTCCGCCGTTACTCGCCTACTTTTACAATCAAATGTATTATAGTAACTCTATTCATCTATATAATATTTATTATTATCATGTATGTGTTTATCAAAGTGGCTCAACATTTGATTTCAGACTTTGTGCATCCTTTGGATAGCACGCTGCGGACAAATATCTTTAGAACATATATGTAAACGGATGTATAGCATAAATTGGTTGCGAACAGTAATCTACTCCCGTGCCGTCCGTAGACGACGGTCATATTGGTGTAGATTGCAATGGTTACTGTTCGCAACTAAGCATATATTAGCAAGAACATGTTCAGCTACATGTATGCTGTATTCCGATGACACTTACGAAACAAGCATCTCCGAAAATGATAGCGTTCTATATCAGGCCCGTTCGCAGAGGGGTGCGACGTGTGCGTACCCTTAAGCCTTTCAACACCACAGGCCTGTATAGTGGTATTGGCAAAAAGTTTAGATCCAGATGAGCCGGCTCGTGACGAGCCGTCTCATCAGGATCTGCACTTTTTGCAAGTAATTTTCATAATTTTGAGAACAAAAACACCCCATGTTCCAAAGTAAATGGACTGGTCTGAAAATCATTTTGTGATGATTGGATTGGGTTGCAAAACTAACATATCAAAATCTATACCAGTTACTTAGGGGTGAAAGGGTTAATCTGCCGAGGTCTGTCCGTGGATGTGCAAAATAAATGTTTAGCCTTCGCGCCGTCGATAACGCACCCCCCTAAATTAATCCTGCGTACGGACCTGTATATACATTGTAAACTGTAATAATTCCAGCACAAAAATATTTACACAATTCCCTAACATTTGATTGGCCCGTAGCAAGTCTCTGTCCAAAATTTATATCTCAGTAAACACCCACGCCGAACTACTTTCCGCATTTAAAATAATTCTTAAGAAAACGGAAAATAAACACATTTTCTTGATGAATTTATTTCAAATGCTGGAATTATAAGGAATGAATGGCCTTATTGTGGAATTTATCGGGGACATAAACTTGGAAAAGTCGCTGGAATACTGGACGAGGCCTTCAAAAATTACAATTTTCGAAAAAAAAAAATGTTCTTTTTTATTTTTTTTCGAAAATTGTAATTTTTTATCGCTTCATCCAGTATTCCCGCGACTTTTCCAAGTTTATATCCCCGATAAATTCCACAAAAAGGCCATTCATTCCTATAATATGTCCTTAACTATCATATGATATGTTGGCAATAAGAAGAGTATAGTATGACATGCATCTACTATTGATGACCATCTCGCATGGGACATCTCTCGTCCCGCCCTGAAAAAACATAACTTATCTAAAAGTTGATATGTTTTGAGATGAATATATACTTATCCTGATCTTACCTAGGTTATATAAAACGTAGTGAAAACGATTTTGTATACGAATGAATGTTATTTGATTCTTGAGGAAGTATAGAACAATCTTGTTGGTAGCATGCAGGGAACCGTTTTAAAATTCAGTTTGAAAAACACAGAATGATATCATAGCTTTATCAGCATTTTGGGGGAAAACATATTTTCTATGCGATAGTTGTCTAAGTTTTGCAGTAAGCCCGTGTATTGTATTGGAGCAGATTTATTACATACTTTATATTTCAGTTTATATTTTTATAATCATATGACAAATGCATTTATGAGTATGCTTCTACGGTAGCTGCGATATATATAGTTGATATATGTTTTACTTGGACTAATTGTGTGAAGACATATCCGCTTTGCATCTGGACAACTCGTTGAGGTAAGTTTTGTGTTTATAAAACTACGTACGGATCCCCGCAGGGGACGTAGAATTCTTTTTTTTTTATTAATTCGTTCCCACGAAATAACAATTCGTTAGCTCAATTTAACAATTCGTTCCCATTCGTTCCCACGAAATAACAATTCGTTCCCACGGGAACGAATTGTTATATCGTGCGAACGGATTTTTATATCGTGGGAACGAATTGTTAATTCGATGGAACGAATTGTTAAATTGAGGGAATGAATTGTCATTTTGTGGGAACGAATTGTTAATTCGAGGGAACGAATTGTTATATCGTGCGAACGAATAGTGAATTCGAGGGAACGAATTGTTAAATTGAGGGAACAAATTGTTATTTCGTGGGAACGAATTAATAAAAAACAATCCATGTCCCCTGTGGGGCTCCGTATTAACGGCACTACTGTCTGTTTCACGAAAGCTGCCCAAATTTTACGGCTATAAAAACAATATTATTTTCGATAATATTAAATTAAAGGAAAATTTAAGAATGAGCCTTCTTTTTATTTCGTGAAATTCGGTAAAATATTTATTTTATTACGAAAAATTGATTTGTCTATGGGAATTTAACATGGGGGAAAAAGTGCAGGGTGTCCATTCACTTTCGGTACCAAATATATAGGAATATAGGGATTTTTTTCCAAAAATATAGGGATAAATGTAGGGATTTTTGCCAAAAAAATAGGGATTTATAGGGACAAAACTCAATATTTTCCAATTTTACGGCATGTATGTGTGTACGTAAAGGATTTTTTTAAGTTAGAAATCTAGATTAATGGCCTCCTCCTCCCCTTATAGCCATTCCGTATCCTCTCCTCTGTTTTTTAAATGGTTTACAATTATTAACTCGATTAATTTTTATTTTATAAAACAGGTTGAGCCACTGCCTGACAAAAAGGTACCGCTTGGCCTTGTATACCAAGCTCACTGAGCTCATGCTGACTATCTATGCAATCATGGTATACCCTGTCACACATCTTACAATGAGATAAACTAGAACTATCACAGGAGTGATCATAATACCCCCACAAAGAGTTGGACTTACAAATAGCTTAACATTAGAAGAGTTTTATAGGTTTTAATACAAATTTCATGATCATTATTTAATGCTGGCCTTAGAGATGTGTGACATTGACCTTTTACCTGCGTACGTGGTCAATGAAAATGAGATTGCATTGTCGAGCTATGCTCGAGGAGGTGGTCATGGTGCCATGTTGACAAAGAACAGAAGGGAAAAAAAATTGATATCCTTGTTGGATGTAAAAGATAATTTGTATAGAGAAGTGTAGAAAAAATGGCTAAGTTAAAAGGATGATATTTTTGTAAAAATAATATTTGTTCGGCATAAAAAGTGTGTATAGTTTCAGATCAATCCACTGAACGGTTTCAGAGGAGTTGTGTACACAAACTATGCAGTTTATCTGTCTGCCGCCTGCAATAGGTTTGACCTTTGACCTTCAACTGTGACCTTGACCTTGGACGTAGGTGCGTGGTTATTGATCGCGACACACCTTCTCATCCTGAGAAACATTTGTGCCAAGGCATTTGATAATCCATGCATCGGTGTAGAAGATATAGAGCGGAAGGGAATTTCAATAGGTTTGACCTTTGACCTTCAACTGCCTTGACCTTGGACGTAGGTGCGTGGTTATTGTCGCACACACCTTCTCATGAGAAACTGCCAAAGCCATTTGATAATAGATCGGTGTAGAAGATAGAGCGGAAGGGAATTTTCAATAGGTTTGACCTTTGAACCTTCAACTGTGGGACCTTGACCCTTCTGGAACGTAGGTGCTTAGGTTATTGATCGCGACACACCTTCTCAATCATGAGAAACATTTCTGCCAAGCCATTTGATAATCTATGCATCGGTGTAGAAGATATAGAGCGGAAGGGAATTTCGATAGGTTTGACCTTTGACCTTCAACTGTGACCTTGACCTTGGACGTAGGTGCGTGGTTATTGATCGCGACACACCTTCTCATCATGAGAAACATTTGTGCCAAGCCATTTGATAATCCATGCATGGGTTTAGAAGATATAGAGCGGAAGGGAATTTCCAACAGACCGACAGACCGACCGACCGACAAGCTGACTCCTATATACCCCCTCAAACTGATCCAAACAAAGTAAACTGGTAAATACGATCATAATTTAGTCAAATGCATATCTAACCTTGCACTGTGTTTAGAATAAACCAGTAAGTTGAATATCAGACTTGATTTTGAGCATTTTACAAAAATTAGTTACTGATTTTTGAAAAATATAGGGATTTATAGGGATTTTGGGAAAATATAGGGAAAATATAGGGATTGCCAAATTTATAGGAATTTATAGGAATTTATAGATAATGGACAGCCTGAAAGTGGTAAGGAAATGTGGGAGGAGTCAAAAAACGAAAGATTTTGGAAATTGACTCCGAAACCTGACTAGATAGCTTGGATATGATCTAACTAAGAAAACGAAAGTTAAATTTTAAAAATCGGTCCAGTATTTCTAAAATTCAAAAAAAAATCCCCATGTTAAATCCCCATAGACATCTTCACTCCGTGAATATTTCTATGGGGATATAACATGGGGAAATTGTTTTTTCGCAATAAAATCAATATTTGACCAAATTTTACGAAATAAAAAGAAGGCTCATTGTTAATATTTCCTTTAATTTAATATCATCAAAATAAATCTTGTTTTTGAATTGTTTATATAGCCGTAAAATTTGGGCAGCTTTCGTGAAACAGACAGTAGGTCTTGTTCACAGGAAATGGTGAAAGTGATTAAAGCAAAAGACAATTTAATTGTAGAATTGCATCGTATTTCATAACTCAATTGTACCAATGAGTCATCTGGAAAAAAAAAGCTGGATTTGGTAACAAAATGTTTATAATACACATGTATAACTAGCCACGCGCACGCTGGTTTTTGTACAATCGATGGTTACTAATTTATCTTTATTCAAATTAATTAACGAATGTTTATACAGTGAAACCTCTCTAAACCGGACACCCTGTGAGGTCCCCAGGGTGTCCGGCTTAGAGATGTTTCACTGTATAAACAGTAGTTTAATCATTCTGAGATAGCTGTGTGTTATGCGATCACACACAGACATTATCACGTGAGATAACTGATCACGAAACCAGTGTAAAATGAAATATTATCTTCAAGTGACGCATTTAAAAGATATCAATTAATTACAAATGTACTGCCTCATTTGCATATCAAAATAACTTAATACAAACGCGTGTCTCTATCAGTAAATTAAGTATATCTGTATAGTGGGCACTCGTCATTTTCACAACTGGTGAATTAATGATTACACAAGTGTACACATATTTAATTCTTATAAAAATGTGTGCCTAACTATCTCTGAACTTTAAATGTGGGTGCCCATCTGGTACTAAGATGGGATCCAAACTTTAAAGCTCAGAAAATGTTACAATCACAGTGTATATCTTTTGTCTGAGCTTTGAAGCTGGGGGCCATTTCACAAGTAACCTATTTCACCAACATTGCAAAGTATACTTTTCTAGAAAAGTATACTTTGAGGGATTAATCATTTATTTTTCCTGAAATGCTTTATTTCATATAGAACTAACGACTGCATATATTTGATGATTAAACGTTAGCAGAATTATTATACTGAATTTATTACATGATCACAGCCAAAATGGCTGTGATAATGTAATAAATTTAGTATAATAAAAATTAATAAATGTATCCTAAAAATGAAAGTTTCTCCCTCAAAGTATACTTTTCTAGTATACTTTGAGGGAGAAATTTTCATTTTTAGGATACATTTATTAATTTTTATTATACTGAATTTATTACATTATCACAGCCATTTTGGCTGTGATCATGTAATAAATTCAGTGTCGGTGTGGGTGAAAAAGGCTACAGGTGTGCTGATTTGTTGCTTGCAGGCATTATGTCTACTGGGCTGGCGATCGGGCTGGCGATTATATGTTCCTTCATCGTTGCCATCATCGTCGTTGTTGTCGTTATCGTCATGTGTGTATGGTATGTTTTCATGGATGGATGGCTCCGAACTAGGATTCAATACCATGGCAAAATAAAATGCTACCCCACCCACCAACCTTATCAGTATATAAAAATGGGATGTAATGTACCGTGTATAGCATATACAAACATAATTGGAGAATAATTCACATAGGTGTAAAACCGTGTTTACTAATCCTGTTCTCAAGTGTATGTATATAATGAAAACATTTAAGTTTTAAAGTCCATGTTAGACATTTATTTAAAAAAAAAACTACCGGTTTCATTTTACTCCTCATGCGTTTTAGTTTTAAGTATACGAGGGATGTTCATAAAATACCCGGACAAGTCCCATCGTGTATTATCTTTTATCGAATTTCAGCCAAATGTGGACATCTTGTAGCCAGTAGTCGATTTCACCAACATTGCACAGTATACTTTTCTAGCAAAGTATACTTTGAGGGAGTAATCATTTATTTTTCCTGAAATGTATTATTTCATATAAAGCTAACAAGTGCATATATTTGATGATTAAAAGTATGCAGAATTATTATACTGAATTTATTACATTATCACAGCCAAAATGGCTGTGGTAATGTAATAAATTCAGTATAATAAAAATTAATAAATTTATCAAAAAAATTGAGAATTTCTCCCTCAAAGTATACTTTGCTAGAAAAGTATACTTTGCAATGTTGGTGAAATAGGCTACTGGTCAATTGATTTCTATTCACCCAAGACAAAGTATGAAAATATTGTCTATTGCTCGTGTTGCAGTTGCTATGGTAATGCTATGGTAACGTCATGTTTTGGATTGCGGCCCAAGTAACGTAATTGTGTATGTATATTTTTGAAACAACGAGAAAGGAGAAGAACTGGCGTTTCTGTATTGTTTGCTGCCGGCTAAACTACCATTTGGGAAATTGTAGCGACATTATTTGTTCTTAATATGCGACGACGTAGTTGAATAATGTGACCGAAAATGACGTAGTTTAACGACTGTCTGCCCTGGCTATGAGAAGATGCCGGAAGAACCAGGATGTGCTATTCAATTTTGCATCTTGTATAAGTTAACGCATAAATTAAGACGAGATGCTGATGATGAAAAATAAAAACGGTAAAAACGCACATCGGGATCACAATTTACGAGCGATATAATCGGATATACAGTGGACGGGATGGCACGAAGGGCTAGACCAGACATGGACGTCCAGTAGCCGATTTCACCAACATTGCAAAGTATACTTTTCTAGCAAAGTATACTTTGAGGGAACAATCGTTTATTTTTCCCGGAATGCATTATTTCATATAGAACTAACTACTGCATATATTTGATGATCAAAAGTATGCAGAATTATTATACTGAATGTATTACATTATCACAGCCAAAATGGCTGTGATAATGTAATACATTCAGTATAATAAAAATTTATCCTAAAATTGAAAATTTCTCCCTCAAAGTATACTTTGCTAGAAAAGTATACTTTGCAATGCTGGTGAAATCGGCTACAGAAGAGACGTCGTCATATGTTGCTACCCAAAGCAAAGGTCTTCATAGATGTATCGCTGTGCGTGAACTGTCAGTAGCCTATTTCACCAAAATTGCACTTTGAGGGAGAAATTTCAATTTAAGGATACATTTATTAATTTTTATTATACTGAATTTATTACATTATCACAGCCATTTTTACATTATCACAGTATAATAATTCTGCATACATGTACTTTTAATCATCAAATATATTCTTCTTCCAGTCTTAATAGAAGAAGGCGGTCATACGAGTTTACAGACGATTCTGAGCTTTCGAAAGTTAGCATGGGGAATTCAATATATCGCAACAGTACCACAAAAAAATCGTACAACATGCGTGGAGGGTACCATGAACATCCCACTGAGCATGGGCAGAAACGAGCGCGTTATTACCTGGAGGAAGCTTGGATGAATCCAAAACTGGTTGTGAAGGAAACGTATATCCTGAAGGAAATATGTAAGTTCGCGAGACAATTTAACGTTTGCGTTCCGATATCATTTCGATGCTTACTAGCCAGTAACCCGATTGTTCTGTCCTTAACGCAGTGAAACTCGGGTTAACTCAACTTCGTATGACTAAAATGTTCGTAAGTGCAAAATTATGATAGTCTGTAAATTTCACATTAACAATGTGTTCTTGTAAACAATTATTGAATTTACATTTATTGAGCATAGCCTATGCTCAATAAATGTAAATCCATCAATTGGAATTTCCAGATGATCTTAAATTTGCACTTACGAACATTTTAGTGAAACGCCCCACAGGTGCCTTGTATTTGATGACATACCCCTTTTACTCGTCATTTTAAGCGATTTGTTTCACAAATACGCGAGAGCCTCCTACAGTTTTCGTATTTATTGACCTACTTAAAAACACTTGAATTATATCGTGGCTACGAGATCATTCAGGTGTGTTTTTTCTATGGGTTATTATAGGAATTAATGGCCTTTTTGTGGAATTTATCGGGGTATAAACTTGGAAAAGTCGCGGGAATACTGGACGAAGGCCATTCATTCCTTATAATTCCAGCATTTGAAACATAAGATATCACGACATATTTTAGGTGTATTGACCTACATAACATAAAACACATACACCACCTGAATCATACGTAATTCAGATGTTGTTTTATTGACTTAGTAAATAAAAAAAAATCCTCTCTGCTTTCATAAATAGTTGACCAATTTCACGAAATAAAAAAATGCATAGTCTCATTCTCAAGTTTTGCTGAAAAGTAATAGTAGCGAAAACAATGATTTTGACATGTTATTACACAACTGCCTGCGTTAATCTTGCCAAGACGTCAAATGTTCTGAACATGTAGCACAGCTCAGGCTCAGCTAATCACACTGCTCGATTTCAAGCACAATTATCAATTATTTATAAATAAATTTTCAAATGTCGGCAAGCTTAGCACAGGCGGTGGTGGAACGCCAATATAGGAATGAATTGCCTTTTTGTGGAATTTATCGGGGTATAAACTTGGAAAAGTCGCGGGAATACTGGACGAAGCGATAAAAAATTACAATTTTCGAAAAAAAAAAAAAAATATATTTTTTTTTTCGAAAATTGTAATTTTTTAATTTTTTAAGGCCTCGTCCAGTATTCCCGCGACTTTTCCAAGTTTATATCCCCGATAAATTCCACAAAAAGGCCATCCATTCCTTATAATTCCAGCATTTGAAATAAATTCATCAAGAAAATGTGTTTATTTTCCGCTTTCTTAAGAATTATTTTAGCTGCGCCTCACGGTTACAGAAAGTAGTTCGGCGTGGCAGTTTACTGGGATATAAATTTTGGACAGAGACTTGCTACGGGCCAATCAAATGTTAGGGAATTGTGTAAATATGTTTGTGCTGGAATTATATCTACATAAACTCAAATAAGTAATGCTAGCTCTAAATAATTACAGCTAGCAGTAAATATTTAGAGCTAGCTCCAAACGATTTAGAGAGTTATAATTATCTACAGCAAGCAATACTTATTCTAATTAGCTAGCAATAATAATTAGTTAAGTTTGTGTAGATTTAAAGGTGCATTATCACGTGGTTACAACAACAACAACAATTACTGAAACTTCCAGAAGCGCCAGTGGTACTAACAACAACAACAAGTACCGATTCAAAGTACATATTCTTTTATATTGTCCTTATTATGTAACGGATTTTGATGAAATATGGCGCATCAAATGCGTCTTGTAACGCTGCATTTGGTGGTCTCGGTACTTTGGCCCAAACATATGTCGTTTTCGCGAAGAATTGATATCCGTGTTTAGTGCCCAACTCCCGCGACCGCCAAATGCAGCTCATGAAAACGCGTTTGCTGCGCCCCAAACAAGGTGCAAGATCACATGGTTACAACAACAACAACAATGGCTCAAAGTGTATTTGTATCCTTTCAGATATGTTTGATTTTCCTTCACAGACGGCTGATGGCCGTGAAACATACATTGAGTCCATATACGTGGACAGCACACATATATGAGAAGAGAATACGTCGATTTACTCTGGAAATGAACATGAATCACGACTCTGACGGCGTAAATGGCGCTTATGGAATATGTGACCAGTGTAGCTCCTGATCAAATAACACATACATTTCTAATAGTTCGGGCATATGTCTTGTAATGCATTTCTTTTAGTTCCCTGGTATTCTTCGTTCGCTCGTTATACCATAGAATGAAGGATCGTAGCTAGTTATCTCCCGTTGAGTTTATTTATACAAATCCGGTCCAAATTATACAGGTTATGGCCTTATTGCGTGTAAAAGAGCGAACGTATCATGATTGCTTATGAAAAGGAGCAATTGTAGTGAGTTCGACTGGTGTTGATCTGATCCGGGGCTGAATTTCTTGCAAGATTCATATTTTCACACTTATTAATGTTATTGCGTTCTGTGCATACCCAGATCAGACTGCACATATGTGCAGTCCAATCTGGGTCTACACTGTTCGTAAAACTCATTTGTGTGCTATTCATTAAGAAATAAACTGAAATACGGCATAGGACCGAATCTCTATGAATAGATTTGCAAAGGGAAATAACTAGCTACGATCCTCCAGTGTGCATTGTGTACATCATTTACTTGACCAAATATTCGCGACTTCGTAAGGACACCCTTATGCAAGGTGCATGATCACGTGGTTACAACAACAATAACGTCGCCCACTCCAAAGTAAGTATTATTTTATATTTTCCTTAATATGCAACCGATTTTGATGAAATATGGCGCAGCAAACGCGTCTTCATGAGGCGCATTTGGTGGTCCAGGGAGTTCGGCACAGACTTATGTCGTTTTTGCGAAGAATCGATTTCCGTGTCGGTACACACGGAAATCGATTATTCGCAAAAACGACAGAAGTTTGGGCGAAAATACAAAGACCACCAAATGCAGCTTTACAAGACGCGTTTGATGCGCCATATTTCATCAAACTCCTTTACGTAATAAGGACAATATAAAAGAATACGTACTTTGAATCAGATGGATTCTAGAAGTTTCAGTACTTGTTGTTCTTGTTAATACCACGTGATCATACACCTTGATATTGTTTTAGCGAAAGTCAGTCATACATACATACATGTATGAGATTAGTCATGTGATTTTGTACCTAAGAACATGTGCGATATTACATGAAACATATTTACGAAGTTTACGTTATTAATCCCGGAAATGACGTCAAAAGTGGACGAAATGTTTAGAGCAAACGCGGAATAGAATTATACCATCGCTATGGAAAGATCGTCAACTTTCGACGTCACTTACAAAAGAAAAGATCTTTCTCTAAAAACTTTTCATAAAAATCGCACATCTTCTTAGGTATAAAATCACATGGATTGTCTCAATTGATGTCGAAAATCGACCAGAAAAAACGAGAGCTTTTGTAGAATTTAATTACACATGCTCTCCGAATGATATGGCATCAACATTTGAGGACATACTGTACCAAAGTCGGGCCCATATTAACCCTTAGAATGCGTGAAACAAAACTTTGTCGTCTATCGTTGTTTTATATGTTGTCTTATTGCTCAATACAAGCATGATTTAACAGCATTGGAAATGATTGTAAAGTGTTGTCAAAGCATGCTTTTGAATAAATAAAAAAAATGAAAATAAAAAATAAACAGCACTGTAATTGTTAACTTTGCCAGACATGGCCTGGCTGCTAGCTGCACGTTATCCACTGTATATGCAATAGGTTGCACAAGTGCGTTGTCATGGGGCGTTCAATGGCTTCGTACCCCCCACCCCCTCCCCCTTTTGAAGCCAGTATGATAAATGAGGTCAGCGATGGCCATTCTCAGTGGATGCATGAGTAAACAATACATGTATATTATTCAAATGCCTTATTAACAAAAAACAGTATTAAGGAAGAGTATTTATGAAAATGGGCATATTTCAATACGTTTAGTGTCGCTAAACGTATTGAAATATGCCCATTTTCATAAATAATCTTCTTAAATTGACACAAAACGCTTTGCCCAACAAGGAGCTAGTTGTTACCAAACATATACCCGAATGCAGCATTTGGCTTCTGGAACTCAAACAATTCCCTGGCTGAATTTTGAAACTGATGTGTATGATGGGGCACCTACATCACCCGACGTGCACTGCGGCCCCAGAATATGTCAGCTGTTTGAATGGAACGGTTTATCAAAGTGCCGAAAGTACGGCATATATATGCTCAAATTACACGATATTTCCGACGGAAATGTAACAATAATGTTCGACCATGTCCAACCGTGAACCCGTTTGAACCCAAATGCCGTTATTTTTACCCATCCGCTGGACATGGTCGAACCTTATAGTAATCAACCAACTATTTGTACCGACAGTAACCCGTTCAGGTGTTTGAACAGACGGTCAGTATGTTGGTGTCTTTCATATGGTTAGTTTGATGGATTTTAGGTAGATTGGGGTGGATATCGTTGGTTTTGGGTAATTTACATAGTTTTGTACAACTACTAATTCTCAAACATTACACACGACAGAAATCGTCAATTATCTACACATTCACCGTTCCGAACTTTCCGGCTCTATTATACTGTCAAACTTCTAGTTATACGTGTAATTCGCGGGAGGTGACGTAAGTTGTATGTTGATAACAATGCACACAAACCACCAGATCTACCGAAATAACCCACAAAACACCGAAATATGAACCGTTCTTCAAGAACCTGCTATGCATTTGGTAGTTTACATGTATATGTAGTGGAATAAATCATGGCGCTTCTTTGGAGGATAAACAATGCAATAGCAATATTATACTGCACTTGTGTTATTGTATGTTATCTTCCATACTTCTTAATTATGAAGTGCATATACCATTGCTGCAACATGATTGTATTCATTTTGGCAATCATATGTCAGTTGGAAGAGAGTTTTCGTCACAATACCGTGACAGTATCGTCTATCCTCTGTGACATGTATCGGTGCCACACAGGCCTACTGTGACCTACTGTCTGTTTCACGAAAGCTGCCCAAATTTTACTGCTATATAAACAATTCAAAAACAATATTTTTTTCAATAATATTAAATTAAAGCAAAATTTAAGAATGAGCCTTCTTTTTATTTCGCGAAATTTGGTCAAATATTGATTTTATTAGGAAAAATTGATTTCTCTATGGGAATTTAACATGGGGGAAAAAGAGGTAAGGGAGTGTGGGAGGTGTCAAAAAACGAAAAAAATTGGATATTGACTCCGAAACCAGGCTAGATAGCTAGCTTGGAAATGATCTATCTAAGAAAACAAGTTAAATTTTAAAAATCGGTCCAGTATTTCTGAAATTATAAAAAATTTCCCATGTTAAATCCCCATAGACATCTTCACTCCGTGAAGATGTCTATGGGGATTTAACATGGGGAAATTATTTTTTCGCAATAAAATCAATATTTGACCAAATTTCACGAAATAGAAAGAAGGCTCATTCTTAATTTTTCCTTTAATTTAATATTATCAAAAGAAATCTTGATTTTGAATTGTTTATATAGCCGTAAAATTTGGGCAGCTTTCGTGAAACAGACAGTAGTTGGCTACCCGTAACTACTTACATATATGTCTGTGGCCCGTTTCACTAAACGTCGTAAGACTAAAATGTTCCTAGGTGCAAATTTAGGATCGTCTGGACATTTCAATTGATGGATTTACATTTATTGAGCATATGCTGCATATGCAGTCTATGCTCAATAAATGTAAAGCCAATAATTGTTTACAAGAAAACATTTGTTAATGTTTTTGCACTTACGAACATTTTAGTCGTACGAAGTTTAGTGAAACGGCTCCCTGTAGTTACGGATAGCCAACTACGTCACAGTGAGCCTGTGTCGATACTATCAATGTTTGCAAATAGTGGAGATTCAGAAGAGCCGGCTTGTAACGAGTCGTCTCGTCAAGATGCATTTTTTTCAAGTAACTTTCATTCATTATTTCTTTTTAGAAAAAGAAAGACACACACACACATACCCTTCTTATAAATGGATTAGTCTGGAAATCAGTTTGTGACGATTGGATTGGTCCTTAAATAATATGAGACACGCCATGGGAGTTTGTACTTTCGGAAATCAGCGTAATTTCATGAAATACTTTTACAAAATTTTCAGAGTACATGCGGAATTAGATTTCGCATGTACTCTGAAAATTTTATAATCTTTTGACTTTGTTTATGAAAGATATTATAAATGTTGTAAACGTATTTAATTAAATCGTATATGAGACACGCCATGAGAGTTTGTACAGTCGGACATCTGCGTATTTTCATGAAATACGTTGACAAAATTTACAATATTTTTCATCAATAAAGTCAAAAGTTGACAGAATTGTCAGAGTATATGCGGAATTACTGCGTGATTTCATGAAATACATTTACAAAATTAACAATATTTTCCGTAAATGACGTCAAAAGTTGACAAAATTTGCATTCCGCATGTACTCTGAACATTCTGTATTTTTTTTACTTTCTTTATGAAAAATAATATAAATATTGTAAACGTATTTAATGAAAGTACGCAGATGTCCGAAGGTACAAAATCACATGGCGTGGCTCATTATTAACATATCACCGTTCATGCCAGTTATTTATGGTTGAAAGGGTCAGTTGATAAACTTGACCATACGACATTTGCAGCAACTGAAGATATGAGTCCTCTTGAACATTCACCGAATGTAACCCGAATGTTCTGGCTGTAACACAGGGCGACTTACATGGCGTGATAACAGTCGGGTTAAAGTAACATCAGAATCAAATAGTTTTGCTGATGCATACTCGTATGTCTACTTGAACACTACAGTGACTGTGTGACCAACAGTGTATGCCCTGATTATACTGATGTGCATGTGGCTGCTGCCTGGTCGCAAACGGCGTAAGGTGTTCTTTTTTCAAATTAATGAGACATGCCATGTGATTTTGTACCTTCAGACATTTGCGTTATTTCATGAAATACGTTTACAAAATGTACAATATTTTCCAACAGTTGACAAAAAAAAATTACTGTCACATTTTGACTTTAGATATTGTAAATTTTGGAAACGTATTTAATGAAATTACTCATAGTCTGTTTCACGAAAGCTGCCCAAATCTTACGGCCATATAAACAATTCAAAAACAATATTTGTTTCGATAGTATTAAATTAAAGGAAAATTTAAGAATGAGCCTTCTTTTTATTTCGTGAAATTTGGTCAAATATTGATTTTATTGCGAAAACAAAATTTCCCCATGTTAAATCCCCATAGACATCTTCACGGAGTGAAGATGTCTATGGGGATTTAACATGGGGAAATGTTTTAGAATTTCAGAAATACTGGACCGATTTTTAAAATTTAACTTTTGTTTTCTTAGTTAGATCATTTCCAAGCTATCTAGCCAGGTTTCGCAGTCAATTTCTAAAAAAAAATGTTTTTTGACTCCTCCCACAAATCCTCTACCTCTTTTTCCCCCATGTTAAATTCCCATAGAGAAATCAATTTTTCGTAATAAAACCAATATTTGACCAAATTTCACGAAATAAAAAGAAGGCTCATTCTTAAATTTTGCTTTAATTTAATATTATCGAAAAAAATATTGTTTTTGCATTGTTTATATAGCCGTAAAATTTGGGCAGGTTTCGTGAAACAGACTATAGATGTCCGAAGGTACAAAATCGCATGGCGTGTCTCAAATGTGTCTGTTACAGGATAAATTGGGTGCATGGTATAAGTAACCAGAATATGCAAGGGTATGAAACGCGTAGGAATTCCGAGGCTTGCGAAACCTGTCTAAACCGGACACCCTGTGGACCTCCCAGGGTGTCCGGTTTGGAGAGGTTCCACTGTGTAGAATTTGCTCTGAAAATATCGTTGACTTTCGACGTCATTTACAAAAGAAAACAAACACATATGTTAGGTACAAAATCGCATGGCTGGTCTCATTCATACACATAACAAACATAAAATATTATTTTTTCAGGTGACAAATTTAATTAGTATAAATAGTTAAACAAATATCATACCTCATTTGCATATGAAAATAGCTTGATACCACCACGAGTCACTATCAGTAAAATAAATATTACTAAATGATTATATCGGTATAGCGGGCACTCGTAATTTTTAGAACTCGTGGAATTGTCACAAAATTATTCACTTATTTAATTCCTATAAGAACATTTTGTGCCTACTGAGTGGGCATGTACCTTTAACCCTTTGAACCCGAAAGCCCGCTATAGCGGTTTATGCAAACAGTGCAGATCCAGATGAGCCGGCTCGTAACGAGCCGTCTCATCAGGATCTGAACTTTTTGCAAGTAATTTTCATATTTCTTAGAACAAAAACACCCCCTTTTTATAAATGGACGAATCTGAAAATCATTTTGTGACCATTGGATTGGTCGGAACATTAACATATCACAGTCCATTCCTGTTCCTTAGGGTTGAAAGGGTTAAGAAGTTCGTAAGTACAAACGTTACATCAACAACAACATTCGAATTAACCCATTTTGCTGATAGAAAAATCTTGATTAGTTTTCTCCTATCTCCCTAAAGGTATGTCGTAACCCCTTCCCGACTAGCTCATGATGTGGGTGAAATGCTGGTGTCACGCAAGTTGTACCAAAACACCACGAAACACCTTCTCTCAACCCGTATGTTTATTTGCATAAACAATGTACAAGAATATTTCTGAAACAAACAGTACATAAAATAAGCTTCTATTTACATAACATTTACACAATATTGCACAGTACATGGATCCAACAAAACCTAGTCAATTATTGCAATTTACAATATTCGGACTCCTACTTTCATGGATAAATACCACAGATTCACATATCAGTATGATGCACACTAATACCCAATATCAGCTGACTTTACCGAATGTGACACCTCTGTCACATCCAGTAAATCGTAAATATCATAAATCACTTAGCTTCGAACATGTGGAGAATATAATGAAAAGAGACGATTCTCATTAACCAAACATGTCGCACAGTCATTCACCTAACTGATAATCAAGTGAAATGAAGGGATTGAACCTACAACCATTCTGGGATAAATATACAGACATGCACAGACCTAAACCTAAACAGACTGCACAGACGATCGGATGAACATGCATACTATGCAACAGTTATTCAGTTGTGCATCACTGTAAACCCTGATCAAACTAAACCCATATCAAATTATCTGTGCCAACAACACACATAACTGTTATATAATAGCTGATGCATAGTATATCACAGATACAATAATACACACTTATGTAACACAGTGCAAATATGCAGCAAATGCACAGACAGCATACTTGGCTATGCTGGCACAATGTCATTGTCACAGTAGACAGTATTTGCTCGCGGCTGTGGTCATGGCTACATAGCACACTCCTGTAGGTTGATACCGATATATGGTTCTTGTTAGAAGCTTGACAGTTGTTTCATTGATGGAATGGCGAACACTGCAGATCCTGACCAGACTGTGCGGCTGCATAGGCTGATTTGGATATACACTGGTCAAAACACATACGCCCCATTTCTCCAGTCACAGCCACATAATGTATATGTGTTGTTCTGCGAGTTGACCTCACGCATAAGGACCTATCAAAGATAGCTTACATGAAGCGGGTGTCTCCAGACCGGTATATACGCGAACTTACAAAATGGGAACCAACAGATAAAATGGAGCTGGCAGTTGACCATAAGTCGTAGTAGATCAAATGCGTGTATGTAGACTAGTCAATGCCGTAACCGGCTGACCCACTCCCCCCCCCCCCACCCAAATCCGCCACTGTAGAATACAGTAATGCGTCAGTGTTCAAATATGACCATGTCATTGTTCAGAAAAAATGTAAAATTAAAAAATATACAGCAATATGCATTGGATCCGGTATGGTGCAGGGGCGGCGGAAGCGGAGGCGGGGGGGCCTAGTCCCCCCCCCCCCCTAATAATTTTGTTGAGGGGGGTCCTAGCCCCCCCCCCCCCCCCCCCCCCCCCCCCCCCCCCCCCCCCCCCCCCCCCCCCCCCCCCCCCCAACCCAACCCAATAATTCTGTAAATTTTGGATTTTTTATTCTAATATATTTGTGGGAACTTTGCTGAGAATGCAGGAAATGGCGTTTCACACCACTTGGATTTCAAAAATTTACGGGGGGGGGGGGGGGAGGGGGGGGCATGCCCCCGGGGACCCCCCTAGCGCTATCGAGCCCTTCGGGCCCTCAACATTGCCCCCCCCCCCCCCCCCCCAACCCAATAATGTACGGCTTCCGCCGTCTATGTGGTGTACCGCTCTTTCCTAATTAATATGCTATAGTTTATTAACAAACGTCTGACAATATAACAATTCTATTGTATAAAACCATATCGTGTTTAGTTTATAGTTTTATGTTGACAGTCCTTTCCTTATATTGCAGTAGATCAACTAAATGGAACGATTAAAGGTACATGCCCACGCAGTAGGCACAAAATGTTCTTTATAGGAATTAAATAAGTGTATAATTATGTGACTATTCCACCAGTTCTAAAAATTACGAGTGCCCGCTATACAAATATAATCAGTTATTAATTATCAATTTACTGTTAGCGACGCGCGGCGTTAACAGTCTATTTTGATAATGTGCGGGGACGACGACTTTCACATCACGGCTTGCGGTGCGCATGCGCAGTATACTACGCGCGCCAGTAGGTTTCCCAATATGTAAACAAGAATATCAACATGTCGAAACGTCCAGGACAGAAATTGTATGAAACGGCGTTGGCCAAAAAAAACGCGAAATGTCTGAGGGACAGGCAGTACAGAGAGAGAGTGGTTAATATTGGCGACCAGATCACCAAATGGAAAGAGTTACGTGGAGATTTAGATTTGGACTCGAACAGAGATTTTTCTTCTCAACTTCCGATACTTCACTGCGCATGTCAAAGATGTGATATGATTGACCGTGTCACGTGATGCGTATTGGTAAAAATAGCACGAGGTCGGAAAATACCCTTTCTGGTTGCGGCATATAAAATGCGATTTAACGCCAATTAACACGCGCCGTAATTAAAAATAACTCGTTAGTGGGTAGACAAATGGCTCATATAAGGCATGACAGGAAATGAAAAGTAGTAGTACAGTGTAACCTGCTGCGTGGGCATGTACCTTTAATGTTGTTATTCGCGCTCTGTATTCCGCTATATAAACTTACCCGGTAAATTGCGTCAGACTTAGGTCGGACTTGTTTGTTAACATTTCAGTTGTTGCTGAACGGCTTGATATAACGCGGGCCATGTTCGTTCTTCTCTTGTGTCCCGTTTTAAATTCAATTATCAAAGTTTTATTAATAAAGGAGGACATTCTGGGTAGGGGAAGAGGGGGGGGGGGGGGACACTACAAGCTAGCACATACTAGACCAAAACCATGTCCATACTGATTACTAATCTACCTATAGTAATTTAACTAGTAAGTGGTGCTATTTATCACCCATTGTAAGCGTCGAGAATATTAGCACTTACACACAAGTAAATAAAAGAAAGATAACTCAGGCGATCAATGGTAATCACAGAACATGGTTATCAAACAAATGATTGGTAAGTACATGTGTTAATTTGTATCAGAGACTTGAGTGAGCCAGTATTGTCAATGTTCACCTGTTTGTAGCACCTGCTGGAGCGAAATTCAATGTAAAACAAATACACACTTACTTCTACTATTGGGTCAGTTTTTTTTTATAGTGGCCACCAGTGCGAAGACTGCATGGGCCACTTTAAACACGTTACTTATGACGAGCTGTGTATTTGGATGATAATTGATGCTGTTTGAACATGAAATGGAATGGTTATTTTGATGCTATGAACGTTATGTTTTGTGCTATGGATATGTATGTGTGCCAGACCGACAGACTACTACCACTGTCTTATATGCAGCTAAAATGGAAGCTGTCTTATTAATTAAACGTGAAATTAAACTGAAGGGGACAGTGTGGGTGGTGATCCGAGTGAATGTGGTCATCTGCGACAGCCGGTTGGTCTTCTAGTATTGATATGATGACACCGGTATCGTGGGCCGCGTAACATAAAATACGACGATTACTGTAAATGATGGAACGGTGATTATGATACAGTTTAAAATATATGTATGTTTACTAAAACTATTATATATAGTTCACAATATCCCGTGTCCGATATATTCTGATAATTTATTTAGCAAGATATGAGACCAACTCCAACGTATAAGTTACAGTCAACTGCAGAAACGATTAAAAAACTTTATTTATTAATATGTATAGCTATATACTCTACAACAATTTACAAAAATAAGACAACCTGATTCAAGCCATTCATTTCGGGATAAGTACTTATTTATTTGTATCACTAGAGCCGATAAAAAGTACACAGCAGTCGGACTGACTGATCAGCGAGAACTAATGACCGAAATAATGTGTCCTTAGTATCTTATAACATGTAGGAGTTTGTATTTCCTAATTACACGACTGAGTATCGCTAATTATGACTTATTATCTGTTAATTAGGACTTAGAATTTCCTTAATCTCATCTAATTACAGCACAGTGTCACGCAATTAGGAGTTAGTAGGACTTGGTAACTTATAATTAGAATTTAGACGTCTTAGTATCTCCAGTCCTCAATAGGACTTAGCATCCCCTAATTAGGACTTATAATAGTCATCTCATAATTAGGACTTACATAGTATATCCTAATTACGACCTAGTACCTCCTAATTACGGCTTAGTTATCTCCTAATTTGGACTTAGTGTCTCCTAATTAGGAGTTATAGTATCTCGTATAAACTTATGTCTCATATTTCAGCATCTGGCACCAGGACGCTTCTATACAATAAGCATTGTAATATATAAATAGTAAACATATTATCCGATATGATATAATAATCATGTGACCGACTGATCGAATTGAGTTGGGCTAAATGATGGGGTGTGTGGTTGGCGGGTTTGTGGGTGGGGTGATGTGGCCCACTAATTCAATGGAATTGGCCCATGGGCTAAGTGTTTGAGTGGGTCGGTGGGGTGAGGTGGTCGGCTGATTCAAGTTGAGTGGAGTTGTGCTTGACTAGCTAACTGGCAGCCAATCGCGCGCCTCCGTTTGAGGCTTTTTTATCTTTACTAAAGGGACTCCGGAGCTACCGGGAGGAACTGGAGGTTTCCTCCACCAGGAGAAATTGCTGTCGAAATTGACCATCTGCATTAATCCAATATGGACAAAAATCAAACGATTTAATGTGTATTAGTCTATTTTTTGCCAAAAGCTGACGGTGTGGTAGGTGACTCAATCTAAAAGTAAATAAATACTAGTAAATAACAAATAAAATAGAAAACATAAATAAAACCCAATTAGCAACATAAAATCAGCAATCACGGTTATCATGATAAGCTAATATAGCAATCTGATGCAGCACACTAAGAGAGGGTGAAAGTGGTACGTCAAATACCATACCGTCAGAAATCAATTTCTTCTTCTCTTCTCTTTTCTCGATGGTGATTAAGTAGGATTAGGACTAAATGTAACATTAGCCACTCGGGTAGTACATTCACCACTTAATTTCATTTTACCAATCCGTAATTTGTCGGGCAAAACGCACAATACACGTAATGTGGTCTGGGTTCTCTCAATCATCTCTAATTAAGCTGATGGGTGCTCAAATGCCCGGGTTTGTAAGGTTCTCGAGCTAATTCCTATCTTTAAATATAAGATAATACAAAAAAGTTGATGGGTGCTATAGGAGGTCTCAAATTATAGGTTACCATACCTGCATAGATTCTCCTATATTTGGCGCATATATTTGGAGCCTGAATAAATGCAACATTTATCAAAATTCGGAAATATAAACCAGACCGACGACCATCGGCCTGCTTCTTTACTGGGCTATATCCCGGGTATGGAATTTGTTCGAGCCAATTCTCATCCTTAAATATAAACCGAATCGAATAGTCCGATACGTTCACACAATTATAAAACATCTTTGAATGATAATTCGAAAGTTCCAAAATTACGAAACATTACCAAACATGTTAAAAAAGCCCTAGTCCGAAACCTCCACGGTCCGAAACGCCCCACAATCAATATGCAATCAAGTCCGCCATAAAACAGCACAATGCCTGGTGAAACTGAACAGATCATTAAAAATTTTCAACCACATTTATCAAAGCAAGATATTTCTTCTCTTGTTAGTATATACCATATATACAACATTCTGTCGTACCATACGGTTGATCCACCACATCTTATTTGTACATGTTGTCTATAAAACGAGAACAGCTGACGGGCTTGTTAAATGAAAAAAGAGTGGGTGGGGTACTTTATAATCGTGAACACATGCTATAGTCACAGTTCTCATGGATCCGTGCCCATAAGCACATACATTCATATTAGGTGTTATATTCTGATTAATTCCTGAAAATGTATGCATCAACATAAAGTTAAAACTGAGTGCACATAAGGAATTTTGCAACATTGTTGTATGATGGTGGTGGGTCTAGTTTTCGGGTAACTGCACATATTCGGCTTTATAGGCAACAGGTTGTCCTATTCGCTACACCACGCTGCATAGTAAAAATGTGCGTAATAGCATTTACAATTCGCGCACTAAAATATAGAAAAACCCTGCAGGGCATTGACATTCATACTTCGCTATATTGTTATTGATAGACTATATTCCATTATGACACGAACATATTATCACAAACTCACCTAATAAAGTGTTGATTATAAAATTCTAAGGTCACTCTCACACGAAGCAGAAAGTAAACAGCATCTTCAATATGGCGCGAGATGGATCACACATGACTAGCACGTGACATCTATTTATAATTATCGGGGTCACAGTTTTGAGGCCAGAGATGGCTCGCGTATAACGTGGTACCGACCTTTTGTATAGATATCGCATCGTCAAATCACAGGTGTGCGTCAAATGAGAAACGCCATGGGATTTTGTACTTTCAGACATCTGCGTAATTTCAATAAATACATGTAGAAAAAAGTAAAATTACAATGTTTTCAACTTCTGTCGTCATTTACGGAAAATAATTATGTTGGGCTATTCCAGTTTATATAAGTACCCCCCTATGGAAGAGATTTTTTCCTACGGAAATGACCCCCCCCACGCCTCCTCAATTTTTTATCCGGATTCCCCCCCCCCCCCCCCCCCCCCCCCCCCCCCCCGCCCCCCCCCCCCCCCCCCCCCCCCCCCCCCCCCCCCCCCCCCCCCCCCCCCCCCCCCCCCCCCCCCCCCCCCCCCCCCCCCCCCCCTCAATTTTCTCTTCCCGGCTAACTCCCCCCCCCCCCCCACCATCAATTTTGTTTTCTCTTTCATATGGGGTACTTATATAAACTGGAATAGCCCATTACTTTTCTGTAAATATATTTCCTGAAATTACGCAGATGTCCGAAGGTACACAGTCACATGTCGTGTGTGATATGTGACTAGAGAAATGGGACGTACGTTGATTGCAATCGTCGCAGGCGCGGATACAGAGGTGGGGGGGGGTCCAGGGGGTTTAGGGGTCCCCCCCCCCTCCCTGCTCCCGGCAAAAAAAAGAGAAGAAAGTCTACAATACTCGAATAGTTGGCTGACTTTTTTCGTGGCCTAGGTGTCAGGAAATCGCATCTGCGGCGATCTGGAATTTAAAAATTTCCTGTGGGATCAAGCACCCTCAGACTTCACGATGCACATCGAGTTTCGCGGTCGCGGAGGTCTAGACCTGCAATTATTTCTGTATCCGCGCCTGCGTCGGCAATGACTATCTGAGCTGAAATAATCAGTGACACGCGTATGTAGCTACGATCAAACAGATGCCGCCGGAGGTCATTAATAGTTCGGCATAACAAACAACTTATCCGATGATTTGACCGGAGGCAAGTAGGGAAGTGGACTTTGGGACAGGTGTATTCTGAATTCAACGAAGCCACACCTATTCTATGCTGATTGGTTGAATCCATTTTGTTTATCTGTCCTAGTGGTAAGCAAAATATGGGGAAGTTTGTCATGCAGTGACGGCTGCAAAAACTGGCTGTCCGGAATATGAAATCCGTAAAAGAACGGCATATTCTGGTCGGATTACTGTGAAATTTGTTTTATTTGATATATAAATGATGAATACATAAGCGTATCACGAAAACAGAATCTTGTTATATCTCCTTTAAACCCCTTTCTTGCTCAACTTTTAGACTACATAATTTAAATTTGTACAAGTATGTAATTAAGATTTAAAATGCATTGAAAATATAGTGTTTCAATTTCATTACGACATACCGAGGCCTCAATCAGTAATTTATAGTATTTTAACGATTCGGACGCTAGCATGCTCGGACCAAAACCGTTTCGGGACAACCTTGCTATTTTTTACTATGCGTAATCAACATATACGCGGAAATTCTTTATCACATATGATATATGAACCTTTCGCATGCTCACTGTTAATATATCATTAAGTTTAAACTTGGGACAAACAAATCTAAACCATAAATATAACGAATTTGTCACGGTCCGAAACGCCCTCGAAGTTATATATAGATCAGCAGGAAGGAAACTATACTGACACCGGGCAATGTAAGAAGAACTGGCGATCCAGAGTAAACATCTCAATTTATCCATTAAATTGCTGTGTAGAACCATTTTAATGAATTATTACTTGCGTCACATGCATATATGGTTTATAAAGTATAACATACTTCACTATGTATATGTAAATTGAGCATCATACGTATAAAAAACACCATTATTTCGACTTGCCTTAAAACGCACATTTACAAATACAACTACGTCATAACTCTTATGTAGTGCAATGTAATGAAATGTAATTAGAGTTATGTACTCAGAACAAGTTTTCGAGTTATTAACAAGTTCATCAACTAGCGATTTGTATAAAACATACCATATGAGCTAACTTGTCAGTTTAATCCAATGCTAAATATTTCTTTCAATGTTTCTTGCCTTCAAAATAAGATTGTTGTTAGATTAAAATCCGCGTTAGCGTGTTTAGCAACACAGGAGTCTGCCATCTTGAATCTTGACTTATGGTTGGTGTTTTCGGGGTATGTTCCGAAAGTGTGAATAAATCTGCTAATTTGTCCCGAGTTTTCATTGGCTGTTGATGTCTCGCAGATGAATAAGGCACAGTGAAGGAAAACTTGAAACTTTTCTATTGTTTATGATTTTAACAATATTAAAGAGCAGATTAATGGCGGACGTAGAAAATCAAGGTAGGTTCGTGAATAAAATTACCTAAATTCCTAAAATTACAAAAATTACCAGTATTTAGTCCAAACACTGGATTTGGTGGCATTTTAAAGGACATAATGTACGTCAAGTCACGCTTATTTTAATCACCTGACGTAAAGCACATCGCGGCTGCACACATGTCTATAAATTACAAAATATTTGAATACCCCGAAAACTCCGACTACCCCGAAAACTGGCGCCTCGACCATACATGCATGTCTTATTGTTCTGAGTACATAACTCTAATTACATTGCACTACATAAGAGTTATGACGTAGTAGTATTTGTAAATGTGCGTTTGAAGGTAAGTCGAAATAATGGTATTTTTATACGTATGATGCTCAAATTACTTATACATAGTGAATTATGTTATACTTTCAGGGCTTAAAAATATTCACTTTTTGTACTTGCCCGGCTGGGCAAGTTCAATTATAATCTACTCGCCCAGACCAAAAAGCTACTTGCCCAACATTTTAAGAAAATGCAAGAAGTAGTAATACCTTTTCGAAAAAGGTTAGGCGCTTAACTTGTTTAGAACCATCCAATAGAATACAGGGCTGTACAAATTGGAACACCCGACTCCCGGGACAAGTCGGTTTTAATCTCGAGCAAATGCCTCTATGCTGGAATTTAGTCCCGGGCAAGTCACTATTTTCTAAACGTCCCGCCACAAGCCCGTTTTTTGGAACATGACTGTCATAAACTTAATCCCAAAACTGACCACTTTATCGATCGATAACGCCGCGGGCGTCCTGGCGATTCGCAGCTACTGTGTTACACAGTACCTGTGTATCACAAGAAAGTGACATAGCAATCTACAGCGACCCTGATTATATTAATTTAATCAAATTTGAAAGTAATTAGCGAAAATATTCTGCGGCGATCGATGGTTATGATCAATATCCCAGTTTCTAATGTAAACATTAAAAACATCATTTCCTGTTTTGAGATCGCGGAAAGCGTTAGGAAAACCAATAAAAGAATGGAACTTAAGATGCGAATTTTGTCAATTTTCGGAAAATACAGAATGGTCTTTCCCGATTTGTCACTCGCCAAATCGGGCCAGTGACAAGAAAATCCTCTCGCCAACACGAAAATTGACTCGCCATGGCGAGCGGGGCGAGTGAATTTTTAAGCCCTGATTTTATAAACCATATATACATCATTACATGTGACACAACTTCACGCAAGTAATAATTCATAAAAATGGTTCTACACAGCAATTTCATGGATAAATTGAGATGTTTACTCTGGATCGCCAGTTCTTCTTACATTGCCCGGTGTCCGTATTGTTTCCTTCCTGGTGATCTATATATAACTTCCAGAGCGTTTTGGACCGTAACAGATTCGTTATATGTGATAAAGAACTTCCGCGTATATGTTGATTACGCATAGTAAAAAATAGCAAGGTTGTCCCGAAACGGTTTTGGTCCGAGCTTGCTAGCGTCCGAATCGTTAAAATACTATAAATTACTGATTGAGGCCTCGGTATGTCGTAATGAAATTGAAAATAAAAAAGAATCACGTATATTTGCAATGCATTTTATATCTTATTTACATACTTGTAATGTTATTAAATTTAGTGTTTAAAATTTATATACATGTATATAACTTTATTTTATTTTAAATAGAATAATACATGAATTAATGTAGTTTTACACCGAATATACAATGCATTATAATTTGAAGCGTTTCCCGTGCAACAGGGTTGGCAATTTCCCGGGAAATATGAGTATTTCCCAGGACGGCGGGAAATACTGGGAAATATGAATCTTGGTGGTCTTTTTCATTCCAAAATGTCAAGATGAGTCTCTATATTCCCCTATATCTACTATGGTTTATATCTGTGTAGACTAATAAGCCTATAGGTAAAACAGTCTGCAATAAAAAAAGAAATAATAAGTTTATTTAGAGAAAAAAAACATTAGTTTCTAGACAATTTTCTTCCCTATATTCAAGTCTATGTAGTATTTGCCAACTGTCTATTTTATTGTATATGAGAACACCCCTCATTACTATAGTAACCTGCCACTAATAAAAGTTGCTTTTGGAATTTTGAGAAAATCCCTGTTGATAACGGATAATCCATGTACAGTGTAAGTGTAATTGTTTTACAACTTGACATGACCATATACAGACAACCTGGGTTCTTATTATACAGTATGACACAAACGGTGTGAGAGAAGGCTGACAATTAACAGCCTGTTGTCATAGTCTGATATGGTTTATTAAAGTATATTAAAGTCTCATCAATGTACATGCAAATAAGTAGACATTATAGGCTTTTGGCTAATTTTAACGATTTTAGGTACTGTATCTCGTACTACCATCGTGGCCCATAGTCTTCACGTTAAATAAATGTCGTAATAATAATGCAAATAAGTAATACAAATGCAAAGCATAAAAAAGCAGTACATTGTCAGTCATATAAGACTTGTAAGAGACTATGTGTATGCACATCATGCATGCTAAGATCATTTATTCTCATTTCTTGATACTGAATATTAGTGTGGGAGAAGGTTGACAATTAACAGCCTGTTGTCTAAACTTAGTCTGATCATGATGGCGTTATCCTTGTGAATTGTATTTAGCAGACACTCAGATGCTTCCTAAAAAATGAAGAAGTAATTTACAAAAAAATAATACAACCAAAATATAAATGTCATGGTTGCCAAATATTCCACCTGATGAGTACCCCTAGTTGGGAATGAAACAGATCTATACATTGTAATTAACCCGTATATCTAATTATTAAGTTGTTGATTGTTTAATTAACTATTACTGAGCTTAAAACTTAATTTAAATAACTTTAATTATCAAATAATAACATCGAAATTCATATTTCCCGGTATTTCCCACTTTGGGGAGTATTTCCCGCCGGGAATTCCCGCCCCCGGTATTTCCCGGCCAACCCTGTCGTGCAGGGGTGTATAATTCCACTCGACCGCTCGCCATGGCGACTTGGTCATCGTCTCGGTCGAGTAGCTTTGTGTAGACGGTCGTCCGACGGGTCAAGTGAATTTTGGATCATCCATGATTGATCGTGAATAAAAAAATATATAGACTTAGTTATGCACCGTTATCCGTTTATTTATCAAATACCATTGATAATTTCATAAACGCTTAGAATTGAATAAAAGCGTTTGCCCCAACCGGAACAATTCTAATTATGGACGATTTTAAATCGCGGCTCAAGCGGCGTGAATTGAAATTTTATCAATACTTACCTATTTACGATTTAAATGGGAAATACGCAAAATCTCCGTCACATAAGTCTGGCAAGACATCGCAGCCACGGTTTCATCTTCACTTAAGTTAGTGCAGCGAGCTATCGCGCAAGTGTCTCAATTTATGGGGCCTAGGCCGCCTGTCGTCCGCGATTTAAACTCACTCATAATTAATTTATGGCATTCTGTAACGTCAATGTTCGCTTCCAGTGTAAACATGTAATATTGCTAGCAGACAGCCAGAGTTAGCACGTGCGAAACTTTCATTTTCGTTAGGAAATGATTTTCAGACCAGTCCAATTATAAAAATGGGATGTTTTTCTTTGACAAATATGAACAATTTTGTGTATTTCCCATTTATATTGTAAATAGGTAAGTATTGATAAAATTTCAATTCATGCCGCTTGAGCTGCGATTTAAACTCGTCCATAATTAGTAAAATACCAACTGTCGTAAAGTTCCTGCTTGGTTTACGGTAAAACAAATTTTACACTTTCAATCATATGTTCAACCTAGTTTCACTGAATGATAAGTTTTCATATACGCGTAGCATAAAGCAGGCTTATGAAGCATTTGGCCCTTCATCGCCTGTATAACATCCCCAAATCTCATAAATATTATGGAAAACATCATCATCTGCGACTAATTATCAAAAAAAGAGTCACTTTAATCCAGTTGTTTGGTGAGTTATAAATTCTGCTCTCAAAATCTTCCCCGCATATCGATTGCGTCCATTTTGATCTGCATCATAGCAAAGGTGTGATGTATTACACACGATATGTAACTGCAAAAAATACCCATTGAGTGCACCAAATTATTGACAAAGGACTTTTTACTTTGTTTATTTACTTTATCTGTTACATGTTAAAAAACAATATTTAAATTAATTTATGTTATAATGTTTGTTGCTAAAGTGCATGAATATTGGAGATAACAGGATAATGTGGTTCAACTCACAGGTTGAATGGCCATATGGAGTCTATATGGAGGGAGTAAAAAAAAAAGTTAGCTTTTTTTTTCTTCCAATTATTGATGCTTTTAGGCATATTTAATGTATTTATAGACCTCGGTCCGTTACTTCAACCTGTGAGTTGAACCACATTATCCTGTTATCTCCAATATTCATGCACTTTAGCAACAAACATTATAACATAAATTTAAATATTGTTTTTTAACATGTAACAGATAAAGTAAATAAACAAAGTAAATAAAGTCCTTTATCCTGTCCACATTAGCTTTTTTTTTCTTCATTTATTGATGCTTTTAGGCATATTTAATGTATTGATAGACCTCGGTCCGTTACTTCAATCTGTGGTTCAACTGTATAGCTTAACCGCAGAGCTCCAGATAAGCTGCGTATTTGCTTAAATACCCAATTAAAATTTCCAAAAACCCAATTGAAATCCGAAGTAGCGACTAGCGAGTATCAAAAAGCAATAAAAAGTTTGTGCTACCTTTACCATGCTGCAGAAAACAATAAACTGACCACAAATATAGCATAGTTTTCTTATTTTCCATGAAAACAAGACATGTTTTCATTTTGAATAAAACCTTTCAATAATTGCTGTTTGTTGATGTGTAAACAGTAGTGTGATTTTATTTTACCCAATTAAAATTTTGAAATACCCAATTGCTTCAGAAATGATAGAGTGACAATACTCAATTACTAATTCCTTATCTGGAGCCCTGTTAACCCTTTGAACACTAGAGACCTCTTTCCTAATATTTGCAAATGTGGTAGATCCTGATGATCCAGCTATAACGAGCCGGCTCAACAAGATCTGCACCGCTGTGGATATTTTTTACAAAATGGCCCCCTTCTCTGCATAATGGAAGTTTCAAAATTAACATGGTGGTGAAAGGGTTATGTCACATGCTCCAGATCAGCTTTGTGTCTAAAGAGTATTGTACCTCCTAATTTCAAATTAAATGCGTATTTTATTTTTACAAATGGAATATTGATTTTGTTCATTATTATATAATATTAAATAGGCAACAAATGATCAAAATATAAAACAAATTTAAACCTTTAACTCTTTGCATGCTAGCTGCGAAAATATCCGCCAAACAACAAACAAATTAGGACTATATGTTTTATTTCTCTCTGTAAATATGTCTTTGAATTTCATTAGAATTGAGTCCTCAGGACTCGATTCTAATGAAATTCCAAGACATATTCATGATATTTACAAGGAGAAATAAAAGAAAATATGATGAATTTTTGTCTGCTAGTTTTGAACTATTTATAGCCCACAAGTTTCCCAGCATGCAAAGAGTTAATTGAGCTGCAAAAAGCAAACAGTTGCAGCTCATCTAAGTACAATTTCAACTTTTATTACAACATCAAGGTGCATGATCACGTGGTTACAACAACAACAACGTCGCCACTCCAAAGTAAGTATCCTTTGATATTTTCCTTAATATGCAACGGATTTTGATGAAATATGACGCAGCAAACGCGTCTTCATGAGCTGCATTTGGTGGTCTAGTGAGTTTGGCACAAACTTATGTCGTTTTGCGAAGAATCCAAGGAAATTGATTCTTCGCAAAAACGACAGAAGTTTGGGCGAAAATACAAAGACCACCAAATGCAGCTTAACAAGACGTGTTTGATGCGCCATATTTCATCAAAATCCGTTACATAATAAGGACACTATAAAAGAATACGTACTTTGAATCGGTACTTGTTGTTGTTGTTAGTACCACGTGATCATACACCTTCAGTATTTTCACTACTACTGAAATTTGAAAATCGATGCGTATTTTCACATTGCTGTGAGTGTTTTGTACTCCCACTGTTGATATTCAGCTAAAATAAGTGCGTATAATATGCCAATACGCACCTTATCTGGAGCGTGAGTCGCATGTATTTATTTATTTCTGATGCAATATCCAGTTCTGTTACAAGTGATTTGGAGTTATACAGGCCTGTATTTGGCAGAACTTCCTCATTGGAAAGAAATATCACAACACAACAGGACAACATTAATAAAATTATGGCTGAACTGGAATCTAGAGCTGGATTTATATTTAATATGTTTATTCTTTCATTGAGAAGTAAACGAAGATACATGTACATGTTGATTAAAACATGAAGTTTGAAACCTGTGAAACCCTATTATCCCTCAAGAAATTATTTAAACTTGTCACACTCTGAGATAAGACGGTTTAAAACTGAAAAATAAGATTTCTGGGTTGTTAAACATCTTACCAGTTCATTTGTGAGCTTCTTAATTTGCTGCCTCTCGACACCGATGATGGCAAGTGAAGTGATATATCAACGTGAAGCATCTTCCAACGCAGACAGTAGTGTGTCTAGTAGTGAGTCAGACTGCAGCATGTGTAGTGAATCAGACTCTGCACTGTCGGTCTGTAGTGGACAGTGTAAACGAGAGGAGGAATATTCTGTTCCTCCAATAACAGATCTGGTGAGGTTCACACAGTCACCACAAAGTTCGTTATTTTGCTACCATAAGGGTCAACCTTAACCCTTTCAACACCACAGACCTCTATAGAGACAATGTTTGCAAACAGTGCAGATCCAGATGAGCCGGCTCGTAACGAGCCGTCTCATCAGGATCTGCACTGTTTGTTAATAATTTTAAACGTCGTACAGATTACCCTTTTAGAAGAATGGGATAATTTGAATGTACAAAATTAATGAAATAGCGTGAAACATTGGCATGGAACATCCTATTAAGTTACTTGGTGTTGAAAGGGTTAACAGGCCATAAAGCCAACATGTGCAAACACTGTAGACCCAGACGAGCCGGCTTCTAACGAGCCGTCTCCTCAGGATCTACAGCATTTGCCAGTATTGTTCAATTCTAATACAAGGGATTGGTTGTGGCCTAGGGGTTAGAACACCTGTAGCCTATTTCATCAACATTGCAAAGTATACTTTAGTAGTAAAGTATACTTTGAGGGAGAAATTTTCAATTTTTGGATAAATTTATTAATTTTTATTATACTGAATTTATTACATTATCACAGCCATTATGACAGCAATTATTGAATAGTTTTCTTCTATATGAAACATGTCAGGACATTTCATTAGAATTGTCTCAATCTAATGTTCTAATGAAATACCAAGATGCGTTTTCGTGGAAAATAAGAAAATATGCTATATTAATGATCTGTTTATTGTTTTCTGTAGCATGATAAAGATACCACACATTTTTCATTGCTTTTTGATATTCACTACTTCTGATTTCAATTGGGTTTTTGGCAATTCTAATTGGGTATTTACGCAAATGCGCACCTTATCTGGAGCTCTGCTACACTATCACAAATACACAGCGCCATGTGTTATATCCATTTTGTGAAGAAAAACAATGGGTGTACAGTGGAACCTCTCTAAACCGGGCACCCTGTGGGATTCCCAGGGTGTCCGGTTTAGAGAGGTTCCACTATAAATTAGACATATGCATGCGCGTGTGCTTTGCGAACATGAACAGGCAAATCATCAGAGATAGATGACAATGAAACAGCTCCAGTTAAGGTGCGTAATTTGACCAACTTGGGGTGAAATTTTGTTATTTCTTCATCAAAAATGGCAAGTTGGGAGTCCTTTAGAATCGTCTCATTGAGACGATTCTAAAGCACTCCCAACTTGCCATTTTTGGTGGAGAAATAAGACATTTACCTCCAAATTACGCACCTTAACTGGAGCTCTGAATGAAACCCATACAATTAAGGATACATAGACTGCCTGTGTGTCCAGTTTAGAGAGGTTCAACTGTACATCCACCCCTCATAATCCCCAGTGAATCAATCCATAGTTCTACTATTGCAGGAGGTAGAGAAGTTGACACCCCTCACTCTCGATGTCATCAGTAGACAAGCCACTATCAATATAGGTAAGTCACGTCCTGCACACATAAATAAACACATCTGTAAAAATGTTCAGTGATCCAGTGTATGTCCCACTTCAGCCTGCACAGTCTGATCAGGGTTTATTCTGTTCGACATTCAGTCGATAAAGAAGATTTACTGCCACTAGCAAATTACCGGTAGATCCTTATTTTACTATGTGAATATTCTACAGGATACAGATATATATGTAAAAATGTTGAAAATGTCATCTGGGGACCAAAAATATGTTAAATTTTCCTGAGAATGAACAACTACTTCAATAGTTGTCAACCCCTGAACACATTCTGTTATTACCGGTATTGTACATGTAAAGTGATTCTAATACAATCAAAGTGTTTTTTCATAAAATGCATGTACATGATGGCATGAAGTGTGCTGGAAATACTATCACTGATATAAAGTAGGTGGTGGTCGGGCGAATGAGACGGCGTAAATTAATGGTATGGGTTCTTCCTTCTTATCGGGCATGCACGATTTGCCCTGGTTATTGGGCCCTCAGGTACGTTTTTTTATAGCCTCGACTATTCAAATAGTAATAGTTAGAGCTTATTGTTTGACCTAACCCCGGCGTCGGCGGCCACCGTCCACGCCTTGGTTAAGGTTTTTATTAGTCCAATAACCTTGTATCTGGTAAGGAAATACTACTGGCCCTACACCCTACCATTACATTGGACAACTTCATCCTCCTCGTGAGGGTGTACAGGCCCAATAATCCCCTGATCTATATTTGACCGTTGAACCTACATTTCCATTCTTGGAATTACTTAGTTCTAATTTTTTTTTTTTTCCCCTCTTTGCCGGTTTAAGGTTTATAGTCAATGCTTTGTAGATGGCCTACTCCTGGCCCTACACCAACCATAACTTGGAACAACTTTTCATCCTCCTAGTGGATTGTACATCAACAACCCCATGACCTTCATTTGTCCTTGACCTAAACATTTAATCCTTGAAATTTAATTTTGTTAATTTTCCCCTTGGTTACGGTTTTTTAGTCTAAACCTTTGGTTACGGTTTTTAGTCCAAGCTTGTATATGGAATACTATTAGGTGGCACTGACAGACGACCATACTTGGATGAACTTTTTTCTCATAAGGGATATACATTCAATTTAACCCCTGACCTATATGTTACCTTCACCATACATTTAAACCATTGGAAAATTACTTGGTTAGGTGTTTATTAGTCAAGCTTGGTATATGGAAATACTCCTGGGTGCTACATCAACCTATACTTGGACAACATTCATCTCCTAGTGATGTTACATCAATAATCCCTGACCATATTTTTGTGACCGGTTGGCCCTATGTTTTATCCTTGGATTACGTTAGTTATTTCCCCCTTGGTTAAGGTTTTTTTAGTCAAGCTTTGTAATATGGAATTACTCCTGGGCCTTACAGCAAACTAAAATTGGAAAACTTCATCTCCTAGTGATAGTTACATCAATGAACCCACCTAACCCCAATCTGTCATTGACCTACATTTTAAACCTGGAATACTTAATTTAATTTCCCACTTTGGTTAAGGTTTTTTAGTCAAACCTTATGGTTAAGGTTTTTAATGCAGGCCGCCCTAAAAAGCCCCCACTTGTTTGTCAAGCTATGTGCTACATCGACAAACCCTCGTAGTCGAGCTATGCTGTTCTCCTACAGCTCTTTTTGTTAATCTTTTGGCCTTTCTTTAGTTACCTGGGAGTTGAATTGGGTTTATTGCCCAATTATAAAGGTAGTGTACGCAATTATTACTGATCCTACTGCTTTTGGTTTTGGGAGGGGCCAAATTGATTCTGGTGTGGCGAGGACCTGGGCATCAGATCAGGATTATTCTGATTTACAGGGCTGAAATATATTAGTTTTTGTTGTTTGTAAATATTCAGTTCTGATTTTTAGGATTTTCCCCCCATTTTGTACATGTACTTGAAACATTTGTACTTCTTACAGGTAATTATTTATGGGAATTTAGTACTAAACCCATTTGACCCACCACCGGCCTTAAATGACCTTAGCTGTTGATAGGCCGTTGAAATTAATACCCCAACTAAACAAACAAACTGATTATAAAAATAAACCCGAGAGTATCCATTAATCGACATTGATTAGAAACGTTTTGTGATTATTTTCCAGGTACAATTGGGCCAATGTAGCCCGCGGACTGAAAGTTCCACAATTAGGTAAAGGGAAGGGGGGGGGGGGGGGGGGTGGAATAACTGGTGTACAGGTTAAGCTGCAACCCACTAATTGTCCTGTTTCCCACGAAAGGCTTGACCCAAATTTTACGCCCAATAAAATAAACAATTCGAAAAAACATAATAATTGTTTTCCATTAATATTAAATTAAAGGGACAATGTAAGAATGAGCCTTCTTTTTATTTCGTGAAAATTACGGTCAATTATTGGTTTTATTAACGAAAAAATTGATTTCTCTATGGGAATTTAACAAAGGGGGGGGGTGGGGGGGGGGTGGGGGAAAGGTAGAGGAGTTTGTGGGAGGAGTCAAAAAACGAAAAAAAAATGGAAATTGACTCCAAAACCTATTCTAGATAGCTTGGAAATATGATCTAAGAAAACAAAAAGTTTAAATTTTAAAAATAAATCGGTCCAGTATTTCTGTCATTTCTAAAAAATAAAAATTTCCCCATGTTAAATCTCCATAAAGAACAATCTTCACTACCGTGAATAGATGTCATGGTGGGGACTTTAACATCGGGGAAATTAATTTTTGTTTTCCGCAAATAAAATCAAATATTTTATGGACCAAATTTCTAGATGCTATGATTACATCACCTTCCCATATAGGAATCATTTTAACCCTTACCACCACTATTTTAATTTTTTCTATTTTTATTATCATTCAAAAACAGGCTTTGACAGCACTTTTAGAATCATTTTCCAGTTGGAAATGATTCTAAAAGTGCTGTCCAAAACCATGGTTTTTATTAGACGAAATCAAGCAAGATACTACAAGCAACAGCCGAAGTAGCGAGTAGCGGTCCTAAGGGTTAACTGTAATTTCAAAATTGTTCTTAGTTCCATACAAATTTTTAATCAAAATGCAATTGAAATACACATACAAAACTAGAGCAAGCTGAAGCCTGCAATCAACGGTTTTGAAGGCTTGAATTTGTTGTACTGACAAACGTTACACTGGTGCCAAGTGATTAGAAGACATTGCCAATGAACGAAAACATATGAAACTTCAAAAAAATTGATGCAAATTCCAATGAAATTGAAAAGAAAAAATAAAGTTTTGTTTTTATTTCATAACTCGCTTGAACTAATTGTAAAAAAAACTAAGCATTTTTTCCATTTAATAATAACGTTCCTAACGAAATATGTGTAACCAGTTAACCCCCTAGTCTGACATTGAGGTTAATACGATTATCTAAAGGCACTCTCAGCCATGTCCAGTTCGTATATAAAACCAGTGTCTGATACAGCCCCACCATACCTTGTCTGGCCTCCTCCTCGAAGTTTTGTCAGCTGTACACACTGTTCTAGGCGGCTAAGTTTATTTATGCTCGTTTCTCAAACTTCACAAATGCATGTAGCTCGCGCATTTGAGCCAGATAGCTAAAAACTACCAGCTCCGGAGCTTAACCGGAGATTGATTTTAAATTTTTTTGGCTTTTTAAATGCAAAAAAAAGAAAATTTTATTTTGAAAATCGGTTTGGAATAAAATAAGGTTAAGTTTCTGACCATTTCAATTTTTTTTAAAATACTTCAAATGCCTTACAACTCTCTCATTTGGTGCAAAAAGCCTTAAAAAGCCAAATTATACCAGCGAAACAAAGGAGATAGAGAATTTTGTGGGCTTTTTAATGAAAAAAAAAATCAAAAAAAAAATTTGAAATCGGTTAGATAATAAAAATAAAAAGGTTTATTGACCATTTCAAATTTGAAAAATGCATTCGGCCTGTTTATTCGGCCTTTCATCTCGGTTAATAATTTATCATGATTTTATGTTGAACAACAAAGAAAATAAAAAAAAATGAAATGAACCAAACTTCAAATGCCTACAAACTCTCTCATTTGGGCAGATAGCCAAAAACTACCAGCGGAAGCGGAGATAGGAGAATTTTTGTTGGCTTTTTAATTTAAAGGAAAAAAAATTATTTGAAATCGGTTAGATTAATTAACAAAGTTATGAACATTTAAAATTTTGAAAAATTGAAAAAAAAATGCAAAAAAAAAATGCAATAGCTAAAAACTTACCAAGCGAACCGGAGATTGAGAAATTTTATTATTGGCTTTTTAATGCAAAAAAAATTATTTGAAATCGTTGCAATAATTAAAGGAAGTTAATGACCATTTCAAATTTTTTTTTAAATTAAAAACTTCAAATTTGCCTTAACAACTCTCTCCATTTGGGCAGATAGCCCAAAAACTACCAGCGAAACGGGTGAGGATAGAGGGAATTTTGTTGGCTTTAGTTTTTAAATGCAAAAAAAAAAATTATTGAAATCGGTTTAGAATAAATAAAAAAGTTTAATGGACCATTTCAAAATTTGAAAAATTGAAAAAAAACGTCCAAGTTTTTGAAAGACCAATTAGAAATCAGAACTATTCAAGCCCATTTGCTCTGAAAAATATCATCTACTTGTTGCGGGATTGGAATTCACCCTCCCCCACACCCAACCCCCCCCCGCGTGCGCTGTCAAAAATTAAAAAAATTTTGTTGCTGAGATTACTTGTAAGAAATTGGAAACTGGTTTTCAAAGACCACCCGTTTGTTAATAAAATAAAAATCTGAAATTGTTGATTTTTTTTTCATTTTTCCTCAATTTCACATGTCCTATCGCTCCCTTCTCATTTGAGCAGATAGCCCAAAACATGGTCAGCGAAGGCGAAGGATAGAGGAAATTCCTCGCATGCTTTACTGAATTCAAAAATAATTTCTTTTTGAAATCGGGTTGGAAAAATAAGGAAGTTATAGGGGTAATTAATATGATATATGACGTCACTTTCCGGTTTCGTAAAAAGTGAACGAGCATTGAGAATTCTGAAAATTGCGTTATTTCTCGTTCACACTGTTGAATGGCGAATCGGTAATACAAAAATTTTGAAGTCGATTCCAGACCTGCGGATTTATGGGCCTGGCAGTCTACGACGGACTGAAATAAAAAAGAAAAAAAATAAAGGAAAAAGAAAAAAAAAAACCAACGGAAAAGCAAAAGGTTTGTTTGAGGAATCTCAAATTCCTCGAACCTAAATAAACAATCAATTACACGTATATTAAAGTAAATCAAGACAAATACTACAAATGCTCGGTGTTTGAGTTAATGTATTGTTTTGGTGAAATGGGCGGCTTATGGGATTTTGCGACCGACCAGTGTAAATTACAGTCCAATCAAGATCTGCCAACTGTTCGCCAACACCTGTCGTGCATTTTCTAACAAGCAAATAAATGATTGGTGATCGGAAGGAGTTACCACTGATCACAAATTCCAATTAAAATACCCAATTCTAAAAACAGTCACAGCCACAGTTATTTCGGCTACACACCCCTTACTTTATTTTCTTTATCAGATTTACAAATGTCATGGGGGGAACGGGGGATTATTGCTATAAAAATATTTTTAAAAATTTGTTAAAAACATTAAAACTTTCGGAATAGTAGGTTCCTTTTACGGGTATGAAATTTGTTAAATTAAATTATTTTTTTTTTATCTTTTGTTATTTCCCAATGAAAGTTAATGTTTTGTGACCCACTCATTTGGTTTGAACCGTTCGCGACAAATGGTGGATGTGACCATATACTTACATAGCGCATATCAATGGAATTAAATTTTATTTAGGATTGTCCGCTAACATAATACGCATATTCCTCAGCATTTAAATGGGGTTAATAATCTTTCACTTTGTAGCAAGGTGGAGATGGATGGTTTTATTGGGCCCTGGGGATTAGTAACACCTGGGTGGGGCCCGTTTCACTAAAACCCCCTTAACGACTAAAATGTTCGTCAAGTGCAAAATTTAACAGATCGTCTGTTAAAATTTTCCAATTTATGGATTTATTACATTTATTGATGCATATGCTGCATGAATGGCAGCCTATGCTCTAATAAATTGTAAATATCCAATAAATTAGTTACAAGAAAATAACAATGTTAATGATAAATTTATTACACGGACTATCATTAATTTTGCACGTTGTATGAACATTTTAGTTCGTTACGAACGTTTTAGTGCAAACGGCCCCCTGACTTCCAATTTCCTCGCCTTGGGCATCAAAAGGTAAGTACTTTCACTAGTATTTCCATTCCCTCCTTTATCCTGTTGGATGAGACTTTTAAACTTGTGGGTTCCCCCGTCTCTATTTGTACCTTGTGCTGTTTGCTTGGGACGTTTTAAATACCCATTTCACTTTGTTACAAGGTGGGGGTGGGGGAAATTTGTGTGCATTGCGAATTGGTTGTATTTTGTTATATTGTATGTCCCTTTTAAACTTAACTTCCTTGCCCTATTTCTGCGGTGGTTGCATTCAGCAAATGAGCTTGTAAGAATTAGCACTAACCTTTGTTTCATTCAGTTTTTCATGTTGTCTATAAATTATATCACATTAAATACTAGTTATTTGTACAAAAGAATTATACGTAAAACAATATAATTAATTCTATCTGCTAAACCTTAAAATTGTGCCAGCGGAGCTGAGAAAACTGGACCTTACATGTATGACGTGTAGCCAATCATAGTCTCTAATCAGTCCGGCCCATATCTAAAGATGGCCTCCTCTATTTTTACAGCCTGGGTATGTGGGAGTTTAAAAGTTCTTCCTAAGTCTAGTCCTAGGTTTAATAAGCTAGTCAACACATGCAACATCTTGTGCTACACTGTCCTTTATCCTCACACATAATAATTTCGGTAAATGTGTTGTTTCATGTTTGCCAAAACGCACAAGACGAGCTTGAAATTACAGTTGGAGCCTCCTAATAACCAAGACACCTGTTGGAACATTGCAAGTGTTGTTTCGGTTTAGCGAGGTTCCACAGTATAACTGAATTGTACTTGCTACCTCATGTCAAAAGGACCTTCATCTCAAATCTCTCGCACACAGTGCATAATATTTATTGTTGTTCTGTGCAATGTATATGCAAGAGGATTTGGTGGGTAAAATCAACAGGTGGAAGACTCGGACCTTTGTGACACACAAAAAAATGCCCATTATAAAAAATTCACTGTCTTCTATGTTATACATAGAAGATTAGTACTTGTTATTGAAGACCCAAGTGGGTGGGGTGGGGTAATGGATTTTTTGGCAATGGGCATTTTTTTCTTTTGTGGTCCACAGGTCCGAGGTCTTCCATCCATGTGGGTAAAAGTTAAATTGGTGATACAGATAACTTAGGGACGTGAATTTTCAGAAAAGAAATGTTTTAGTTTAAATATTGTGATTTAGAGTGTGTGAATTAATGCAGATTACCATTTGACATGCATATTTTTATATGATAATTGTTTAGTTCTTTGCAGGACCCGTTCTGAATTTAAGAATGAAGAAGGTCAGAAACATCACGAATCAAGTGGGGGATATATGCGAAGTGCAAATGGTTTAATGGGGTGGGGAATTTCTTTCAATTTGTGCTAAAAAAATCAGCAATTTCAAACGTGTTTCATTGCTGATCTCAACCTCGACCGATGGGTGGGATGGGTTGGCCTAGGGGTTTACAATATACCTTAAACTTCCAATCCATGGAAATTGTCGGTTTCAAACCTCGCAATAAGGCCATCTTAAAAATCTTACTTTTCATAGTAATTTCCATTCCCACTGGTCTTTTGGATGAGGCTTGAAACTGTGACTCCTGTGCCTAAATGAACTGTAGCCTGGGGGTTTTTGCTGGGAACGGTTAAAATAACCCCATTTCACTTTCACTGTTCAACCTCGACTAGTGTGAAATATTGAACTAAAATATGATACTTGCATACATTTGCCTCGCAATGTTTCTTTATTCGCACAGACCCAGGTTGTGACTGATTGTGGGAAAATGGGGCTGGCTGCATGGCTGGACAATTTAGTCCTGGTGGCCATGGTCGGGCATCACCCCCGTTTATCACTAAAACTTTTCGTACGACAAAGTTTCGTAAGTGCCAAATTTAGGATTTCGTCTGAAATGCTAAATTTTGATGGATTTTAGATTTCTTGGAGCATTAGGCATTCCGCCCAACTTAGTCTTCCGGATCGGACTTTAAACCGAGCGGGCCCATTCTCTATATGAAAAACCTTAGCCATTTGCTAGGACGTTAAACCCATTCCATTTTACCATAGCAGATCCCTACAAATATAACAGTGCAGAGTTGTCCCGGCGGCCCGGCGTTATCGGTCCGTTTTGTGTCAAGCCTCCAAGAGGGACCACTTCCCCTTGTGATAGTGCCCGGCCTTGTAACCGGCCTTTGCCTTCCGGAGCTTCCTCCCAGGAACACCCACACCGCGGCCCATTCCAACCTTTTCCTATTGAACATGTAATTAGTTGCCTTGTGGTCAAAGTCCTATATGTGGCCATGACTGTTAGAAAATGGGGCCGTCCGGCCCACTTCCAGGCACCTCGGGTTTAGAGAGGGGGTCTAATATGGGTTTCGGTGTGTATAAAAACACCACCCGCGCCCGCAACCTCCTAATCACATTAGGTAGTCCTTGTGTCTGGTCCTATATTGGCCATGGACTGAAAAATGAGGCCTGGTCCCAGCCATTTCCAGCTCCTCGGTTAACACCCACCCTCGGGCGGCCCTCAACCTGCTATCAACATGTTAAAATTGTTTTCCTTGTGTCTGTCCTATATGTGGCCATGACTGGAGAAATGGGGCTGTCCCGGCCACTTCCAGCTCCTCGGGTACACCACCCGCGGCCCTCAACCTCTATCACATGTAGTAGTCCTTGTGTCTGTCCTATATGTGGCCATGACTGGAGAAATGGGGCTGTCCCGGCCACTTCCAGCTCCTCGGGTACGCCACCCGTGGCCCTCAACCTCTATCACATGTAATAGTCCTTGTGTCTGTCCTATATGTGGCCAATACTGGAGAAATTGGGCTGTCCCGGCCACTTCCAGCTCCTCGGGTACACCCACCCGCGGCCCTCAACCTCTCTATCACATGTAATAGTACCTGTGTCTATCCTACATATATGGCCCCGTGCAGGCACCGGGGCGGGATCAACTGATCCTGAGAATAGTGCTGCAGTAGCCATTGCTTGTCGTAAAAGGCGACTAAACTGGCTTAACGATTGGGTTCATACTTTCCGGAACCCACTATACCGGATTTGGCCCTCATGTACATTTTTGGCTTTCTTGTATGTGAGAGTTGAGTCGGGCTATGCCCCATATATAAAAGTAAGATTAGCGCTAATCCTATTACTTTTAGGGGATGGGATAAATGATGCTGGTGTGGCGAGGGCCTGGCACCAGATCAGGTTGTTCTAATTTCAGGACTAAATATATATTTTGATTGTAAATATTGAGTTCTGAAGTTGGGATTTACCCCCCTTGGACAGGTGGATATGGGACTCGACCCCGTTGACCCGTCTGCGTGTAGACTCCCTGAGGCTTGTACCTCTATGTCAGAAAAGCGGACGTTAAACCCTATTCACTCACTCACTCACTCCTACATATATGGCTGTGACCATCCGTCAGTTGGTGTCGCGGTGTATGTCCATCCTAAATTTGTATTAATTGTGCTTTGTCATGTGCTAGAGTATCATCAATGTTTTCCATTTATGGTCCACATGCATGAGGTCATGGTCAGTGACAATGATTTGTGTTGACGTTTTTGCAACAATTGTGTTACTAATGTTTTTGCAACATTTGCTTTATAAACTTGATATGCTTATTTATCATCATCCCTATTTTATTCATGACATTGTCTGACTACCTTTAATACATCTCCCCTTTGTAACTGTGAATATAATATTTTGTGAATACATGTATAATTATGAATTTATGTACACTTGTCCTTACATTCATAATGGAAACGCCCATTCAACGTATTGCATTTATATCCCAGTACATTACATTAGCCCCACGTGACGTCGCTCGATGTTGTTGATTTGTTAAAAAGTTTGTTTGACGTCATTAAAATACATGACGTTTATCGTTGTCAATAACGTCATGCTATTGACCTGCAACATTGCTGTTCCAGCAATTGCAACAAAATGACGTAAAACAAGATTATTCTTAATTTTAACGCCGTATAAGTAATTGCACACACTTTAAAGACCAAATGTATTTTACACCACCGTAAACGCAACATCCCATGATTTTATTCCTTAACTCTTTGCATGCTAGCGGCGAAAATATCCGCCAAACGAATTAGGAGTATATGTTTTATTTCTCTCTGTAAATATATCTTGAAATTTCATTAGAATTGTGTCCTCCGGACACAATTCTAATGAATTTCCAAGACATATTCATGACATTTATAAGGAGAAATGAAAGAAAATATAATGAATTGTCATCTGCTATTTTTGAACTATTTATAGCCCACAAATTTCCCAGCATGCAAAGAGTTAAGTGATAATGATATTTCAGGCATGTGTCATTTGTCGACTGTCCCGGCCACGACATTCTTATGGCCACCATGTTGAACGGAGCGGCAGTCATGGATGCAGCACTGTTGTTGATTGGTGCGTATATCCATCGTCTATCAGGGATTCCGCTGGGGAAAATAAAAAAATCACCCATTTCAAAAAAAAAATTTAAAAAAAAAAAGAAAAAAAGAAAGAAATAACCACAAATATAGCAATTTTTTTTTCTTATTTTCCATGAAAACACATCTTGGTATTTCATTAGAATTATCTCCAAGTAGACAATTCTAATTAAATACCAAGACATGTTTTCATTTCGAAGCAAACTATTCAATAATTGCAGTCTGTTGATGTGTAAACAGTATTGTGATTTTATTTTACCCAATTAAAATTTTGAAATGCCGAATTGCTTCAGAAATGATGGAGTGACGATACTCAATTACTAATTCCTTATCTGGAGCCCTGCTCAAACAGCAAGCATGTCCCTTATGGCCTTTGCAACCAGTGTAGACCCAGATCCGCCAGCACATGTATAATTTCCAGTCAGATGGGTGTCTGCAGGGCTCTGTTTGTCAGTCAGCCCGTTAAATACCGTCATAACCCTATTCCACCACACAATTTATTCTAGGAAACACATTTTGATACCTGTAGCCGATTTCACCAAAATTGCAAAGCATACTTATCTTGCTGAGTATACTTTAAGGGAGTAATCATTTATTTTTCCCGAAATGCATTATTTCATATAGAACTAACGACTACATATATTTGATGATTAAAAGTATGCAGAATTATTACACTGAATTTATTACATTATCACAGCCAAAATGGCTGTGATAATGTAATAAATTCAGTATAATAAAAATAATAAATGTATTATTAAATTGAAAATGTCTCCCTCAAAGTATACTTAGCAAGATAAGTATACTTTGCAATTTTGGTGAAATAGGCTACAGGGGCTCTACAAGATGACTTGATGTTTCAGCGGGGAATGAATCGTGCCCGCAGCCACAGACGTCGGAACATTTAGCAGCCGTGGAGATCATGCAGCTGAAGCACATCCTCATACTGCAGAATAAAATTGACCTCGTTAAAGAGGTGCAGGCCAAGGAACAGTATGAACAGATTCTGGCATTTGTAAAAGGTGGGTTTTCTACCAGGGCCCGGTTGCTCAAAGCTTCTGTTAGCTTAACAGACTGTTAAATCCTTAGCAATGCTAAGGATTTAACAGTCTGTTAAGCTAATAGAAGCTTTGCGCAACAGGGCCCTGTATAATCAACCCTCACTACGCGGGAGACGGAAATTGTCGTCTGCTGTTGCGTTTTTGTTTGCCTTAATTCTTAACAAAAAATGTTTTGACAGCACTTGAGAATCGTCTCGTGCGCTGTTAAAACAGTTTCTTGTTGAGAACTATTGAAAAGAAAACATTTCCAGCAGATGACATCATTTAATTCAGCGTAGTAAGGGTTAATATACATGTGGTGGCTAACCATTTGTTATGCATATTTTCATTCATAATTTTACTGTCTCAGAATTTACAATGTCACTGTTTCAAACATGAAACTTCCTCTTTTTGGGAGGGGTTGTCTGTGGCCTAGGGGTTAGAACACCTGACTTCCAATCCGGAGGTTGTGGGTTCAAACCTCACCTTGGAAAAAACGATTTACGATTTTCCTATGGGAATTTAACATGGGGACTAAAAATACCGTAGATAGTTTTTAATTAGTTCTTTATTTTTTGACCGATTTTCAAAATATCTTTTATTTTCTTATTTACACCATTTCCAAGCTATCTTGCCAGGTTTCAAAGTCAGTTTCCATTTTTTTTTGGATCGTGGTGGTCACCATCCTCCCCTCCTTTTTGGCCAATGTTAAATTTCCATTGGAAATCGTTTTTTATGCCACCGGGTTTCGAAGCAACGGGTGGCATATAGTGTTTGGACCGTCCGTCCGTCCGTCCGTCCGTCCGTCCGTCCGTCACACTTTTCGGTTAACCACTTCGTCACAGTTTCTCAAATATGCTGCAGGTGGCATCCGCGTTCGACAGACGCATTTCTTGTTCACAATAAAATAATTAGTTGATGGAATTTCATCTAGTCAAGAGTTGGAAAGCTGGTAATCATAAGCCCCATTTCTCTAGTCACAGCCACAAATAAGTATTTGGGTAGGAATTTTTATGATATGTCCTGAAATCAGGATTTGAGATTCCGGATAATTGTAGAAAAATACTGTTTCAACATGGGGCGCACACTTTTAATACTCATTGTGGGTGCAAAAATATGTTTGTTTAGCCATTTTCAGGTGTTGGCATTTGGAATAATTACCCAACTCTCTATATTATATAAGTTGATAGCCCATAGTTTTGACTAATTCCCTGGGTTTTGACGTGCCTGGGCAATAGTTCCGCGTGCCAGTGGAATAGTCCAAAACTGTTTCACCCCCGAAAACCATGACGTCATGATTTTTGTCGAAAACTACGTCGTAAATATATACGCAATTTGGATCGGTTAATCAACGCGGCCCCGCCAAGTTTAAGTGCATTGTGTCACATACACTATTTACAGGTTGAGTAATAAAACTTAAGTTATTTCATGGTAATTTGGGGAACTGTCAAAACATTTTGCCCCTCGGTGCTGTGGACGACCCGAGGCACTATTGCCCCGAGGCAGAGGGCAACAGTGCATCGGGTCGTCCACAGCACCGGGGGCAATATGTTTTGACTATTCACTGTTACCCGAATGACCATGAAATAACTGTATAATGTTCCCACCCCTGTAAGTAAAGTGACATCCGTGTTGTGTTTATAGGAACGATAGCGGAGGGGGCGCCAGTGATACCTATTTCAGCTCAGCTGAAGTACAACATAGACGTCATCTGTGAATACATCACAAAGAAAATTCCCGTTCCAGTCCGGGACTTCACGTCCGAGCCTCGACTTATAGGTAAGTTAATCTTGTACTTGAACATGTTTTAGGACCGGTGTAGATCCAGATCAGCCTGTGCATCCGCACAGACCAGTAGCCTATTTCACCAACATTGCAAAGTATACTTATCTAGCAAAGTATACTTTGAGGGAGAAATTTTCAATTGAAGGATAACTTTTATTAACTTTTATTATACTGAATTTATTATTTTGGCTGTGATAATGTAATAAATTCAGTATAATAATTCTGAATACTTATAATCATCAAATATATGCAGTCATTAGTTCTATATGAAATAATGCATTTCGGGGAAAATAAATGATTACTCCCTCAAAGTATACTTTGCTAGATAAGTATACTTTGCAATTTTGATTAAAGCTTTTTTTTTCTTCATTTATTGATGCTTTTAGGCATATTTAATGTATTTATAGACCTCGGTCCGTTACTTCAATCTGTGGTTCAACTGTATAGCTTAACCGCAGAGCTCCAGATAAGCTGCGTATTTGTGTAAATACCCAATTAAAATTTCCAAAAACCCAATTGAAAGAAGTATCGAGTATCAAAAAGCAATAAAAAATTTGTGGTACCTTCATCATGCTATAGAAAACAATAAACAGACCACAAATATAGCATATTTTTCTTATTTTCCATGAAAACACATCTTGGGAGACAATTCTAATGAAATGCCAAGACATGTTTTCATTTCGAAGCAAACTATTCAATACTTGCTGTCTGTTAATGTGTAAACAGTAGTGTGATTTTATTTTACCCAATTAAAATATTGAAATACCCAATTGCTTCAGATATGAATGAGTGAAAATACTCTATTACTAATTCCTTATCTGGAGCCCTGCAAACTGATCAGGACCTCACTGTTCACCATTCTGTCGGGTGGATGGTTGTTAGGAGCATGCAAAGTGTAAATTGAACTGTCGGTTTCATCCTTGTCGGAGTCCCAATATCCCTGGTTTGGCCCTCAGGGTACATTTTGGGCTTTCTTGTTGCGCGAGAGTTGAATCTGGTTTACCCATTATAAAAGTAATAAGAATAGTGCTATTCCTGTTACTTTCAGGTACTGGGGTTCTGTGTGGTGAGAACAGATCGGGTTATTCTAATTTCAGGGCTTAATATTTTTTTATGTAAATAATCGGTTCTGATTTTGGGATTTTCCACCCATCCTCACAGGTGAAATGCGGGATTCGACCCCATAAACCTGGCTTAAAATTACCATAGGTGTTGACAGGCCATTTCACACGATTAAATTAAATTGAACAGGCACTCCAATGAATGAGAAATGGTTCTTATCTGTAGATTCTTAACCTTTTCACCCTTTAGTAACTAGAAAGTAAAATGGCAATTTCTTTTGTTGGAATTCTGATGCCTTCCACAAACTCTTTCCCAGCATTTAGGTTCTCTGATCGTCAGTTAAACATTGGGTAGTGAATTCATGCCATATATAGCTGTAGTTGCATTTGTTTATCATCATCCTGATTCGTTCTATACCAATCCTTGTGGCCATCGTGGTTGAGGTCAAATGACTTTTTGTGCAACATTTTTGGCCACATAATTTGTATGCCCCGGTCTATGTATAACCAGGAGGCCTATACTGCCCTCCCAAGTCAAACTGCAGTATCTGTTAACTGCAGTATCTGCACTATGATGCTATGCTGACCCTGTGCAATCATCCCCAGGATGATTGCACAGGGTCAGCATAGCATCATATGCATCATATGCACTGTGTATCCCTCCGGTTGTTTGTCTGATGGTCTTGTTAAAGGTGTTGTTAAAGGTGCATGCCCACTCAGTAGGCACAAACTGTTCTTTATATCAATGACATCATCTGAGACCTTTTCTGGTGAAATAAACATTCATTCACCATTACCCCACGTATTAATTGGAATTAGTATACATTTTATATCAGACGTAAATGTCCACACTGACATCAGGGGCGATAACCGTGTTTCTTTAAAATACTAACGGATATTACTGTTATAGTATGTGTATTTATTTTTGATGTGCAATGATCATACTTTATAATATGTCGAAAATATTATTTTTTTAAGTGACATTTAATTAGTATAAATAATTAAAAAATATAATGCCTCATTTGCATATGAAACTGGTGATACCACCGCGCGTCACTATCATTAAAATAAATATTACTAAATAATTATATATGTATAGCGGGCACTTGTAATTTTTAGAACTGGTGGAATAGTGACACAATTATACACTTATTTAATTTCCATAAAGAACAGTTTGTGCCTACTGAGTGGGCATGATGTACTTTTAAGACGTTTGCTGAAGTTTCTCCAATCTGTCATAACTTTTTTATTCTTTGAAGGATCACTTTATATTTCAATATGTTATGCATGTTTACAAATGCCACACATCCGTGCCACCCTGAACATGACCTTGACCTTTTAACCTCAACTTGGCTTAAACATGTAACAGTTTCTGTTCAGAAGTGTTTCTGAGTTTCTCTAATCTGCCACCGGGGCCATTTGTGTGCCGACTGGCCACATTTTCTACATATATTCAGACCAGTAAATGTCTCGCCAGACTCGACATACAGAACGTGATCATCTGTGCCCATGATTGTGGAACATTCTGATTACATTCTTGAAATTGCTGCTCGAAATCAGGTAGGTTGGTTGCCGAGACTGAGCATAGCTCGGCCTCGACCAATCAAACTTCCTGCTTTTGAGCTTGAGAATGGAGTATACACTGTTTTTTTGAAATCAGTTTGATTAGCAGAGACTGAGCATAACTCGGCCTCGGCCAATCAGACTGCCTGATTTCAGCATGAGAGTGGAGTATACACTGTTTTACAATTCGGCATGTTCCACTGGTGTTTCAGTTATCCGATCGTTCGACGTGAACAAGCCGGGCTGTGAAGTGGACGAGTTGAAAGGCGGTGTGGCGGGAGGCAGTATATTGAAGGGCGTTCTCAAGGTAACTGTTAACCCATAAATATTTGGTTATTAACCCTTAGCAATCTTCCCGAGAGGGGTAGGCTGAGCAGCTGAGTCACAACTTCCTGTAGCCTATTTCACCAACATTGCAAAGTATACTTTTCTAGCAAAGTATACTTTGAGGGAGTAATCATTTATTTTTCCCGAAATGCATTATTTCATACAGAACTAACGACTGCATATATTTGATGATTAAAAGTATGCAGAATTATTATACTGAATTTATTACATTATCACAGCCAAATGGCTGTGATAATGTAATAAATTCAGTATAATAAAAATTAATATCCTGGACTGCTCATAATTCGAGACGAACGATATTACACAACATGCGTAATAAATAATAGAGTATAAACCTTTTGTATTAGTTACATGCACATATAATCCAATTATCTGTATATATATTGCGTTTACTGGCTTCAAAAGCACGGAGAAATGCAATTGTTTACTTTCAAAACACGCTCGTCTACAAATGGCCGCCTCCAGCTTACCGTGAAAGGTCGCGACCTCTGACCCTATGACGTCATATGCTCTTCCGGTGCAGGTGCCCGGTTGGAAAACACCACAAATTGTGTCTGCATAATGTACCATTGCGTTCAGGGGTCACGATACATATTGTTTCGAACTTAAATGATTAGACAAACGATTGCCAACTTGGAAAATATAATTTGCTAGATTAAACAAATTAAACAATATGAAATTTCAACTTGTTGGTTTTAATACTTTTTTAAAGTGGTAATGTCTGTTTTTGGAGTAAGACATTTCAATCCCTTCTGCATGTGGTACTCGTCCACAATGGGAATAACAAAAACAGAGACCAGATTGCATATATCTGCTGATAAATGGAGGTATTGAACTTATGTGGACGAACTTAAAAGTGACAATTTAAACAAAAATAGGATAAGGTGGTGACTGAATGAAAATCCATATTCCTACATTATTAGTGCCTTTCTACCTACAAATATTATGTGACCTCCATTGATAAACATGTAAACAACATACGGGTTCAAGCGAACTCATTTATGTGTAAGTTTTCCTATCGAAATCCGGATTTTAATGGAGGGGGTTAATGGGATTAGTGGAAAACACAACATTTAGGTGTGTTGTGTTGTTTGGCAGTGTATTAGTCCTGTTTAAATCGCATTTTTCTAACTTGGCATTTGTGACCTTTCATCTGGCTTCGGTTGAACACACAAGTGTAATGGAAGTGACGTAACCCGTAAATCTCGCGATAGAACGAGAAAATAAAAATGGCCTCGAATCTGTGCGGCTATCGAAGTTAGAGGATCGTATGATACATTTATCCTAAAATTGAAAATTTCTCCCTCAAAGTATACTTTGCTAGAAAGTAGACTTTGCAAAGTTGGTGAAATAGGCTACTGATTCTGTGCTTAAGAATGGGGTATGTACTCGGAGAATGTTATAATGACGAGCCCTGCTGATTATCACCTCGCCGATAGCAAATGATTCTAAAGTGCTGTCAAAACATGTTTTTAGTCAGAAAGAAGACAAAATATAACGAAACAACAGACGTTTCCCGCATTCTAAGGGTTAAAATACGATAAAACATTTTATCAAATTTGGCTGCTATTGCTCAAGGTGTTGTCAATGTTAGTTTTGCACTTATAAACTTCTTCCGCTGAACTTCTTCTTGGCATAGCCCTGGCCTGCTGTACCAGTGACCATCTCTCGAACCGTTGTAGGTGGGCCAGGAGATTGAGGTGCGGCCGGGGCTCGTGTCCAAGGACCAGGAGGGCAAACTCACGTGTAAACCCATCACGTCCCGCATCGTCTCCCTGTTCGCCGAGCAGAACGATCTCCAGTACGCCGTACCAGGTGGCCTCATAGGTACGACAGCATGATCATATGAGACACGCGATGTGATTTTGTACCTTCGGACTTGTGCGTAATTTCATTAAATACGTTTACAATATTTTTCATAAATAAAGTCAAAAGTTGACAAAATTTTCAGAGTACATGCGGAATATAATACTAAAAATGTACTCTGACAATTTTGTCAACCGTTGACAGAAAATATTGTAAATTTTGTATTTCATGAAATTATACAGATGTCCGGTACAAAATCACATGGCGTGTCTCATGATTAACATACATGTGATGATATACATACATTGCTTAACCTGATCACCCTTAAAACATTATAGGAATGAATGGCCTTTTTGTGGAATTTATCGGGGTATAAACTTGGAAAAGTCGCAGGAATACTGGACGAAGGCCGGAAGGCTCCTTATAATTCCAGCATTTGAAATAAATTCATCAAGAAAATGTGTTTATTTTCCGTTTTCTTAAGAATTATTTTAACTGCGCCTCACGGTTACGGAAAGTAGTTCGCCGTGGGAGTTTACTGGGATTTACATTTTGGACAGAGACTTGCTACGGACCAATCAAATGTTAGGGAATCGTATAAATATTTTTGTGCTAGAATTATATGACATTGACTGTTCCATTACAGATTTTATGCCCACGGCCTCTATAGAGCCGTGAGGTATATATAGTGTTTGGACTGTGGTTCGTCCGTGTGTCTGTCCGTGGGCCCACATTTTCTTCTTGGCCTATTTATTTAATCAGGTAATAGTAATTCAGAAACTATCCCCACGCGTTGTATACCCAGATGGGATGGCTCGATACCAAACGCGCGTGCGACTAGTGTCTTTTCACATAAACAAATCTATCCAGAGCCGTGTTGATATTGTTCACCATTTCAACACTACAGACCTGTTTTGTTGTGTTTGCAAACAGCGTAGGTCCAGATGAGCTGGCTTGTAACGAGCCATCTCGTCAGGCTCTGCACTTTTTGAAAGTAATGTTCAGATTTTTTAGGTGAAATAAACACCCCCATTTTTGGTGCGCCTGTTTCCGGACATATAGTCGGCACATTGGCGTATGTACATACGTACGTCCATACGTGCGTCCGGTGAAAGTTTTTAAGAAATGGGACATAGGGATACAAAAGTTGTCTGCATGTTTTCCATTCTCCTACAGCTTCTTTACCGTGTCAATGATTGGCTTGAAACTTCATGTGCATGTTGTTCATGAGGTATATAATTCCAGCACAAAAATATTTACACAATTCCCTAACATTTGATTGGTCCGTAGCAAGTCTCTGTCCAAAATTTATATCCCAATAAACTCCCACACCGAACTACTTTCCGTAACCGTGAGGCGCAGTTAAAATAATTCTTAAGAAAACAGAAAATAAACACATTTTCTTGATGAATTTATTTCAAATGCTGGAATTATAAGGAATGAATGGCCTTTTTGTTGAATTTATCGGGGATATAAACTTGGAAAAGTCGCGGGAATACTGGACGAGGCCTTAAAAAATTACAATTTTCGAAAAAAATCAAAAATAAAAATCTCTTTTTTTTTCGAAAATTGTAATTTTTTATCGCTTCGTCCAGTATTCCCGCGACTTTTCCAAGTTTATACCCCGATAAATTCCACAAAAAGGCCATTCATTCCTATAACGGAGCTCCAGTTAAGGTGCGTAATTTGGAGGTAAACTTCTTATTTCTCCGTCAAAAATGGCAAGTTGGGAATGCTTTAGAATCGTCTCAATGAGACGATTCTAAAGGACTCCCAACTTGCCATTTTTGATGAAGAAATAACAAAATTTCACCCCAAGTTGGTCAAATTACGCACCTTAACTGGAGCTCTGGTATATTGTCATTCCCAACCCATGCTCCCCCATGCCCATTCACAATTTCGATGCAGTAGATGATGCGGTTTCTTCCATAACTTCTTTACCGTATTACGGATATCAATGCTTACTCGGATGAGCAGGCTGGTCTGTGTGTCATACTTCTGTTGTTTGCGTACAGGTATAGGAACGAAGATAGACCCGACCTTGTGTCGTGCCGACCGGATGGTAGGCCAGGTACTGGGGGCGGTCGGGGCACTGCCCGACATCTACACAGAGTTGACCATTTCCTTCTTCCTGCTCCGGCGGCTACTTGGGGTGAAAACGGAGGGCGATAAACGCGGGGCAAAGGTATGGAGAAATTATCACTCGTGTCCTCACAAAAAAACACATATGAATATGAAGGCTTTACATATGAATTGCAAAGCCTTTGGGAATTTTATGGCTCGACATAGCGATTTCAATACTTTTCAATGGAATTTCATTGCTTTACATAGCACTTCCAAGGTTTTACTTTACAATTAGAATTACATAGGAATGGGATGTCTGTGGCTTTACGTCTGTAGCCTATCTTGCTAGGTATACTTTGAGGGAGAAATTTTCAATTTAAGGATAAATTTAGAAATTTTTATTCAATTTTATATACTGAATTTATTACATTATCACATCCATTTTGGCTGTGATAATGTAATAAATTCAGTATAATAATTCTGCAAACTTTTAATCATCAAGTATATGCAGTCGTTAGTTCTATATGCATTTCGGGGAAACTAAATGATTTCACCCTCAAAGTACACTTTGCTAAATAAGTATACTTAGCAATGTTGGTGAAATCGGCTACAGATTGGGACAGTTCAAATGAGTGGTCACGACATATACTTTTTATACAGTGGGTGGTGGTCGGGCGAATGTGACGGCGTAAATGAACGGTAGGGGTTCCTCCTTATAAGAATCACGATTTGCCAGGTTTGGCCCTCAGGTACATTTTTATCTTTGGCTCTTGTGTTACCTGGGAGTTGAATTGGGTTATTGCCCATTATAAAAGTAGAAAGATTATTATTGATCCTACTGCTTTTGGGTGGGGCCAAGTGATTCTGTTGTGGCGAGGACCTGGCATCAGATCAGGGTTATTCTGATTTCAGGGCTGAATATATAGTTTTGTTATTGTAAATATTCAGTTCTGATTTTGGGATTTTCCCCCCTTTTGTACATGTACTTGAACATGTACATGTACTTGTACAGGTAATATATGGGATTTAGTACTAAACCCATTGACCCGACCTTAAATGACCTTAGCTGTTGATAGGCCGTTAAACCCCAACAAACAAACAAACAAAACTTTTTATAAAGAAATGGTGACAAAATGTCTTTTTCACATCTAACATAGCATCCTGCATTGAATAAGTTAACCAATACTGTAACACATTTTGCCATCACCTTTCAGGTGCAAAAGTTGGCCAAGAATGAGATTTTGATGGTCAACATTGGCTCTCTGTCCACTGGTGGCCGCGTTCTGGCCGTGAAGCAGGATTTGGCGAGGATCGGGCTGGCCAATCCCGTGTGCACAGAAATCGGAGAGAAAATCGCCCTCAGTCGCCGAGTGGAACGACATTGGAGGTATTGTTGGTGATTTTGGCCGCCTTTACTCAACTGGAAGATGTGAGAGTATTGCATGTATCAGATGAATCCATGCTTAAGGATTCATATCTTATTGGTGCATCTTATTGGAATTCACAACTGCAGCCATATGACCCGTTGTAGTAAGGATGCCTGGCACCGGATCAGGACACTGTATTTCAGTGCTTGTATTGTCATTTTAATGCTGAATATTATATATTATCAGGGCTCCAGATAAGGAACTAGTAATTGAGTATTGTCGCTCCATCATTTCTGAAGCAATTGGGTATTTCAAAATTTTAATTGGGTAAAATAAAATCACATTACTGTTTACACATCAACAGACAGCAATTATTGAATTATTTTGCTTCGAAATGAAAACGTGTCTTGGCATTTCATTAGAATTGTCTCCGTGGAGACAATTCTAATCACATACCAAGATGTGTTTTGATGGAAAATAAGAAAAATATGCTATATTTGTAGTCTGTTTATTGTTTTCTGCAGCATGATAAAGGTACCACAAAATTTTAATTGCTTTTCGATACTCGCTACTTCTGATTTCGATTGGGTTTTTGGCAATTTGAATTGGGTATTTAAGCAAATACGCAGCTTATCTGGGCCATTGACCTGTTTTAGTATGACACTGTTAGACGTCACTTATTTCTACAATTTTCTAAAAGATTTCTCTTCAGATATTAAATTGTTGCGGCCGATGAGATTCTTAATTCTGGCCCATTTGTAAAATTTATGGGCCATTTGGCATTATGGCCGCTCAATATTTATCTTTGGAGCCATTTATGACAAATATGGGCCAATTGCCACATGGCCCTGCCTAGAAAGAATACTGTCGTCTGTATTTCAAGTATGGTGCCCCAGCAGGCAAAGGCTGTTGATTATGTGAATTCAGTGCAACAGAACAATGACAAGTGTAACAAGCAGATGTAACAAAATGTATCGACTCAGGGATACCATATCTACGATTAAAGTGTACAAAACCACCAGCACCCCGTGTATATACCGTGTAATCAATACCTCACTCGGACCACCAAGGATATATACTGGTCCTTATTTGGGCTGCCTGTTGAGAAAGACATTTCAACAGCTTTTTAAACTGCAGATCCTGGGGGCCGTTTCACTAAACTTTGTATGGCTAAAATGTTCGTAAGTGCAAATTTAGGATCGTCTGTAAATTTCAATTGATGGATTTACATTTATTGAGCATAGGCTGCATATGCAGCCTATGCTCAATAAATGTAAGTCCAATAATTGTTTACAAGAAAACATTGTTAATGTGAAATTTACAGACTGTCATAAGTTTGCACTTACGAACATTTTAGTTGTACGAAGTTTAGTGACACGGCCCCCAGAACCCTATGCATTTTAATGAATCACCAAGTTTTTCGATCGTCATACAAGTCTATTTCGGTGAATAAATAACGACCAGCACAGACCCTGATCCGACTGCGCAGGCTGATCTGGTGCTACGCTGGTCGCAAACGTCATAACACCCTATTTGTCATCCAGCCGGGTTGGTCAGCGATATTTACACTGTATGTTACAGGTTGATAGGCTGGGGACAGATTCGTCAGGGCGTGAAGGTCACACCGCAAGATTAGGACGACTGAATATCCGACTACGTAACCAGGCAACAACGGATATCTCGGCTGTTACATGGCAACAAACTACTGCAGGATTACAGAGAAATCCTACAACCGACAGACTTGTTTCTAATTTATTCATATTGACCTATTTAAAACTGATTTTTTTTTTTTTCCACATGAATTTCTTTCGCGAACTTTTTTCTTGTCACTGATGAGGTTTGTGTATCGAATATGGCGAAAGTGAGATGTGTTATAAAAACTGATAGATTAAACAAATCTAGTCTGTCCATAAGGTTAAACATCTGTTTTATTTGTCAGGACAATAAAATTAGGTACTACAAAATACTATTTTGAGAGATAGGAAATGATAAAGACAAAATAACTCGTCCCAGTGAAAGACTTATGTCCGAAGTTACTATTTATTCATGTTTTTCGCTTGTGATACAAATGGACACCTTTTTGTAACCAATTATATGCTAGGTACAATTACAGTAGTATGACATTTTTTCCCCCGCTATTTTCTTTACCGTCTCAATGAGATGGTTCAAATGAGTGGTCACAACATATACTTCTGTGCAGAAAAAAATGAAAATGGTTAAATAGTGTGACAATGTAGCCACAGGGCAACCTGCACATTTGTATTAATATGTTTAGGGGTTACTGTTCCTGCTGTCAAAACATGTTTCATCGAGAAAAATTGCAAATTTAAAAATGAACAGCAGACGCCATTTAATTCAGCGTTATAAGTGTTAAAGGTGGTGTGGTTTTCAACATTTTGCAATTTTGTACTTTGACCCATGAGCTGTAACATGCCATAACAGGATAATGATCAAAATGCTAGTACTGTCTGTTCCACGTTTTGCTGCCGACGAACATTTAACATGAGGAGTCAATTTCCAAAACTTTTCGTTTTTTTATCCTGAAGGATCAAAAAACAACAAAAATTGGAAATTGACTCCAAAACCTGGCGAGATAACTAATGAGAAAACGATGTAACTAAGAAAACAAAAGTTAGATTTTGAAAATCGGTCCACGAAGAAAAAAATATTTAAACAAAATCTATTGTTAGCCCCCATGTTAAATTCCCATAGGAAAATCTTTTTTTCACAATAAAATCAATATTTGATGGAATTTCATGAAATAATTTTTTTGGGGGGGAGGGTGACTTTTGTTATTGATAAAAAAGTACTTACTTTTAACTATTTTTTAGATTGAATGTATTTAATAGCCAAAAGTTTGTCGGCAGCAAAACGTGGAACAGACAGTAGTGTCATGAATGATTCAAAAGGTACATTGTGAGCAATGTATGTTCTGATAAAGTATCTCAATTTAATTCAAGTTCCTGCCATCTGGATGACCTGACGTGAAGATTGTAGAAACATTGACATGAACGGGTATATATAAATAGGTTGATTTACGAAATCATGAATACATTTGACACTGATATCGTTGTTGTTGTGATTTTTATGCCCCCCCCTCCCCACACCCCCTTCGCCTGAGTTTCTCAATTATGTCATAACTTCTATCTCCCTTGACGGATTGCTTAAATATTTCAACACACAGCATACCTGTGGTGGACAAATGCCACTCATCCATGCTGCCCTTAATATGACCTTGACCTTTTGACCACAACTCTGAACTTTTTCACACATTAAGTTCACCAGAGTTTCTCAATTATGTCATAACTTCTATATCCCTTGAAGGATTGCTTAAATATTTCAACACAGCCTACCAAAAACAAATGTCACAAATGTCACACATTCATGATGTCCTTAATATGACCTTGACAACATTGAACACCAGAGTTTCTCATGTATGTTATTACTTCTATATCCCTCTAAGGATTACTTAAAGGTACATAACCACTCAGTAGGCACAAAATGTTCTTTATATGAATTAAATAAGTGTATAATTGTGTCACTATTCCACCAGTTCAAAAGATTACGAGTGGACACTAGACAGGTATAATCATTTAGTAATATTTATTTTACTGATAGTGATGCATGTTGGTATTGGGTTATTTTCATATGCAAATGAGGCATGGTATTTTTACCTCACCTGAGCGAAACTCATGTGAGCTATTGTTACCGCAATGTGTCCGTCGTCGTCCGTCCGTGAACATTTTCAAACGTCTTGGTAACCATTGGGCCTATAGTCGCCAAACTTCATGGTAGGGGGATTACAAAATTGTTAAAATGACGTCATTACGTAATCCAAGATGGCTGTCGTCTAAAAACGGCACAAATTCTTCAAAATTCTTCTCAAGAACCGCCAACCGGATTTCGACAAAACTTGGTAGAAATGATCGATGTACAATGCTCTTTCAAAGTTGTTAAAATGGTGACCCCGTGGTCAAAAATGGGCGTGACCAGTCAGGTCAAATTTTATTTTTGACCGAATATGGTCATGTCTTTTCAAATCGAAGATATCAAAGAGGCGATCGCTCTGGTACATTTTTTATCGAAATTGGATGGTCATGTCATCCAAGATGGCCGCCGAAAGGTCTAAAGGTTGTTCTTTTATTAGAGATTTCAAAATTCTTCTTCACACGAACCGCTTGGCCCATGGTGGCCAAACTTCAAATTTATGGTCCATGGGTGAAGCCTTTTCAGATTTGTTAAAACGGAGGTCGTCGCTAATCCAAGATGGCCGCCATCTAAAAATAGCACAAATTCTTAAAAAATCTTCTTCTCGTGAACCGCCAGCCGGATTTCGACGAAAGTTGGTTGGAATGATCGACGTAGAATGCTCTTTCAAAGGTGTTAAAATGGTAACCCCAGGGTCAAAAATAGGCATGGCCTGTGGGGTCAAATTTTATTTTTGACCAAATATGCTCATGTCATATATCAAATTGAAGGTATCGATGAAGTAATTGCTCTGGTGCAATATTTGTCTGAATCGGATGATTATGTCGTCCATGATGGCCTCCAAAAGGCCCATTTATTCGAGATTTTGAACGTCTTTTTCTCAGGAACCACATGGCCGATGCTGGGCAAACTTCATAGTAAGTTAAGATCCTTGGGTGAAGCATTTTCAGATTTGGTAAAATGAGTCATCGCTTAATCCAAGATGACCGCCATCTAAAAATAGCACAATTTTTTTAAAACACATATGAACTCTATGTAACATTCTCCTCTGGTGTTCATGGAGTCAGGTGAGCGAATTAGGGCCATCATGGCCCTCTTGTTTAATTATTTATACTAATTAAATGCGTCGCCTGTTTAAATAATATTTTCGACACATTTATATAATATGATAACTTCACATCAAAAAAATAAATACAGAATATAAATAGTAATGTCCATTAACATTTTAAGGATACACGGTTATCGCCCCTGATATCAGTATGGAAAGTTATGTCTGATGTAAAATGTATAAAAACGCCAATCAATACGTGTGGTAATGGTGAATGAATGTTTATTTTGCCACAAAATGTCTAAAATAATGTTTGAAAACAGTTAAATATTTGTTGTGTATACTCAAATCAACACAGACTGTTTACTTTCTATATTGGAAATGAGTAAACTCCATGCCTAACTACTTTCCGTAACCGTCAGGCGCAGTTAAAATAATTCTTAAGAAAACGGAAAATAAACACATGAATTTATTTCAAATGCTGGAATTATAAGGAATGAATGGCCTTTTTGTGGAATTTATCATATAAACTTGGAAAAGTCGCGGGAATACTGGACGAGGCCTTCCGGCCTTCGTCCAGTATTCCAGCGACTTTTCCAAGTTTATACCCCGATAAATTCCACAAAAAGGCCATTCATTCCTATAATAATTTTATTAGCAACAATGTCCTTGTTTGACTCGAAATTATGGATAATACTTTGAAAACTCTAAACTCTACGGAGCCCCGCAGGGGTCGTAGAATTCTTTTTTTTATTAATTTGTTCCCACGAAATAACAATTTGTTTCCTCAATTTAACAATTTGTTCCCACAAATTACCAATTCGTTCTCACGAGATAACAATTTGTTCCCTCGATTTAACAACAAATCCTCGAATTGTTATATCGTGGGAACAAATTGTTAATTCAAGGAAACAAATTGTTAAATTGAGGGAACAAATTGTTATTTCGTGGGAACGAATTAATAAAAACTAGAAAAAGTTGATGGCGCGCCATCGCAATATACCCACTTTCCCCAAATGCTAAGTCCGAAAGGGGGAGGTAATCCATGATGGAGGGTCGGATAAAAAATCCGAATTCACTTTGCGCATCAGCACATCAAAACGAAGCTACGAACCAAATATCAGACGCGTAGGTATGAAGGTGAAAAAGTTTTTCGACCTACGAGGAAAAATAGTGAAATTCTAAGTGCGAAAGGGGGAAATAATCCATGATGGAAGGTCGGATCAAAAATCCGAATTCACTTTGCGCATCATAACGAAGCTACATATCAAATATCAGAAATGTAGGTATTAAGGTGAGAAAGTTTTTCGACTTACAATGAAAAATAGGGAAATTCTGAGTCCGAAAGGGGGAGATAATCCATGATGGAGGGTCGGATCAAAAATCCGAATTCACTATGCGCATCCGCACATCATAACGAAGCTACATACCAAATATCAGGCGCGTAGGTATGAAGATGAAAAAGCTTTTCGAGTTACAAGGAAAAATAGGGAAATTCTGAGTCCGAAAGGGGGAGATAATCCATGATGGAGGGTCGGATCAAAAATCCAAATTCACTTTGCGCATCTGCACATCATAACGAAGCTACATACTAAATATCAGGCGCGTAGGTATGAGGGTGAAAAAGTTTTTTGAGTTACAAGGAAAAGTAGGGAAATTCTGAATCCGAAAGGGGGAGATAATCCATGATGGAGGGTTGGATCAAAAATCCGAGTTCACTTTGCGCATCCGCACATCATAACGAAGCTACATACCAAATATCAGGCGCGTAGGTATGAAGGTGAAAAAGTTTTTCGAGTTACAAGGAAAAAATGGGAAATTCCGAGTCCGAAAGGGGGAGATAATCCATGATGGAGGGTCAGATCAAAAATCCGAATTCACTTTGCGCATGTGCACATGATAACGAAGCTACATAGCAAATATCAGGCGGGTAGGTATGAAGGTGAAAAAGTTTTTCGAGTTACAAGCAAAAAATGGGAAAATCTGAGTCGGAAAGGGGGAGGTAATCAATGATGGAGGGTCGGATCAAAAATCCGAATTCACTTTGCGCATCTGCACATCATAACGAAGCTACATACCAAATATCAGGCGCGTAGGTATGAAGATGAAAAAGTTTTTCGAGTTACAAGGAAAAATAGGGAAATTCTGAGTCCGAAAGGGGGAGATAATCCATGATGGAGGGTCGGATCAAAAATCCGAATTCACTTTGCGCATCTGCACATCATAACGAAGCTACATACTAAATATCAGGCGCGTAGGTATGAAGGTGAAAAAGTTTTTCGAGTTACAAGGAAAAGTAGGGAAATTCTGAGTCCGAAAGGGGGAGATAATCCATGATGGAGGGCTGGATCAAAAATCCGAGTTCACTTTGCGCATCCGCACATCATAACGAAGCTACATAGCAAATATCAGGCGCGTAGGTATGAAGGTGAAAAAGTTTTTCAAGTTACAAGAAACGTGACGGACGGACGTACGGACGTACGGACATACGGACGGACGGACACTCGTGACGAAAACAATATACCCATTTTTTCCAAAAAAAGTGGGTATAAAAATCTATGTTCCCTGCGAGGCTCCGTAAAACTCAAAGGTGTTTATGGGCAAAAATAATAGCGAACTATATACCTAAGCATAGTTCTGTAATTGCTAAAAGTTTTGGAATTGGCTCGAAGGTATTCCATACTCTGACAAATCACATTAAAGCACAGCGGTCCTTTTATGCTTCCCCTTTCTCCTCCCGGTATTCTGTTTGTTCATCTTTGTGTGAGACAACGAATCCAGCGGTCCACACAATGACAACGACAACGCCATTGACTTCTTGTTGCCGTTTCCCCCATATGGCGACAAAATCTCCCTTCCCACATGCACCAACTCCTTATCAAGTGCAGTAACTGTGACGTTCCCACCCGGCTGTTGTGTGGTGGAGGGTAGCCTCCCCTTCTGTAGTATAGTTTTATGGTAAGACTGGATCTGTAACCATTCCTCACGTTCCTTCATCTTCCGTTCTCGTTCTGCTCGGACAACTTCACGCACAGCTAGAGCTAGCTTCCTGTAAAGTTGAATTATGTGTGAATAAATTGGGCTTGTGGCCTTTGCAACCAGTATAGCCCCAGGTCAGGAGCTACACTGGCCACAAATGTCATTAGAACCGTTTCTGCAGTCACTATCAGGGAATGAGATTACATGGTTTTCCGACGTGACGTAATTTTTACAGTAGATTTTTGTCATGCCCGCTTGCGGACGGCGCGATATAGTCGGCACATTTGTGTACGTCCGTACGTGCGTCCGAATTTAAAGTCTTTAAGAACACTTAATCTCTGAAGCCTCTTCACCAATTCACTAGAAACTTCACATGGGTATTTATCATGATCCATATTTTCATTCTACCTCCCAGCCGTATGGCCCCTGTGCCCAATGTCGAGGTAAACTTACTTTGAAATTTACCTTAAAGTCTTGGATTTACGTTAAAGTTTTTAACAATACTATATCTCTGAAACCACTTCGCCAATTCACTCGAAACTTCACATGCGTCTTTTATCTTCATTCATATTTTCATTCTATACCCAACCTGTCACATTACTTTACATTTTTTCAGTAAATTATCAAAGCTCATTTAGTACTAACAAATGCCTCGGCAGACGCGACATGCGGGCTGTGACCATCTAGTCTTTAAAACGTTTTTAACGATCAGACAGATTTTCATGATATATAGCACACCAAAGACGATGATGTGTTATATGGGTGATCTAAAAGTTTTTTTTAAAATAACCATGAGAAAACGGGGCCAGATCTGTTCGCAACCAGCATAAACCATGATGAGGTTGTAACAGCCATTACCACTCCGCTAGCTGATGACAGCTACGCTGATCAGAAATTTGTGACTTATTGTACTACGATTATGTAAGTGTGAAAGCCAAGGTGCATGATCACATGGTTACAACAACAACAACAACATCGCCCACTCCAAAGTAAGTATTATTTGATAGTTTCCTTAATATGCAACGGATTTTGATGAAATATGGCGCAGCAAACGTGTCTTCATGAGCTGCATTTGGTGGTACCGGTATATGGAGTTTGGCACCGACTTGTGTCGTTTTTGCGAAGAATCGATTCTTCTCAAAAATGACAGAAGTTTGGGCGAAAATACAGAGACCACCAAATGCAGCTTAACAAGACGCGTCTGATGCGCCATATTTCATCAAAATCCGTTACATAATAAGGACACTATAAAAGAATACGTACTTTGAATTGGTACTTGTTGTTGTTAGTACTACGTGATCATACACCTTGGATTATGTAAGTGTGAAAGCCATCGATGGTGGCATATAGTGCTTGCTCTGTGCTCTCTTGATTTCATACAATAATTTGAGTTACATGTCTAATCTCCATAACACATTAGGGATGGGTTGCGGCCGAGGTGTTACACCTGGGGCCCGTTTCACTAAACTTCCTACGACTAAAATGTTCGTAAGTGCAAATTTAGGATCGTCTGTAAATTTCAATTGATGGATTTACATTTATTGAGCATAGGCTGCATATGCAGCCTATGCTCAATAAATGTAAATCCAATATTTGTTTACAAGAAAATAATGTTAATGCAAGATTTACAGACTATCATCATTTTGCACTTACAAACATTTTAGTTGTAAGAAGTTTAGTGAAACGGCCCCCTGGCTTCCAATCTGGAGGTTGGTGGGTTCAAACTTCGCCTTGGGCATCAAAAATACTTTCATAGTATTTCCATCCCACTGGTCTGTCGGATGAGACTTTAAACTGTGGTCCCGTCTCTATATGACCTTATCTGTTGCTGGGACGTTTTCAATTTGTTTTCTCCATAAAACTTAACATTTAATATTGAAAAGTTTCTGTTAACCATGAATAATAAACGTCGGTTATCGTTTTCTACAAATCCACTCACCTGTAGTTTATGAGGTTTGTGTCGTAACCTTTGCTGGAGACGGCGTTTGCCAATGCTTCTATTTCAAAATTGTGCAGTTTAACACCAATCTTCTGTAATACAAATATACTGGTCTCCGAATTGGGTTTTATCTAACTCACATCATTTACTGTAAATTTATTCTGACAGTTCTAGAAGTTGGGCACATCCTTATAATAAAACATCCTGAGCAAATTCTCCAAATTCATACTCCGTATCATGCAGTTTGAATGTGCTCGGCCTCGGCCAATCAAAATTCATGATTTTAAGTATGCAAACTAGAGTATGTGTTAAGATTGTTTTATATGCATGTGATCAGTAACCTATTTCACCACAATTGCTAAGCATACTTATCTAGCTAAGTATACTTTGAGGGAGTAATCATTTATTTTTCCCGAAATGCATTATTTCATATAGAACTAACGACTGCATATATTTGATGATTAAAATTTGTTATTGTAAATGTACTGAATTTATTACATTATCACAGCCAAAATGGCTGTGATAATGTAATAAATTCAGTATAATAAATATTTATCTTTAAATTGAAAATTTCTCCTTCAAAGTGTACTGAGCAAGGCAAGTATACTTTGCAATTTTGGTGAAATCTGCTACTGATCAGTCAACATCCTACAGCCCGACAATTGCTTGCTGGAGGCTACAGTGGTTTGTCAGTGCCTGTATTGTGAACAGTGAAGATGCAACCCCATAAGCCAGATTTCTCCAGTCACTGCCACATGTATGCCATTACAGCCTTATTAAGCATATAACCACAAATCGAAAATGAGAGATCACCGGAGACGCATTGCCTTTCATAGCAAGATGTGACCATGACTGGTGAAATGGGACTCATGGCATTTGTGGCCGGTCTAGCTGCCAGCACGCTCACTCATGCAGTCTAATATAGATTTGTTTCTGCTAGTTATGTTAGAAGCATTTCGGGTGTTTTACTGACCGACAAACATGAGACTGTGTGTCTGCACAAGCTGGTCTGTATCTAACACTGGTCTCAAGGACGCAAGCCCCATTTCCCCAGTCACATTTAGTCGAGTAAATTGTGGGTCTCGAGCAAGATTACACTCATATCGTGGGTGGCAGGTGATTGGTTCTTTACTGATCACAAATGCAGTTGGCCCACAGGTTGAAGTAACGGACCGAGGTCTATAAATACATTAAATATGCCTAAAAGCATCAATACATGAGAAAAAAATTAGCTAAAAATAGCTTTTTTTTCTCATTTATTGATGCTTTTAGGTATATTTAATGTATTTATAGACCTCGGTCTGTTACTTCAACCTGTGAGTTGGCCATGTGCTCTGAAAGTCTTTGTAACATTTGTTGGAATTTACAATATTGTCCATTGTATGTGCAAAGTAAGGACCGTCTATTGGATGATTTCTTTCATTTTAAGCCGTACCTTTATCTGCTCGACAAACTCCTGCCGAGTGAGCTCAAACGATGCGTTTTTGTCGAAGGATCTCATCAACTCCAGGGGGCGTAGCCCCAGTAGGCGCAGGTAGCCGATGATGTTCAACATCGGGTCAATGGCGCGATCTATAAATACGATGTTATGACTGGTCATGGCATCGAGATCGAGAATTATTATATAGCCAGGTTCATTTATCAGCACATCAAAGTTTATACAGCAGCCAATGTTGTTGCCCACATTCTAACGGTTAAGAAAAGTTACACGTACATCTATGCTTGCACATTACAAGATTATGCCCCATATATTAACTCTGCATGCAAGCGGCGAAAATATACGCAAAACAAATTAGGACTATATGTTTTATTTCTCTCTGTAAATATGTCTTGGAATTTCATTAGAATTGAGTCCTCAGGACTCAATTCTAATGAAATTCCAAGACATATTCATGATATTTACAAGGAGAAATAAAAGAAAATATGATGAATTTTTGTCCGCTAGTTTTGAACTATTTATAGCCCACAAGTTTCCCAGCATTAACTGCACTGTTATCCCAACAATGTTACTGTAAATGTAAAGCAATTATTTAATAATACATATAGGACATTACTATAATGAGGGCCCCGCCGAGAATTGACGGTGCCCTATAGGTTTCACCCTGTCTGTTACCCTACTACTGATCGTATGTCCGTCCGTCTGTCTGTTTATTTATTTGAAAGTTTTTGTAAGAGTCTCAAATCACCTATAATTTCTGTTTGCCGTCAGCTAATATCTTCATATTGCACACATGCATTACTTAGTAACGATACATCCTTCCACATTAATACAATTACCCTCGCTACTGATCATAATTCCTTACATCTGTCGATTTATTTTTTTGAAAGTTTTTGTAAGAGTTTCTCAAATAGGGACCCTGCGTCGACAGACCACATTTTCCAGTTAACTTCATTGGTGACAACATGTTTGATTTCTCACAATTCAGTTCTGTAGCCTATTTCATCAACATTGCAAAGTATACTTTACAACAAAGTATACTTTGAGGGAGTAATCATTTATTTTTCCTGAAATGCATTATTTCATATAGAACTAACAAATGCATATATTTCATGATTAAAAGTATGCAGAATTATTATACTGAATTTATTACATTATCACAGCCAAATTAATAAATAAAAATTAATAAATTTATCATAAAATTGAAAATTTCTCCCTCAAAGTATACTTTGCTACTAAAGTATACTTTGCAATGTTGATGAAATGGGCTACTGATTTTGGGATTCGACACCGTTTACGCAACCTAAAATGACCTTAGCTGTTGACAGGTCATTAAAAACCGTTAAATACATAAATTAATTTCTCACCGTGCCTCTGGCCGAGTTTATCGGGCGTGCTGACAATGCCTCCGTGTATAAACTGGAGCTTTTTCCTGCGCCGCATGGTGGCCGCCAACAGGACGGCGTCCCCTAGTACACTCACTTCCTGTTACATAAATCCATTGCTCTTAGAACTCCTTAATTACAATGCTGGAAACGAAAATTGACGTCTGCTGTTTTTTTTAATATTTTGTCTTCTTTCTCAATAAAAATGTGATTTGACAGCAATTTAGAATCATTTCCAATGGAAAAGATTCCAAATTGCTGCCAAACCATGCTTTTGTTAAGAAAAATAGAAATTAAGCAATACACTGCGGATGACCAAATTTAATTCAGCATTGTATGGGTTAAGAAAATGGACTACAATGTATCACCCTTGGTCATAAAAATGTGCTTGTCTATCATCATTAATATTTGAAATTCAAATGTTTGCAAATTTATGCTAATTTATTGTTGCTCTTGTTTGTCGACCAATGAAAGCACAGCATTTCATCTCGATCACATATTGCGATGCTTTCGCCCATGTTGACAATATCTATTAAATTAATAATTAAATTAAGTACGATGTTATATTTAGCACCTAGTTCACGCATTCCGACTGGAGACCTGGTTTGGCCCTCACATATGTCTTTGGCATTTTCTATGCGACAGTTGAATCTGGTTATACTCCTTATTTGAATATTACTATTATTTGTAATCCTATTTTAGGGGAAGGGGCCAAGTGACTTTGGTGTGGTATGGACCTGGCACCAGGTCGGGTTATTCTAATTTCAGGACTGAATATATTTGTTCACGATGTAAATATTCCGATCAGATTTTGGGATTTCCGCCCCCCCCCCCCCCCCCCACCCCCCCCCCCCCCCCCCACCCCCATGCAACAGGTTAAAATGGGATCGAACCCGTTTGCCCGGCCTTACATGACCTTAGCTGTTGGTAGGCAGTTAAACACCAATAAACAAAACAAACAAACAACCCATCCTTGTAACCGATTTCACCAAAATTGCTAAGTATACTTATCTAGCTAAGTACACTTTGAGGGAGTAATCATTTATTTTTCCCGAAATGCATTATTTCATATAGAACTAACGACTGCATATATTTGATGATTAAAAGTATGCAGAATTATTATACTGAATGTATTACATTATCACAGCCAAAATGGCTGTGATAATGTAATAAATGCAGTATAATAAAAAGTAATAAATGTATCCTTAAATTGAAAATTTCTCCCTCAAAGTGTACTTAGCAAGATAAGTATACTTTGCAATTGATGTGAAATAGGCTACTTGACCGTAATGGAACCATTTTGTGACCTTATAGGCTACTTACTGAAGTGTCTATCAGTCGGACGCCGCTATGTTCATTGTGATTCACTGCGTCCAAGATGTCCATCACTCCGGTCGTCGTCAGTGGGTTGTAGCCAATCTGTAACAATACACGCCACTCAATGATTAACACGTACGGAGCCCCGCAGGGGACATGGATTTTTTTTTATTAATTTGTTCCAACGAAATAACAATTTGTTCCCTCAATTTAACAATTCACTCACTCACTCCCTCGAATTAACAATTTGTTCCTACAAAATGACAATTTGTTCCCTCAATTTAGCAATTTGTTTCCTCGAATTAACAATTCGTTCCCACGATATAACAATTCATTCACACGAATTAACAATTCGTTCCTGTGGGAACGAATTGTTATTTCGTGGGAATGAATTGTTAATTCGTTAAATTGAGTGAATGAATTGTTATTTCGTTACAACGAATTAATAAAAATAATTTACTATTTGCAATCATTACAGGTGCTGATAAACCTGCTTAGTTTTAGACTACATAGCTCCAGATAAGTTTTGTATCTAAAGAGTAGTATACCCACATATTTCTAATTCAATGCGTATTTTACTTTTACAAATGTATTATTGATCTTCTTCCTTATTACATAGGGAACAAATGATCAAAACTTAAACAAATTTAAAAATCCACTTATTTGAGCTGCAAAAATCAAACACGGTTTAAAAGTTGCTTTTTGCAGCTCAACTAAGTACATTTTCAACTTTATGACAGTATTTTCACTACCGGTACTCCATTTGAAAATCAATGCGTATTTTACATTGCTATGAGTATTTTGTACTCCCACTTTTGATAATCAATGCTTATTCTGCTAAAATAAGTGCTGAAAATACGCCAATATGCACCTTATCTGGAGTGCCGATTTTGACTAGAATCGTATCAATTGCTGAAAGAAATAAGGCTACTTCTGTGGCTGAATAGCGAGCCCTGTGGATCCTGATTAGACTGTGTGGATGCGCAGGCTTATCTGGGACTCTGTTGGTCATAGTCGACGGTCCAAGTATATGCAAATTACCGTCATAGTAGCAAATATGCTGAATAAATTATTCATAAAAAGTTGTTCAAATGTGTACAAGTCAAGCATATGCAAAGTGATCTGGTCCGCGTTGGCACCTGACACCAGATATAATATATGGTCACATGTTGTTGAATTTTGTGATGAAAGCAATAGGCTGAAAATGATCTTGCAAAAGTTCAAGCGGTTGTAGGCAACTGGTTTAACCCTTACTACGCTGAATTACATTTTGTCGTCTGCTGGAAATGTTTTGTTTTCAATATTTCTCGATAAAAGCCTGTTTTGACAGTGCATGAGAATCGTCTCCACTGGAGACGATTCTCATGTGCTGTCAAAACAGATTTTTTGTTAATAAATAAGGCAAACATGAAAAACAGCAGACGGCATTTTCCGTCTCGAGCATAGTGAGGGTTAATACCGATACATGTACATAAAAGTTCATAGATTATCATTTACCAAAAGTAAACTACTATATTAACACTAAATATTCGGACACCATTTTGTTTTGGGAAACCCTATAAAATAGGGGTTTTCCCAAACAAATGGGGGATTTTTTTCGAAAATTGTAATTTTTTAAGGCCTCGTACAGTATTCCCGCGACTTTTCCAAGTTTATATCCCCGATAAATTCCTCAAAAAGGCCATTCATTCTTTATAATTCCAGCATTTGAAATAAATTCATCAAGAAAATGTGTTTATTTTCCATTTTCTTAAAAATTATTTTAACTGCGCCTGACGGTTACGGAAAGTAGTTTGGCATTGGAGTTTACTGGGATATAAATTTTGGACAGAGACTTGCTACGGACCAATCAAATGTTAGGGAATTGTGTAAATATTTTTGTGCTGGAATTATTGATACATGATTCCTAGAATACATTGTGTGCATTATTTAGTGTTATTAGTAATAGTTATAGTTCACATATTGAAATTTTAATAAATTAATTTTGTAGCGAGCGGCAGCGAGCGAGAAATTAGTTTATTAAAAATTAAATATGTGAACTTATGAGTTTCTCTGCCCCATTGCGGGCACCTGTCTATTAGAATGGAGTGCTGCCTATTAACGTGTATTCAACAACGATATTATTATGTGATTGGCGGTGTGACAGTGAACTGATACTACATATAGTGCGTGTCATAGGAAATTACGTCAACAAGGCAGGGCCTGTGGTTGTAAATATATAACTTCCGAGTTATTGAACATTTAATTATTAATTTAATATATTGGCGAGAGCGATGCAATATGCAATTAATTGAGACGAAATTCTCTGCTTTCATTGGTCAAGAAACTAGGGTAAACAATAATCGTAAGTAACACGACTCACTCGTAACTTATTGAGCGTCGTGTTCTCCCTCAGTCCGTCGGCGATCAGTGCCGCCCCGCGCCAGTCTATCCTGCTATTGGACAAATCCAGGTCCCGCAGCCCCGTGTTTCGCTTCAGGCACTTGGACAGGGCCACAGCCCCTTCATACCCCGCCCCGTTCCAGGATAGGTTAAGGACGTCGATGGTTGGGTTGATCTGGAAAGGTGGCTGTCACTGGAGAAATGGGGCTTATGGGGTTTGCAAGCTGTGTAGATCCAGATGAGCCTGTGCATCCGCACAGTCTCATCAGGATCTGCACTGTTCGCTATACTATTCCATCAATGAACTGCCTGTCATGCTTCTAACAAACAATAAAACAATATTCATTAGCTGGCTACAGGACTGTGTTATTTGATCAGGAGCTACACTGGCCACAAATCCCATAAGCCCCATTTCTCAAGTCACAGCCAGAAATGAGAAGGCGAAGTAAATGAGACCCACCAGTACAGTTATTCATTCCTCTGGACCTACCATGGTGTTCCATTCAGAGAGGTTCCGTTGTTGGACTTTCAAATTATATCTTAACCCTTTCAACACCAAGTAACTTAATACGATGCTCCATGCCAATGTTTCACGCTATTTCATTAATTTTGTTCATTCAAATTATCCCATTCTTCTAAAAGGGTAATCTGTACGACGTTTAAAATTATTAACAAACAGTGGAGATCCTGATGAGACGGCTCGTTACGAGCCGGCTCATCTGGATCTGCACTGTTTGCAAACATTGTCTCTATAGAGGTCTGTGGTGTTGAAAGGGTTAAACTCGGTGTGGACCAGGGGGCCGTTTCACTAAACTTTGTACGACTAAAATGTTTTTAAGTGCAACATTATGATAGTCTGTAAATTTCACATTAACAATGTTTTCTTGTAAACAATTATTGAATTTATATTTATTGAGCATAAGCTGCATATGCAGCCTATGCTCAATACATGTAAATCCATCAATTGGCCTTTTCAGGCGATCCTAAATTTGCACTTACGAAGATTTTAGTCGTACGAAGTTTATTGAAACGGGTCCCAGTAGCCTATTTCACCAACATTGCAAAGTACATGTATACTTATCTAGCAAAGTATACTTTGAGGGAGAAATTTTAAGGATAAATTTATTAATTTTTAGCCAGGTTTTTTGAAAAAAATTCCAGGCTATTGGATTGGCGAAAGCCGGGCGGGCGGCGGGCGGCGTCCACAATCAATGTTAAGTTTTCGTGTTTGACTCCATTTCTTTGTTACTGTACCACCTAGGACCACCAAACTTTCACAGCTTCATAATCAAGGGGTGCCCACCACATATCACTATCCAACATGTTACTTTTTTTTTTACTTGACCCATTTTTTCCGCGCATTCGACTTAGCCATTTTCAATGTTAAGTTTTCGCGTTTACAATGTTAAGTTTTCGTGTTTAAGTCCATTTCTTTGGTACTGTTCCACCTAGGACCATCAAACTTTCACAGCTTCATAATCAAGGGGTGCCCACCACATATCACTATCCAACATGTTACTTTTTTTTTTAACTTGACCCATTTTTTCCGCGCAGTCGACTTACCCATTTCCAATGTTAAGTTTTCGCGTTTACAATGTTAAGTTTTCATGTTTAAGTCCATTTCTTTGGTACTGTACCACCTAGGACCACCAAACTTCCACAGCTTCATAACCAAGGGGTGCCTACCACATACAACTATCCAACATGTGACCATTTGTTTTACCTTCACCTATTATTTCTACGTAATTGACTTTTTTGTTATACTATATCTCTGCAACTGCTATGCCCATTACCTTGAAACTTCACATGGGTGTTTATCATCATCCATATTTTCATTCTACCCCCAACCGTGCGGCCCCTGTGCCCAATGTCAAGGTCAAATTACTTTGAATTTTTTTGTTAAAGTTTTTTCCTGTACTATATCTCTGCAACTGCTTCACCCAATACCTTGATACTTCACATGGGTGTTTATCATCATTGTCGCACCTGCTTGCGGAAAGCGCGATCCTGTGCCCAATGTCAAGGTCTAATTACTTTGAATTTTTTTGTTAAAGTTTTTTCCTGTACTATATCTCTGCAACTGCTTCACCCAATACCTTGATACTTCACATGGGTGTTTATCATCATTGTCGCACCTGCTTGCGGAAAGCGCGATATCGTCGGCATTTTGGCATACGTCCGTCCGTTCGTCCGTGTGTCCGGTTAAAGTTTTTTGGTTAAAGTTTTTCCATCTACTATATCTATTTTTTTAGTGTCCATGCCTCGCCCCAAGGCGCGACATGCAGGCCACGGCCATCTAGTCTACAAAATGTGGGTATAATTATGTTATCCAAGTGTCTATGCTTGGAAAAAACCTGGCCTTCGTGGCTTTGCCTCGTTTCTTGTTATTATACTGAATTTATTACATTATCACAGCCATTTTGGCTGTGATAATGTAATAAATTCAGTATAATAATTATGTATACTCTTATTCATCAAATATATGCAGTGGTTAGTTCTATATGAAATAATGCATTTCGGGAAAAATAAATGATTACTCCCTCAAAGTATACTTTGCTAGATAAGTATACTTTGCAATTTTGATGAAATCGGCTACTGATTATACCGATTTACCTAGGGCTACGCTGCCTGCTCACCACAGTGTACCTAAACATGAGAAATATCAACATATTGAGCATTTGATCAATGCACTTATATATAGCTCCTGATCACTACACTGCCGCCTGCGCTAATCTTGCCAGTATTTGTAAATTTCAATATACTAAAATACTGAATAATGTACTTAAACTCAACTCAAGCAGCTTGATTGTCTGAGCCATGTTAAGGCCCAGGCTCAGTCAATCAAATTGCTTGACGGCGAGTTGCCATTGACAATAGATAATCTGGGAAAGATTAACTCAGTATGTGTACCACACGCATACCATATATGTACTTGGCGACAAAAACAACTTTTATTCTTTCTCCAAATCTCATATCTCACTATCCACCTCTTCTCTACCTTTCTGTCCGTTTTCATTCCATACATTATGTAAACATATATTTATCGCTTGATAATTGGTTTGTATCCGTGTTTATATGCCTGTATACATGTATTCATGTATCGCCATTGCTGTTGAATTATTGTACTTTGTAACACTTAGGTGAGGGCTGTAACTAATGTTGAGAGAACTTGTAGCCCGAGCCTATTGTATTTATATGCAATAAACTAAACACGCATACCATGAGGGCTTGGAATATCGCGACGGTTCCTTTCCCCCGTAGTTGGTTCCAGCAGAGGTTCAAAGATTGAAGCTTCCGGTTTTCAACTGAAGACCAAGGAGAATTTTATTATAGGAATGAATGGCCTTTTTGTGGAATTTATCGGGGTATAAACTTGGAAAAGTCGCGGGAATACTGGACGAAAGCCGGAAGGCCTCGTCCAGTATTCCCGCGACTTTTCCAAGTTTATATCCCCGATAAATTCCACAAAAAGGCCTTTCGTTCCTTATAATTCCAGCATTTGAAATAAATTCATCAAGAAAATGTGTTTATTTTCCGTTTTCTTAAGAATTACTTTAACCTCACGGTTACGGAAAGTAGTTCGGCGTGGGAGTTTAGTGGTATATAAATTTTGGACAGAGATTTGCTAGGGGCCAATCAAATGTTAGGGAATTGTGTAAATATTTTTGTGCTGGAATTATTGATACATAAAACAACGACTGAACTGTATGTATCGTTCAGTGTAACAGTGCAGTGAGTTCATGTGGACCAGGTAAATATTTGGCTCGGGGGGAAATAAAGACATTTACACAATCACATCAAGGCATTGTCAATGTAAACTGTAACACAAGTTTCATATGGATTGACACCCAGATGTTGTTGTGATCATTATGTCAGACTCACACAAGCACAGGGGTCCGAAGTTGTGCTGGGAAAAGTGTACTGAGTCCGAATCTGTGGGCGTCTTAATTATCATCCCACCGACTAAGACGCCCACCGATTCGGACTCAGTACACTTTTCCCAGCACATCTTCGGACGTGCTGGAAAAAGTGTACTGAGTACGAATCGGTGGGCGTCTTAGTCGGTGGGCGTGCTGGGAAAAGTGTACTGAGTCCCAATCGGTGGGCGTCTTAGTCGGTGGGCGTCCCACCGACTAAGACGCCGACCGATTCGGACTCGGTACACTTTTCCCAGCACAACTTCGGACCCCTGTGCACACAAGCATGCATTGCAGATTTTGAACAGACGCTAGCTAAGCTATGTGATTGGGTTGTGGGACATTCAAAAAGAATACAACAATATTTACCTAAGCCAGTGCCAATAAGTTTGCCGCTCTGCTCGGAGAAGTCATTGTAGCTCAAATCCAGGTGTAACAGGCTGGTATTGGCCTGAAAATGTTTCATAGAATATACGAATAGAGGGGCGGATCCAGGATTTATGTCTAGAGGGGGCGTGCATTTCCAATAAGACGTATATGATAGTCAACTTTCATAAAATTCATATTATTTTCTGCATTTTTTCGTATTTCTCATCAAAAGTATATGTTGTTACCACTCAGTTGAACCGTCTTGACGAGACGGTTCAATTGAGTGGTAACAACATACACTTTGGGTGAAAAATAAGAAAATATTCAGATCTTTCTACGTACAAATGGGTTAAAATGTAGACTCAACCAATTTTAGAGGGGGCGTCTGGATCCGCACCTGGAATGAGATCATCAAGTGGCCACATGTCGGGATATGTGACATCAGACCCACCCCGACAATGACAGATTACCGACTTATTGACCAGTGTAGCTCCTGATAAAAAGCGTTATATGGATCAAAAGTGTTTGCTTAGTAATTAATCAACAATGCTTTCCCAATACCAAACCTTGTAAACCCGAATCAAACTGTAGAGTCGCAGGCTTATTTGGGCCCTAAGTTATAAAACGTTTTACTATGCTTAGAACCGTGTTTAGCATGGCTGACTCGGGCTCACTTGTGTTAGGCATGAAAACATGCTCTGAAAAGCATTTAACAATATACATGACAGATTTGTCCAAGTTGATCTCAGTTCTTGGTTGGGTATGGAAAATGTTTTATAACCTGGGGCTACATTGGTCACAACAATTGCCTCAAGTCACGGCCACAATAAAAAACACTTTGCATGTGAGTGAATGTTCATCCATTCCTCAATTAGACGATCCAATCATAACCTGAATTTTCTGTCTGGAACGCAGGGCGGCTTACAATTGCCCTGAGTTACAGACTGAACAATTGGGTTAATCCAATTTGTGCGGCTATACTACGGGTACAGCCATACTGGTATTATTACAGTTATAACAGCTGTAGAATAGACGGACCAGTTGGGCCCATAGGTGGAAGACTCGGACCTAGGACCCAATAGTTGGCTCATTTGGAAAACGTTACCCCACCCATTTCCATACACTATACCTTACAGCCTTTTCAAAAGGCTGTAAGGTATAGTGTATGGAAATGGATGGGTGGAGTAATGTTTTTCAAATGAGCCAACTATTGGGTCCTAGGTCCGAGTCTTCCACCTGTGGTTGGGCCTGTCTAATGGCAGATAGTTCAATAGCCTGTGACTGTTGTAGCTGCTGTACAAACACTCACCCCAATAGCAGCCGACAGGTACCAGGAGGCGTGGTCATCCAGCTTGTTCCCTGCAAGTAAATAGAAAATACCAGATATTGGCGGTAAAAATATAAATTTTGTCACAAACAGTGCAGATCCTGATGAGACGGCTCGTTACGAGCCGGCTCATCTGGATCTACACTGTTTGCAAACTCCGGTATATAGGTATGTGGTATTGATATCAAGTTTATCAGGCAAGGCTATGAAACACGTAGGAATTCTGAGGCTTGTCAAGGAATTCCTACCGTTTCCGAGTTGAGTCTGATAAACTTGGCATCAAAAGACATGCGCGTGGTATTGTGTCTATAATTCTGTAGCATAACATGTACTTATTTTGTATCATTGCAAGCAGTGCAGACCCTGATCTGGTATGCGTCTACACTAGTTGCAAACTGCAAAATACTTTATCACCCATTAGTGATACTACTGTCAAACCTCTTTAAACGGGACACCGCATTACCTCAGTGTGTTTATTTCTGGTGGGTTTCACAGAAATTTATCTCGAATTTGGAAATCACACACACCTACGGGGCGCCATGCAGGACAGGTTAATTATGTGTACAAAATTGAGTTTTGTAACACTAAAAATCACAAAATTCAATTCTGTGTCACAAAATTCAATTCTGTCAATTCTGTGTCACAAAATTCAATTCTGTGTCACAAAATTCAATTCTGCATACGTTTCGTATACAAAATTCATTTTTGTTATAAAGGATTCAATTTTGTAAGACAGAATTGAGTTTTGTGAAGAAAATTCAGTTTTGTGGGACAGAATTCATTTTTGTCCACAACAATTAGTTTGCGTAGGATAGTCTATGTCATCTTTTCGTGATTGGTGAGATCGGTCTTAGTCCATTTTACTAGATGGTGGAGTACACTTGCAGGTTTAAATATTTCAATGCGAAAATATAACCCAATATATCAATATTATACTTCTTTATGGACAGTTATTTTGGTTATATTATGATTACAAATGAGTGGTCACACCATATAAGCATATATATACTTTGAAGGAGAAATAAGAAAAATATTCAGAATTTTCCCTAAATTATGTAAACAGGGTCAAACATAAAGTAGCCGGGACATAGCTAGACCTGAGAGCATGCCCATATATAGAGAATACCAGGCTAGTGTATTTTGATATCAAGTTTATCAGGCAAGGCTAGGAAACGCGTAGGAATTCCGAGGCTTGCCGAGGAATTCCTACCGTTTCCGAGCCGAGCCTGATAAATTTGATATTAAAATACACTAGCCTGGTATTCTATTTATCAGGTAACGATACACAATAAATGACGTCAGTACTCGCGGGAGATCTACATGTACATGGATTATGTGTACAATTATAACGCAAATGAGTTTAAATACGAATGGGTTTGTCAACGTTTGACTGTTTGGAGATAGTTGAAGCAAAATGGCAGAATGAGAAATAAATCATCGGCAGAATGAGAAATGAATCATCGACATTGAATGTGTAGATCGGCGACCGTGACCCATTTATCCAGTGCAATTTCTGACCAATGGTAGTCCTTCTTACATGCGTGTGCAGAATTGACAGAATTGAATTTTGTGACACAGAATTGAATTCTGTGGCACAGAATTGAATTCTGTGGCACAAAAGTGAATTTTGTGACACAGAATTCAATTTTGTGGCACAAAAATGAATTTTGTTGACAAAATTGAGCCATGTCCCACTTGGCGCCCCGTAACACCTTATATGTAGCCGAATAACAATGGAACATTTCCAAACAGGATACCATGGGGAATTCGTGGTTGAGAGAAGTTCCACTGAACTATATAGTTTCCAACATTTCCTCTATAATTGTGGATATAGTTGACTTAACTTAAAGGTGCATGCCCACTCAGTAGGCACAAAACGTTTTTTTTTATATCAGAGACATCTTCCGAGACATTTTCTGGCAAAATAAACATACATTAACCATTACCCACATACTAACTGACATTATTATACATTTTATATCACACGTAAATGTATACACTGATATCAGGGGCGATAACCGTGTTTCCTTAAATTGTTAACGGACATTACTATTTATTCTCTGTATTTATTTGTTTGATGCGCAATGATCATGCTTTATAATATGTCGAAAATATTATTGTTTTCAGGTGACGCATTTAAGTAGTATAAATAATTAAAAAGTAGTATGCCTCATTTGCATATGAAAATAGTCTGATACCACTGCGCGTCACTATCAGTAAAATAAATATTACGAACTGATTATATCTGTATCATGTGTATAGCGGGCACTTGTATTTTTTTCTAACTGGTGGGATAGTGACACAAGTATACACTTATTCAATTCCTATAGCAAACAGTGTGTGCCTACTGAGTGGGCATGCACCTTTAACATTTATGAAACTGGAGAAAATGTGAAGTGTTTTCCTTTAGATGATGCTTGTAATTCTTGCTACATATATACATGTACATAGATAATAAAACGTATTAGTCAAACCTTTGTTAAAGGCCTCCTCCAAATAGCAATTACATGTCTATAGTAGCCACACTTTTGTGTTCCCACTTGCTCAATTACCTTATAAATGACCCTGCAAATAGAGACCACATGTGAACAAAGGCCAGATTTTTCTCTTCTCAACAACAATACACACCTGAGAGGTTTAGATGGACGATATGTCTAGTGTCGATCATCACACGTCCCAACATCTGAGCTGCATTCAGTCCTAGGCTGTTGTTGGCCAGGTTCTAGTGTAAAAATACAAATTACCTGACGGTGTACTTTGATATGTGGGTGGAGAAATGGGGCTTATGGCATTTGTGGATAGTCACACTTCTGATCTAGCACATTCCTGAAGCTTGATAAGGATCAATACCATAAATTAGAAGAAACATTACGGGTGTCCCCTTGACTGAATGGAGAATAGTGCAGACCCTAATCAGACTGCGCGAATTTCTGCAATAACATTCAAATATGAGTTTATCAGGTGAGACTTGGAAATGTACACACATTCCAAGACTCTTGGAGGAATTCTACGTCGAGCCCGATAAACTTAAAAGTTCATGCCCACTCAGTAGTCACACAATGTTCTTTACAGGAATTAAACAAATGTATATTTGTGTCACTATTCCACCAGTTCTAAAAATGACGAGTGCCCTCCCTCCATACAGATAGAATCATTTAGTAATATTTTGTTTACTGACAGTGACTCGCGGTGGTATCAGGCTATTTTCATATGCAACTGAGGCAAGATAGCTTTTTAATTATTTATGCTAATTAAATGCGTCACATGAAAAAGTAATATTTTCGACAGATTATAAAGTATGATCATTGCACATCAAAATATAAATACAGAGAATAAACAGCAATGTCCATTTTAAGGAAACACGGTTATCGCCCCTGATATGAGTGGAACTTTAGGTCAGATATAAACCACTCAATCAAGAGGCACAACATGTTCTTTATAAACGAGACACCATCTGGGACATTTTCTGGCAAAATAAACATATAAAGAACATCATGTGCCTACTGAGTGGGCATGTACCTTTAAGCAATAATACACGATATATAACACTAAATGGCACTTATTTTTGTTTTTATTGCACAATATTAAATTTATCACGATCGTAAGATATATGTTATCCAAATGTGTGGATGTTCACAAGACAATCGCGTCGTATTGCCACAAACCACGACTTGGTCAATATAGCAGATCGCCACCTCGCTTACATATAGGCAGCACATACATATGTAACGCAACTGCCAGTAGGCCGAGGCGACGCTAAATTCGAACGCATGATTTCCAAATGTTTACTAATTTTCTAACTTGAAAATAAAATAAATGCGACCGTACAAGGAAATTTGCGACACCATTCCCATGTTCATTAGGCAGGCTACATATAGGCAGGCACGCTACTCGATTGCCAACTCTGGTTTCTCTTCAAACCCGCCAATAAATCTTTCGCCTTTTACTAAAGATTTCCTTGGAGAGGAACATTCAATGAGTCTATTAACTTATTTACAATCAGCCAGGTGCACAACAGGGTAAATTGTTTAAAATATACTGAGCAAAACTAGAAACGTCCCTCCATGTTTAAGGAAAGATTCATCAAAAACCAAAAGGGTTACTTTTAAAAATCAAAATGGAAAAACAAGTTCATTCATTTCTGTATGAAAGCCAATAAATTGCATTTGGATATCTTGTTAAATATTCGAGAGATAACCGGCCAAGGGCGGTAGGGGTCAAAATCAAAAATCACAAAAACTCAGAAATGTGTTACTTAATGTTTAGAGATGGAATTTCAATAAGTAATGTGGCAAATTCAGTAAATCTCGTTAGTACCGAGTGTGGCCACCATTTGCTATGAATGCATGCAATGATCAATACGCCGCATCGACGTGACGTAACGCAATACCAGTGCGTTGGGCAATTCCTCCATTCCCGTTGTAACGCCCGTGTAAGATCGCGAACATTGTCAATCTGATGGTTAGCTCGTGCTTTGCGGCCCAGCTCATCCCATATGTGCTCAATGGGATTGAGATCCGGGTGAGACCGCGGGCCATGGCATGACGTCGACGTTGTTTTGCTGTAAGTATTGAGTGGTGACCCTGGCTACGTGAGGGCGGGTGCATTGTCGTGCATCAATGTCACACCAGGACCATGCTGACGGATAAATGGTAAGGCATGTGCATTTAGCACATCTGCAACATAACGTTGTGCATTGATGTTGCCCTGTACAACAACCAAATCTGTCTTCCGGTTTCCCATGATCCCACCCCAGACCATTACGCTCCCACCCTCCCACAAACCCTGTTCTTCTCAACAATGCAACAATCGGTGAATCTTTCATTTTTACGCCTGTATACCCGTAATCTTCCGTCAGCATGACTAACTGTGAACCGAGATTCATCGGTGAACAAAACTCGGTTCCAGTCAGCCCTTCTCCAGTTCAGATGACGTCGCGCCCATAACTGTCTGGCAGCACGGTGACTTGTTGGGTCATTATCTGACAGTGTACGGGCGGCGTGCCCGGATTGGTTGGGCGTTACGACGTAACCGGTTGCGATTGGTCTGCCCTGACACCGAATCGCATAGCAGTGACTGTGGCTGCCAATCGACGTTGACGTAAGTGCGTCAACGTAATGTAACGATCGGCTCTAGCCGTCGTTACACGAGGCCTACCAGGTCGCTGCCGGTCGTGAACAGCCCCAGTCTGCTGGTACCGGGCTGCAAGACGATCAATCGTCTTCCGACAGCAACCAAACCGAGGCGCGACCGCCCTGGCGGCCATCCCACCCGCAAGCATCCCAATTGCCTGATTTCGCTCGTTTTCGGAAAGCCGTGGCATATCGAAAACAGTGACAAATTAAAAAAAGTTTTTTTAATTTTCCGAATAGCCCCTATCGCATGAATGGTACGACATGAACTGAATCACCTTATCGATGACAAGCATAGCGTGCACGTGCAAATCAACGTTCCGGTCACTGGCCGCTATGTAAACCGTGTGTATCGGCTAAACTCTACACGATCGTATTCTGAACATCGCCACGGTTTAAAATACATGTACTTTGAACATGTGGTACATACATAGACAGAGCTACACCGGCTATAAAACAGGGACGTTTCTAGTTTTGTTGAGTATATATAAGGAAACAATAGCGGGATTAAAATGCTTAGAAACAAGACGTAACGTCTATTCCCTTACAGCGCTCCCTATCTACTTGCCCGCTAGCTGGATGTGTTTACAGAGCGAGCATCCAAGCTGGCTGGCTACCTACGGCAAACGTCCGCAATGACATGCGCACGTGCTGACCATGTCCTCGCGAATACAGTGTCATCTCTCTAAATCGGTCACACAGAACATGTCGGTGAGTTTATAATTGGAGATGAACCTCTCTCAACCGGTTAGTCTGGTGACATATTGCGGTGTCCGACGTAGAGACGACGTGCTGCAACTGCATTGAAGGTGTCCAGTGGAATTGACATCGTCATTCGTTCACTTATTTGTCACGCCGTCTGAGACAATTGAACTTATGCCATTTGCGACCAGCTGTGCAGCCGTAGACAAGCCTGAATTTTCGCACAGCCTGATTACGACTGCAGGTAACACATGACATGAGCTCCATTTTCTCAGCAATGCATCGTCGAAAGTGTAAACATAAAGAGAATGTAACTCCGGTGCTGGAAATATTTATTGGAGAAGAAATGCGGAACTTACGAAACTACCTGAAATGTCTTGTCTGCACGCCGTGGTAGTGCCGCGCGGCGTTTGAACCACTACCATTCTCAGTGACGGCGACAACGTTAACATCGTAGTAGTTGCGTATTGCCACAAACCACGACTTGGTCAATATAGCAGTTCGCCACCTCGCTTACATATAGGCAGCACATACATATGTAACACAACTGCCAGTAGGCCGAGGCGACGCTAAATTCGAACGCATGATTTCTAAATGTTTACTAATTTTCTAACTTGAAAATAAAATAAATGCGACCGTACAAGGAAATTTGCGACACCATTCCCATGTTCATTAGGCAGGCTATTTATAGGCAGGCACGCTACTCGATTGCCAACTCTGGTTTCTCTTCAAATCCACGAATAAATCTTTCGCCTTTTACTAAAGATTTCCGTGGAGAGGAACATTCAATGAGTCTATAGACTTATTTCTTCAGCCCTGTGAACAACAGGGTAAATTGTTTAAAATATACTGAGCAAAACTAGAAACGTCCCTCCATGTTTAAGGAAAGATTCATCAAAAACCAAAAGGGTTACTTTTAAAAATCAAAATGGAAAAACAAGTTCATTCATTTCTGTATGAAAGCCAATAAATTGCATTTGGATATCTTGTTAAATATTCGAGAGATAACCGGCCAAGGGCGGTAGGGGTCAAAATCAAAAATCACAAAAACTCAGAAATGTGTTACTTAATGTTTAGAGATGGAATTTCAATAAGTAATGTGGCAAATTCAGTAAATCTCGTTTTAGTACCGAGTGTGGCCACCACCTTTGCATGAATGCATGCAATGATCATACGCCGCATCGACGTGACGTAACGCAATACCAGTGCGTTGGGCAAATTCCTCCATTCCCGTTGTAACGCCGTGTAAGATCGCGAACATTGTCAATCTGATGGTTAGCTCGTGCTTTGCGGCCCAGCTCATCCCATATGTGCTCAATGGGATTGAGATCCGGGGAGACCGCGGGCCATGGCATGACGTCGACGTTGTTTTTGCTGTAAGTATTGAGTGGTGACCCTGGCTACGTGAGGGCGGGCATTGTCGTGCATCAATGTCACACCAGGACCATGCTGACGGATAAATGGTAAGGCATGTGCATTTAGCACATCTGCAACATAACGTGTGCATTGATGTTGCCCTGTACAACAACCAAATCTGTCTTCCGGTTTCCCATGATCCCACCCCAGACCATTACGCTCCCTCCCACAAACCTGTTCTTTCTCAACAATGCAACAATCGGTGAATCTTTCATTTTTACGCCTGTATACCCATAATCTTCCGTCAGCATGACTAACTGTGAACCGAGATTCATCGGTGAACAAAACTCGGTTCCAGTCAGCCCTTCTCCAGTTCAGATGACGTCGCGCCCATAACTGTCTGGCAGCACGGTGACGTTGGGTCATTATCTGACCAGTGTACGGGCGGCGTGCCCGGATTGGTTGGGCGTTACGACGTAACCGGTTGCGAATGGTCTGCCCTGAGACACCGTATCGCATAGCAGTGACTGTGGCTGCCAATCGACGTTGACGTAAGTGCGTCAACGTAATGTAACGATCGGCTCTAGCCGTCGTTACACGAGGCCTACCAGGTCGCTGCCGGTCGTGAACAGCCCCAGTCTGCTGGTACCGGGCTGCAAGACGATCAATCGTCTTCCGACAGCAACCAAACCGAGGCGCGACCGCCCTGGTGGCCATCCCACCCGCAAGCATCCCAATTGCCTGATTTCGCTCGTTTTCGGAAAGCCGTGGCATATCGAAAACAGTGAAAAATTAAAAAAGTTTTTTAATTTTCCGAATAGCCCCTATCGCATGAATGGTACGACATGAACTGAATCACCTTATCGATGACAAGCATAGCGTGCACGTGCAAATCAACGTTCCGGTCACTGGCCGCTATGTAAACCGTGTGTATCGGCTAAACTCTACACGATCGTATTCTGAACATCGCCACGGTTTAAAATACATGTACTTTGAACATGTGGTACATACATAGACAGAGCTACACCGGCTATAAAACAGGGACGTTTCTAGTTTTGTTGAGTATATATAAGGAAACAGTAGTGGTATTAAAATGCTTAGAAACAAGACGTAACGTCTATTCCCTTACAGCGCTCCCTATCTACTTGCCCGCTAGCTGGATGTGTTTACAGAGCGAGCATCCAAGCTGGCTGGCTACCTACGGCAAACGTCCGCAATGACATGCGCACGTGCTGACCATGTCCTCGCGAATACAGTGTCATCTCTCTAAATCGGTCACACAGAACATGTCGGTGAGTTTATAGTTGGAGATGAACCTCTCTCAACCGGTCAGCCTGGTGACATATTCCGGTGTCCGACGTAGAGACGACGTGCTGCAACTGCATTGAAGGAGTCCAATGGAACTGACATCGTCATTCGTTCACTTATAAATTTGTCACGTCGTCTGAGACAATTGAACTTATGCCATTTGCGACCAGCTGTGCAGCCGTAGACAAGCCTGAATTTTCGCACAGCCTGATTACGGCTGCAGGTAACGCATGACATGAGCTCCATTTTCTCGGCAATGCATCGTCGAAAGTGTAAACATAAAGAGAATGTAACTCCGGTGCTGGAAATATTTATTGGAGAAGAAATGCGGAACTTACGAAACTACCTGAAATGTCTTGTCTGCACGCCGTGGTAGTGCCGCGCGGCGTTTGAACCAATACCATTCTCAATGACGGCGACAACGTTAAAATCGTAGTAGTTGCGTATTGCCACAAACCACGACTTGGTCAATATAGCAGATCGCCACCTCGCTTACATATAGGCAGCACATACATATGTAACGCAACTGCCAGTAGGCCGAGGCGACGCTAAATTCGAACGCATGATTTCCAAATGTTTACTAATTTTCTAACTTGAAAATAAAATAAATGCGACCGTACAAGGAAATTTGCGACACCATTCCCATGTTCATTAGGCAGGCTACATATAGGCAGACACGCTACTCGATTGCCAACTCTGGTTTCTCTTCAAACCCACGAATAAATCTTTCGCCTTTTACTAAAGATTTCCGTGGAGAGGAACATTCAATGAGTCTATAGATTTATTTCTTCAGCCCTGTGAACAACAGGGTAAATTGTTTAAAATATATAAGGAAACAAAAGCGTGATTAAAATGCTTGGAAACAACAAGACGAAACGACTATTTCCTTTGTACAGCGCTCCCTATCCACCTGCCCGCTAGCTGGATGTGTTTACGGAGCATCCAAGCTGACTGGCTACCTACGGCAAACGTCCGCAATGGCATGCGCACGTGCTGACCATGTTCTCGCGAATACAGTGTCATCTCTCTAAATCGGTCACACAGAACATGTCGGTGAGTTTATAATTGGAGATGAACCTCTCTCAACCGGTCAGCCTGGTGACATATTGCGGTGTCCGACGTAGAGACGACGTGCTGCAACTGCATTGAAGGTGTCCAGTGGAATTGACATCGTCATTCGTTCACTTAATTGTCACGCCGTCTGAGACAATTGAACTTATGCCATTTGCGACCAGCTGTGCAGCCGTAGACAAGCCTGCATTTTCGCACAGCCTGATTATGGCTGCAGGTAACACATGACATGAGCTCCATTTTCTCAGCAATGCATCGTCGAAAGTGTAAACATAAAGAGAATGTAACTCCGGTGCTGCAAATATTTATTGGAGAAGAAATCCGGAACTTACGAAACTACCTGAAATGTCTTGCCGTTTAGTTCCGTCGCAAACAGCTATTGCCTTTATTAGTAATGTTTGGTCTATATACCCTTAACTATATACATGTACAACGACAATATGGCTGTTTGTGCTTATGGTACATATATGTGGCTGTGACTGGAGAAATGGGGCTTATGAGATTTGTGATCAATGTAGATCCCGATCAAATAGCACACACATGTAACACTCCTTGTTAGAAGTATGACAGGTGTTTCATTGATGTAATGGCACATAGTGTTGATCCTGATCAGACTGTGCGGATGTATAGGCTGATCTGGATCTACACTGGTCGCAAAACGAATAAGCCCCATTTCTCCAGTCACAGCCACATCAGTATCAAGTAAACATACCACGTGTGAGATGGTGACGTTGTCGTGTAACATCTCTGCAACAAACCGACAGCTCTCATCCGTGATGTCTATACCATCCAAGGTCAGGCGCTCCACTCGCAGATTGTCCTGGGGGATGATATTATTGGTCAATTAACAAAATTCTATTTTTATTATTCCTCTTCAAAAGTATATGTTGTTACCACTCATTTGAACCGTCTCGTCGAGACGGTTCAAACGAGTGGTGACAACATATACTTTCATTGAGAAACAGGAAAAATAGAAAAGAAAATATAAATTCCTATGCCTAAACGTGTATTCAGAATGTAATATTTGCCATAAAGCAAAACAGCTGTGATGTCCACATCATCGAAGATGAGCTGCTCCACTCGCATATTATCCTGGGGGGACGATGCCATTGGTTAGTTAACAACATATACTTTAATGTAGAAAATAAAGAAAATATTTGTATTTTTCATATGGTGAATCTTCAGTATGAAATGGAGTACTAATGAACCTACCCGTAGAGCCGCACAGAGCGGGGGTATTGCAGTAGACCCGAGTGACCGGTACCGCATACTGAGTGTCTTCATCGGCAGTCTGTCCACGAATGTTTTCTGGGGCGACGTCCGCCATTTCTCACACGCCCGGGTGTACACTCTCCGTCCAATATGACGGTCATCTACAGGCACGTCTGCTGCAGCAAAAACATGAGACGAATAGTAGCGTCGATGTGGGCCACCAGCTGAGAAAAAGTACCGTACGCAGTGTGCGATCTGCATAGCTCCAGATCCGCCTGCACACATGCTATGCTAGTCGCCATTCTGTCAGTGGAACATTGCCGGCACAATTGAATACGTTTGAATTAATGTCCGAGTACATGATCACATATGCATGGTGATCAGGAACTTCACTGACCACACATGCCAGAAGGTACCAATGGCCCATATACTCAGATGATTGAGAGCAATGTCACTATTAACCCTTAGACCGCTATCATAATTTTGTTGTCGTCTGATGTTTATTTTCTATTTGTATCATCAAAAACATGCTTTGACAGCACTTTAGAATAATTTACAACATGCTTTGACAGCACTTCAGAATCATTTCCATTGGAAATGATTCTGAAATGCTGTCAAACCATGTTTTCATTGAGAAATAAGGCAATATAACAAAGCAACAGCAGACGACAATTGTTGTGAGTAGCGGTCTAAGGGTTAAGTGCCTATGGTACATGTTTTGACCAGACTATGGACAGTAATCTTCATTAGGAATGTTTCAGACCAAATAATGAATGATGTAGACAATTTAACACAAACTATTTGTTGTTGTATGTACATGTACATTTCTTTTTAGCTCACACCTGCACGAAGTACAGAAAGAGCTAATGGTATAGCCCCGGCGTCGTCGTCAGCGTTGGCGTCCACAAGCTTAACGTTGGGGTAAATGTCTTATAAACTTCTGTTGTTTCTTTACAGGGAGCGCCTTGATATTTCATACATGCATTCATTTGATGATGACCCTCTATCATGCTGTAACAAATCCACCACTCACCGCCTATCCCTTACCCCAAGGTCAAGGTCACAAACTTAGTGTGTCCACAAACTTAACGTTGGGTTAAACCTTACACTGCTGAATTAAATTGTGTTGTTTGCTAATTGTATTTTATTATCCATTTAACTTATCAAAGACATGTTTTTACAGCACTTTAGAATCATTTCCAATGGAAATGATTCTAAAGTGCTGTAAAACCATCCATGTTTTTATTAAGAATAAAGACAAAATATTAAACACCAGCAGAGGACACTTTTTGTTTCCCTTGTTCTATGGGTTAAATGTGTTATAACTTCCGTTTTAGTTCATGGAACACATTGATATTTCATACATGCATTCCACAGATGACCCTCTATCATGCTATGGCAAATACACGACCCACCACCCACTCCTTACCCCAAGGTCAAGGTCACAAACTAAGTGCGTTCGTACATTTAACGTTGGGGTAAATGTCTCATATATCTTCCGTTTATTTACAGGCAGCGCCTTGATATTTAATGAATGCATCCATCTGATGATTCTCTATAATGCTGTAGCAAATCCAACTCCCGCCGCCCATCCGTAACCCCAAACTTAGTGCACTCATAAACTTAAATTGGGCGTCAATTTCTTATAACTTCTCTTTCTTTACAGGGTGCGCTTTGATATTTCATACATGCACTTAACGTTGGGGTAAATTTCTCATATATCTTCCGTTTATTTACATACAGGGAGCGCCTTGATATTTAATGATGCTGTAGCAAATCCACAACCCATTGCCCATTCCTCACCCCAAGGTCAATGTCACAAACTTAGTGCGTTCATGAACTCAACGTTGGGGTCAATTTCTTATAGCTTATGTTTCGTTACAGGGAGCGCCTTGATATTTCATACATGCATTCATCTGATGATGCTCTATCGTGCTGTAACAAATCCACGACCCACTGTCCACCCCTGACCCCAATGTCCAGGTCAGTTAGTTTGTTATGTTATGGGTGGAAATGTTAATGGTAATGTTACTCCCACCTTCGAGTCAAGGCTGCCAACAAGCGAGTGTTGTTGTCTTCTGACAACTCTTGGTACTAACAGTACTACTACACATTATTTAATAAAGAAGTGTTTGAACCAACCTTTTCTGTGTTTGTCTTCTATTTCCAAATCCGTGTCGCATTCTTCGCTGTCGGATATGGAAAGTATGCCTTTGTTCTTATTACTTCCATCTTCCAGATCTGGCTGTGATAGATCGTCGGCAGAACTAAACGATGTCACGCTATCCGTCATGAAAAGACCATGCGGCAATGATGTGTCAGACATGCGCATTGTACATGATGTCTTTTCTCGTTCTGTGATTGCTTTGTTGTCTGACAGTGATATAGTTGATGCGTCAGAATCCAGGTCTCGAAATGAAACCAACTCATCGCCAATTGATTCTGGGTCTCGTTTAACATCTTCAATAGTTTGTCTTTCATTGGCTGCTATAGCAACCGTTTTACATCGACCTACAGTTTGGTCAGATATACCTCGTGATACCATATCGGTAAAGTATGATGAAAAGCTGCCTCTACTTGAATCACCAAAACTGGTACTACTCGCATGTGCGACTTTACTACCAGAAAATAGCTCATCGTTAGCATCACGGCCATTTTTCAATTTATAGTCGGTTTCTGTATCTGCATTGGTCTGTGCCTGGGTTTCAGATGTGGATGCTGTTGGCGTATAGTCAAACACACTATAACTGGTGCACGGGGTACATTCCGTGTCGGTACTCCTGCACCATTCATAATGAGAGTACGGTCGCCGGATATGTACAGGGCGTAACAAACATCGGCCATTACTGCCGTCGGCCCCGGCCGAATGCGACTTCTGGCGCCTCGTAATACGTCTCTTCATGCGGGTGTCATCGTTGGTATGGCCCGGCATCGCTGTATCTCGACTCATTACACAAACTTCAAAACCTCCAGTGGTTGGACATGCTCCAGCTCTCCCAACAATGTATTCCAAACTGGAACTTTTGTTGAGCAATAACAATAGACACCCAATATTCACCCAACCTATCTTCAATTGCAATAGCTGTGATACTATGCCACCAGCAACTATTATTCAGAAATTGCGCGATATAAAATTCTGGATCTGTTCAGATAACAGATTATACAAAACTAAATAAAAATATGTGGTATTTCACTAGTTTTATAATTATATTAAATATCATATTCTTGACTAAGTACATGCACAACAATCCAACTTCACACATCAGACTGCACTGTTCGAGACAGGTTCATAACAGGATAAACACAAGACAATAACAACTTTCATTCCCCATTGGCTGACTATGTAATACTGATGGGTGCATGGTTAACGCGGAACAATGGTGGTGCTTCATGAATACCAACGAGTACTGCTTTTGCTGCCACCGTAACGTAACCTCGCATCACTCTGCCAATATGCACCAGTTGTCATTTTATTAACCATTATCTCATTATAACCCGAAGAATAATTGTATTCCTAGCAGGAATGTTCTGCTTGAGCAGGAGCTACACTGGACGGTATCACCATAAGCCACGTTTAGTCACGGTCTAAGACAATTAGCAGTGAATTTTGATACCGGTCTATTGAATTAGCGATCCTGTAACGGGATAGTGTCGGTAATCATGAGCGTGTTAATTACTCGCTAAATTATGCATGTACCCAAACAGCATCCAAACAACACATTATGGCCTCATCAAATTCAGCTTGATAATACATGTATTTAAAAGGTACATTTGTTACGCTTGCGACCAGTGTAGCCCCAGATCAGCCTGCGCATCCGCGCAGTCTGATCAGGGGCAACACTGTTCGCAGTACCACCATGAAAGTGTATCTCCTCAGCAACATCAAAATTCAAATTATAATTGGCCGGATAAACAGGGTCTGCACTTGTTGAAAATGAATCGCCACAACAGAGAAAATAAATATATATCAGTCTGAACTCAAATTAGAACTATATTGGTCAGTAAGCGACGCTTACGGAATACCCCCCGCGTGGGCCCAGGTACCCCTAAAATATGTAAAAATTTCCAAGTGTGTGGGCTTGTGACCTTGACTCTGGGATTAGCGCGAGCGGCATGAACGTGAATTTGTCACAGGGTGGTAGAGGTCTATTGGAGCAATAAGTGTGTGAAATGTGAAGCAGATCCGAGGAAGGAAATAGAAGTTATAACCGATTTCTCTGATGTTAAGTTTTGTAAAGAGACTACCGTATAATCTCGAATTAACACCAATGACCGCCAATTTCAAACACAAATAAGGATTTAAGGATTATTTGTGTTTGAAATTGGCGGTTATTTTTTTTTTATTTGGGGGGGGGGTGGTGTTATTAGGAGGGGGGCGTTAATTCGAGGTTATACGGTATGTATGTGATGTTGACCTCGAGATCACCGGGGATTTGTCACAGCATATGAAATATTAAGAATTTTCAATGACAGAAATAGAAGTTATAACATATTTCTCTGATGTTAAGTTTTGTAAAGAGACCAAGTATGTGACCTTGACCTTGGGATCAGCGGGGGTTGGACAGTCGTATATTTGTCACAGCATGATAGTACAACCTTAGAGGAATGCACAAGTGAAATAATAAGAATTTTCAATGAAGGAAATAGAAGTTATAACTTATTTCTCTGATGTTAAGTTTTGTAAAGAGACTAAGTATTTGACCTTGACATTGGGATCAGCGGGGGTTGGACGGTCATGGATTTGACACAGCATGGTATTAGAGCCTTACAGGAATGCATGTGTGAAATATTAAGCATCTTAGATGAAGGAAATAGAAGTTAGAACAATATTTCTCTGATGTTAAGTTTTGTAAAGAGACTAAGTATTTGACCTTGACCTTGTGATCAGCGGGGTTGGACGGTCGTGGATTTGGCACAGCATGGTAGTAGAGCCTTACAGGAATGCATGTGTGAAATATTAAACATTTTAGATGAAGGAAATAGAAGTTAGAACAATATTTCTCTGATGTTAAGTTGTGTAAAGAGACTAAGTATTTGACCTTGACCTTGGTATCAGCGGGGGTTGGATGGTCGTGGATTTGGCACAGCATGGTAGTAGAGCCTTACAGGAATGCATGTGTGAAATATTAAGCATTTTAGATGAAGGAAATAGAAGTTATAACAATATTTCTCTGATGTTAAGTTTTGTAAAGAGACTAAGTATTTGACCTTGACCTTGGGATCTGCGGGGGTTGGACGGTCGCGGATTTGGCACAGCATGGTAGTAGAGCCTTACAGGAATGCATGTGTGAAATATTAAGCATTTTAGATGAAGGAAATAGAAGTTATAACAATATTTCTCTGCTGTTAAGTTTACGGACTAAGTATTTGACCTTGATCTTGGGATCTGCGGGGGCTGGACGGTCGTGGATTTGGCACAGTATGGTAGTAGAGCCTTACAGGAATGCATGTGTGAAATATCAAGCATTTTAGATGAAGGAAATAGAAGTTTATATACTATTTCTCTGATGTTAAGTTTACGGACGGACGGACGGACGGACGGACAACCCGACTCCAGTATACCCCCCCCCCCCACCCCCACAATCGTTGCGGGAGGTATAATAACGACCTGGTGCCAGGTCCATACCACACCAAAGTCACTTGGCCCCTTACCCTAAATGTAATACCGGTAGGATTACTCTTATCATGCTTATAAGGGGTATAACCAGATTCAACTCTCACATACAAGAAAGCCAAAGATGTACCTGAGGATCCAACCAGGTCTCCGGTCGGGATTCCGGTAAGGATGAATCCTGATCGTTAAATTACCCATCGCATGCTCCCAACCAACCACCACAGACATTTGAACACCGTTTATTCCCGTGTTTATCAATCTACCAATTTGCGTGAACAACAACATATTTAACAACATTGCATGAACATCGATGTTTATTAACCTCCATTCTGGCCACGAACGTCCTAAGGTCCCTTTGTGGGCCGGCGGACCAAATACCAATATCCCAGCACCAACGTTGCTGAATTATACATTTGTACACGGTGTGATGAGCGATGAGTATGATAAAATACTAGCTATTGTATTCCTAATAATGATGGTATTGAATTACTGTCTGCTAACAATGTGACTGTTCTTGTACTTGCAACGAGCAAAGATGCCTTATACAGTGGGGTCAGCGTGTAAGTGCACACACGAACGAACACGACAGGTTGGTTCCAACCTGTCGTGTTCGTTCGTGTGTGCACTTACACACTGACCCCACTGTATCCTGCATGTCTGCGAAGTGTGATCAGTACCTGCAATTATAAATCTTTCTGTGCATGTACTCCATTCACATGCATGTACATAATCAGCAAGTTTGATAGGCCAATCAAATTGTTGTCTCGACCAATCAAACTGTCTGATTTCTAGTACGAATTTGGAGTATGGGCTTATAAAGGTATAGAAACACAGGCTCCATTAAATTCACCGGTATGACAAGTTGCTTGTATATATTACATGTATCTCTAGTATTATATAGTCTGTTTAGAGGGATACTGGGTTGATTGTTTGGGGCTTTATGTCCGTTCAACCATGAAGCGATGCATACAGGAATTTCCCCCAGGGTGTCCGGTTTACTGACGTTTCACTGTAATTTTGATGTATAGCACTGTAATACATGTCTGTGAGCTTTGCAATCGTGAACACCAATAAATATCGGAGATATTTAATGTTGAAATAGCTTATAATTTAACACATACATGTTGCAAGGGTGTCCTGTTTAGACCGGTTCCAATGTGAGACCCTCAGTAGCCGATTTCATCAAAATTGCAAAGCATACTATCTACCAAAGTATACTTTGAGGGAGTAATCATTTATTTTCCCAGAAATGCATTATGTCATATAGAACTAACTACTGCAAAAAGTTGATGACTAAAAGTATGCATAATTATTATACTGAATTTATTACATTATCACAGCCAAAATGGCTGTGATAATGTAATAAATTCAGTATAATAAAAATTACTAAAGTTATCCTGAAATTGAAAATTTCTCCCTCAAAGTATACTTTTCTAGATAAGTATACTTTGCAATGTTGGTGAAATCGGCTACTGATCTTCCACGAGTTAAGATGGAGTTAACTATAGTTCCCCAGGGAGGAATAATTCATATTGACTTTGGATCCGTGGTGGCATCACATGTCACAGTTTATGATATTTTCAAACACAGTTAGTATGAATAATGAATGTGAGGGGTTTTATAGCAAGTGATCAATAGCAGGCAGGTACAATTATCAAAGACTCCAGCAGACAGACAGACATGCCAGTCAGAATCTTGTAAACCCTGGCTTATTGCCTGTTCCGAGGTGGAATCGTATATTAACCGTTACACTGCTGATATTACTTTTGTCGTCTGCTGTTAATTTTTGTATTTCCAATTTTCCTTATTGAAAACAAGGTTTGACAAGACTTTCGAATCATTTTGATTGAACATGATTCTTAAGTGCTGTCAAACCATGTTTAGCTGAGAAAATTAACCTCTTATTAAATTAGCGACTAGCAAAGCCTCTAAGCAGCCTGCACATCTGTGAACGTACATTTACATAGATGAACCTATATCCCCTTTGGTTAGCTGGCAGCAACAACTCGATTTGCAATCAGTAAAAACTCATAGACTACAGTTTTTCATTGACCAGTAGTCGATGTACAGTGAAACCTCTCTAAACCGGATACCTGGGTCCGGTTTAGAGATGTTCCACTGTAAATCAAGCATGTGACCATTCTGGGACATACGTATGTCTTTTGCAATCATGAACTATTATCCGAGAAGTGTTACCAAGAAACCTCTCAAAATGAGATCACATATATTTACTGGGTGTACAGTTTAGAGAGGTTCCACTGTACAAGTGAACACATCACATCCACTATTGGTTTGCCAAGTGCTTTTAGTGGAATTGTTTTTGAACATTGTAACCCTTAGAATGCAGGGGCCCGTTTCACTAAACTTTGTACGACTAAAATGTCCGTAAGTGCAAAATTAAGATAGTCTGTAAATTTCACATTAACAATGTTTTCTTGTAAATAATTATTGGATTTACATTTGTTGAGCATAGGCTGTATATGCAGCCTATGCTCAATAAATGTAAATCCATCAATTGAAATTTCCAGACGATATTAAATTTGCACTTACGAACATTTTAGTCGTAAGAAGTTTAGTGAAATCGGCCCCTGGAAACAAATATTGTTGTATTTCTGAGTAAAAAATATGGTAAGTGTTGTTTGTTTGTTAGGTGTTTAACGGCCGATCAACAGCTAAGGTCATTTAAGGCCGGATCAACGGGTTTGATCCCGTATTCAATCTGCTGCATTGGAAGGAAAATCCCAAAATCAGAACGGAATATTTACATCGAAAAACAAATACCACACCAAAGTCACTTGGCCCCTGCCCCTAAAAGTAATAGGATTACGAATAATCATATTACTCATATAAGGGGTATAACCAGATTCAACTCTCTCATACAAGAGGGCCAAACCAGGTCTCTGGTCCGGATTCCGGTAAGAATGAATCATGATCGTTAAATTACCCATCGCATGCTGCCACCCACGGTAAGTGTTGTTTTGATGAGAAATTTGGAAAATAAACGGAACAACAAAATATAACAATAGCCATTGTAATGGTTAATATTTCACTGACTTGCAAATGTAATGAAACAGGCCCTGGAAATTTCAACATTAATATCAATACTAAGCATCATCAAAGTCCAGTCAGTGAAAAATAAAAGACATATTGGACACAGCACAGTTGGATTTGATTTAATGGTGTTTAACGGCCTGTCAACAGCTATGGTCATTTTTAGGCCGGGTTAATGGGGCCCGATTTCCATGCTCCTTCCTGTAGTGATGGGTGGGTGGGGGGGGGGGCTAAATCCCAAAATCAGAACTGAATAATTACAGAAAAAATATATATTCAGCCCAGAAATTAGAATAACCGGACCAGGGGGCCGTTTCACTAAACTTCGTACGACTAAAATGTTCGTAAGTGCAAATTTAGGATCGTCTGGAAATATCAATTGATGGATTTACATTTATTGAGCATAGGCTGCATATGCAGCCTATGCTCAATAAATGTAAATCCAATGATTGTTTACAAGAAAACATTGTTAATGTGAAATTTACAGACTATCATAATTTTGCACTTACGAACATTTTAGTCGTACGAAGTTTAGTGAAACGGCCCCCTGGTGACAGGTCCTCACCACACCAGAGTCACTTAGCCCCACTACCCAAAATTAATAGGATTAGTAATATTTTTATACTTCTATAATGGGTATAACCAGATTCAATTTTCTCGTACCAGAGAGCCAAAACCAGGGATATCTGGATTTCGTTAAGGATGAAAACCATCGGTAAGTGTACCCTTCGCATGCTCCCAACCAACAGAGCACAGGTGGAAGACTCATTCCAATGACCAATTAAAAAATGCCAATTAAAAATCCCATTACCCAACCCACCTTGTGTTGTACTGTACATTACACTTCCTTACACCTGGTCTCGGAAGCGTAACATACAGTACAACACCAGGTGGGTGGGATCATCAGATTTCTTTAATGGGCATTTTTTTTGTCAGAGATCTGAGTCTTGCACCTGTGGAAGACGGTGGTACCAGAACACACTGATACTGCCCATGTACTTCAGTACTATATACATATCCCTGAATAACAGAACCATACAGCAGAACAAGTCATGAATTACTGATAACTTTTATTTTCTTGTGTATCTCAGAGACAAAACAGGTTTTGTTCACTTCCAATAGCATTGTGAAATATTCAAATGACAACTGTCAATGTATGTCATTAATATATATACCCTTCAACGATATATGAGAGAAAACACACAACATAGCATTAAAAACCATTGGATACACAGGAAGCTAATAGTAATAGTCCTAAATTGCATTCTACAATGTAGTACAGTAATCATATGGTGAAACTTATGTGGTTCAGTCATGTGACTACGCTACTTTGAATCATTCTACATGCTGATTAATGCTTCCCTGTTCAACCATTTTCATGACACAATTTCTAAAACTAAATGTGTTTTCTGCACTGAAGTACATGTACAGGGAAACGTGTACAACAGTCACCTATGGAGAAGACACACACACCTATACCTATGGAGAAGACACACACACCTATACCTATGGAGAAGACACACACCTGGCTGTTGTACAGATGTTCAATATATTATAGGAATGAATGGCCTTTTTGTGGAATTTATCGGGGTATAAACTTGGAAAAGTCGCGGGAATACTGGACGAAGGCCGGAAGGCCTCGTCCAGTATTCGCGACTTTTCCAAGTTTATATCCCCGATAAAGTCCACAAAAAGGCCATTCATTCCTTATAATTCCAGCATTTGAAATAAATTCATCAAGAAAATGTGTTTATTTTCCGTTTTCATAATAATTATTTTAACAGCGCCTGACGGTTACGGAAAGTAGTTCAGCATGGGAGTTTACTGGGATATAAATTTTGGACAGAGACTTGCTACGGACCAATCAAATGTTAGGGAATTGTGTAAATATTTTTGTGCTGGAATTATAGATGTTTAACACCATATTTGGTTATTTACAGTGTAAATACAAGTAATAAAACCATGGGCTGTTAGGTGAACTTCGGACTCCACACACTTTAAACAGACCAAATGTATAATGTACACCCCAGTAAACGCAACAGCCCAGGGTTTTATTCCGTAAATAATACTACTGATGCCTGTATTATAGGAATGAATGGCCTTTTTGTGGAATTTATCGGGGTATGAACTTGGAAAAGTCGCAGGAATACTGGACGAAGGCCTTGTCCAGTATTCCCGCGACTTTTCCAAGTTTATATCCCCGATAAATTCAACCAAAAGGCCATTCATTCCTTATAATTCCAGCATCTGAAATAAATTCATCAAGAAAATGTGTTTATTTTCCGTTTTCTTAAGAATTATTTTAACTGCGCCTGACGTTACGGAAAGTAGTTCGGCATGGGAGTTTACTGGGATATAAATTTTGGACAGAGACTTGCTACGGACCAATCAAATGTTAAGGAATTGTGTAAATATGTTTGTGCTGGAATTATTGGTGTGTGAGCAATTAGAAGTCACATTCATTTGGCCAACATGGCACCATCAAGGTTAGATGAGTACACACGAGTCCAGGAAGACAGCATTGTCAAGATTGTACTGACGATTAAATGGAGTTTTACAGCTGTTCAACAATATAGTCCCTGCTTAGGTTTAAAATGCCAAGCTGTGCATTCCCTAAATATAGCTATACAAGTACATTAACATATTTGACCTATCAAGACAAAACAAAATATTGCGTTTCTAACCAGTGGCCTATTTCACCAAAAATGCTAAGCATACTTACATGTATCTAGCTAAGTACACTTTGAAGGAGAAATTTTCAATTTAAGGATTAATTTTTTATTGTACTGAAATTATTACACTGTGATAATGTAATAAATTCAGTATAACAATTTTGCATATTTTTAAACATCAAATATACACAGTTGTTAGTTTTATATGAAATACATGTACCGTAATGCATTTCGGGAAAAATAAATGATTACTCCCTCAAAGCATACTTAGCTAGATAAATATGCTTAGACATTTTGATGAAATAGGCTACTGATTAGCACCAGATTAGCCTGCACATCAACATGATCTGATAATGGGCAACACTGTTCACCAATGCATTAGTAAACCATTCTTGATGTAAGCAATGAACAATCTGAGTATGTGAGCTAATCAGACAAGAAATTGATTGGTTAAAAACTCAATACTCCCTTTTTGTCATGATGGGCCAGAACAGAGAATAAATAAGTATAATTATATGTGATAATAACATCACCTATAGTAGAATGATGTGATACAATTACTTCTATCCTTCAAAACGTTTTCCCTCAAGAATTTGGAAATTCATGCCAAATGCAGAATATTATTCCATAATTCCTCCAAAATGCTCACTAACTTCCGATACAAATTAGACAATAATACAAACGAGATAAATATAATTTTATCCCTACGTGATCCTGAATAAATGGTGACAGTGATTATATGGTTCGAGCCTATATAAACATCGACGATCACAGCACTATGATGAGAAGTGTCCTCGACGCTATGTTCCACAGTAGACATGCACTAAGTGTGCAACCGCAGCCACGCATAATGGCGGCATTTTTTATTTGTTACTGACTGTCAAAGTATGCCATGTCACTATTTTGGCCCTTTTTTATTTGTTACTGGCTGTCAAAGTACGCCATGTCACTATTTTTTTTTATTTTTTTATTTGTTACTGGCATTCAAAGTACGCCATGTCAATATTTTGACCTTTTTATTTGTTATGGGTTGTTAAATTCTGTCGTGGTACTATTTTAGACCCCACTTCGGGCCCCGAGTGTGCAACCTGAGGATTCACCGGCCACCCACACCAGCGGAGATCACTTTACCGGGTTGGCAAAAACATTTATCCCTCAACCCTTAACCCCTTTTCATAAATGGACAAGCATGAAAATCATTTTGTGACCATTGGATTGGTTGCAGAATTAGCATATTAAATTACATTCCAGTTACTTAGGGGTGAAAGGGTCAACTAACACTAATGTTTTGTCTGTAACACAAGTCGCCATTCGTTACATAAAGAAAATATGGGTTATCCCTTAACTTGCATGGCCTAATCTGTGGCTGTGACTGGAGAAATGGGTCTTATGGCATTTGTGACAGGCTTACCGGTAGTTCCTAGTCAGGTGTTTTACTGATTCAACAGTGAACAGTGCAGGTCCTAATCAGACTGTGCGGATGCGCAGGCTAATCTGGAGCTACACTGGTCGCAAATGGTAGAAGCAGCATTTCTCCAGGCACAGGCACATACATGGCAATCTTAAGACAATTCCATTAACAGGAAAGGGGTAATTATGTGAAAAATACAAAATATACATAACACAACAACTGAGGGATATGGCGATAGTATACTCCTTTGCAGAAATATATCAAATGATAAAACAATACAAACGCTACCAGTCTATGCATATGTTGCATAGTAACAGCAATTTAAGCGAAGTCATGCATCAATGACTGCACGCAATCATGCCCAATATGACACAGGGGTCAGCTATCAAAATTCCCGTGCTCTACATGTATAGTATACATGTACATGCATACATTTGTACATCGTTGCAATCGTCAATATCCATATCCCTCAATTGTTGTGTTATGTATATTTAACAAACAGTACAGATCATGATGAGAACTCATTACGAGCTGGATCATCCTCATCATCACGCGGAATGAGATTTGTAGCATTGAAATAGTTATCCCTTTCCACAAGCCCTTACAAACAGTGAAGATTCAGTAGCCGATTTCATCAACATTGCAGAGTATATTTTACTAGCAAAGTATACTTTACTAGCAAAGTCTACTTTAAGGGAGTAATCATTTATTTTTCCTGAAATGCATTATTTCATATAGAACTAACAAATGCATATATTTCATGATTAAAAGTATGCATAATTATTATACTGAATGTATTACATTATCACAGCCAAAATAGCTGTGATAATGTAATAAATTCAGTATAATAACAAGAAACGAGGCAAAGCCACGAAGGCCAGGTTTTTTCCAAGCATAGACACTTGGATAACATAATTATACCCACTTTTTGTAGACTAGATGGCCGTGGCCTGCATGTCGCGCCTTGGGGCGAGGCATGGACACTAAAAAATAGATATAGTAGATGGAAAAACTTTAACCAAAAAACTTTAACCGGACACACGGACGGACGGACAGACGGACGTATGCCAAAATGCCGACTATATCGCGCTTTCCGCAAGCGGGTTCGACAATGATGATAAACACCCATGTGAAGTATCAAGGTAATGGGTGAAACAGTTGCAGAGATATAGTACACAAAAAAACTTTAACAAAAAAATTCAAAGTAATTTGACCTTGACATTGGGCACAGGGGCCGCACGGTTGGGGGTTAGAATGAAAACATGGATGATGATAAACACTCATGTGAAGTTTCAAGGTAATGGGCGAAGCAGTTGCAGAGATATAGTATAACGAAAAAGTTTTAACCAAAAAATTTAACCAGACGTACGTTAAAAAGTTAACGTTGAAAATGGCTAAGTCAATTACGTAGAAATAATAGGTGAAGATAAAAAAATGGTCACATGTTGGATAGTTGTATGTGGTAGGCACCCCTTGGTTATGAAGCTGTGAAAGTTTGGTGGTCCTAGGTGGTACAGTACCAAAGAAATGGACTTAAACACGAAAACTTAACATTGTAAACACGAAAACTTAACATTGAAAATGGCTAAGTCGACTGCGCGGGAAAAATGGGTCAAGTTAAAGAAAATTAACATGTTGGATAGTGATATGTGGTGGGCACCCCATGATTATGAAGCTGTGAAAGTTTGGTGGTCCTAGGTGGTACAGTAACAAAGAAATGGACTCAAACACGAAAACTTAACATTGATTGTGGACGCCGCCCGCCGCCCTCCGCCCGCCCGCACGGCTTTCGCCAATCCAATAGCCTGTTTCTTTTTAAAAAATACCTGGCTAAAAATTAATAAATTCATTAATAAATTTATCCTAAAATCTCATCAGCACATGCATTATGATTCGGGTATAAACAACTAAAATTTGATCCGATGTTGATGTTAAAATTGAATAATCACCTATTTCATACATATAAGAATAGCTGAACACCAATGTATGCCAGATATGGTCTATGATGTTTATTGTGGAACAAACCGCTAGAGAACACTCGGCACAATACATATACATGAACACGCCACTAGCAGGCACAACACCTTATGACTTTTGTAACAAGTGTAACTCAAGATCATCCCACAATGAATTCGGAGGAACCGCTCTAATCGGACGCCACATAAAACCACAATTTGTTTAATTTTGATAGGTTATGCTATCACTTATCTCGAAGGAAGTTCACAATTGTAAAATACACGTCTTGGAGTAATAATAATTATGCCTGAATTACAGTGGAACCTTGCTAAACTGGATATCCTGAGGACCGCCCTGTGTGTCTGGTTTAGAGAGGTGCCAGTGTATAATGAAATTTGTTTGTTTATTGGTGCTTAACGGCCTATCAACAGCTAATGTCATGTAAGGCCGGGCAACCGGGTTCGATCCCGTTTTAACCTGCTGCATCCCAAAATCAGAACGGAATATTTACATCGAGAAGAAATATATTCAGCCCTGAAATTAGAATAACCTGACCTGGTGCCAGGTACATACCACACCAAAGTCACTTGGCCCCTTCCCATAAAATAGGATTACGAATAATCGTCATACTCACATAAGGGGTATAACCAGATTCAACTGTCAGTGTATAATGAAATCTGTATGTAAACTGATCACTTGTAGTATAATGTATGCATCTTTGGCAGTCAAAGTGCAGGCAGATTTGGGGCTACACTGGTCACAAACATTGTAAGGCATCTCCTGACATAGTTGGCCCAAATTATATAAGCCAATACATATGACATCTTAACCCTTTGAACCCGAAAGCCGGCTATAGCGGTTTATGCAAACAGTGCAGATCCAGATGAGCCGGCTCGTCACGAGACGTCTCATCAGGATCTGCACCTTTTTGAAAGTAATTTTGATATTTTTGAAAACCAAAAAAAATACCCCCTTTTCATAAATGGACTAGTTTGAAAATCATTTTGTTATGGTTGGATTGGTTGCAAAATTAACATATCAAATCCATTTCAGTTATTTAATAGTTATTATATGATGATCAGGGTGAAATTAATATTGTGATATCAGGGTGAAAGGGTTAATATTGATGATATCAGGGTGAAAGGGTTAATATTGATGATATCAGGGTGAAAGGGTTAATATTGATCATCAGGGTGAAAGGGTTAATATTGATCATATCAGGGTGAAAGGGTTAATATTGATGATATCAGGGTGAAAGGGTTAATATTGATCATATCAGGGTGAAAGGGTTAATATTGATCATATCAGGGTGAAAGGGTTAATATTGATCATATCCACAATCTCTGCCTGCTAAATGCATTTTTTTTTCTTAAAATTTTTACATTAGAGAAATTATTTTGTAATCTTCGAAATCAGTATCAATAGTTTTTATACAGAACGTCTATAAGCTGAATAAGCCAGAACACCTTAGAGTGTTTAATTTAGTTGAATTACCATAATAACACTATTTGGACACAATTTATTCTAGGAATCGCATATAAATATCCTGTGGGTCGTTTCACTAAACTTTCTATGACTAAAATGTTCGTAAGTGCAAAATTATGATAGTCTGTAAATATATTGGCCTTTACCTTTATTGAGCTAGGCTGCCTAATTGCAAAGCCTGTTAAAATGCCTTCAATAAATTGTAAATTTTCCATAAATGACTTTGAGTACTTAAATTTAACTTTTAACTTACGAACAGTTTAGTCGTAAGAAGCTTAGTGAAACGGGCCCCAGTTTTCCACAACTAGGAGTAACCCAATGTTTAGGGTTAGTATGGTTAAACTGGTTTATCACAACAAAATATATTTAGATACAATTTATTTTGGGAAACCGGTTTCCCAAAAACAAAGTGTGTCCGAATAATTAGGGTTTTTATGGTAACTGTAATTCATATCTAACAATAATGTTACTTCTCGATTGCATACCATGCAAACATGCCCGGGACTGTTCATATAATTGGACTACAGTTGACCCATTCTAAGCCAGAAACCCTGGGGAACCTCCCAGGATTTCTATTGAGGATGACTATTGCCACTATCAAGAATAAACTAGATATTTTCCTTCAAAATGGAGGGACTTTATGGAAATTAATACGTAAACATTCACCTGCTATGTGTATCGATATACCTATGTCAGCACAAAACATGTAATAATCGTCCATTCCTATATTTTATGTTTTTTATAACATTTTGATAACCATTTTTCTCACGTATTTTTTATTTTATTTTTTCATAAAAATACACGACCTATAACAGTCTCATGCCCAAACACCCTATAAAAACCCTATTATTTATTTAAAAAACTCAATGTTACATGTAGACAAGCATCAATACGTTATTATTCAGACTGTTCATTGAAATGTAGCCATGCGTATGAACTGACATATATATGTACTTTGTTCATTGAACTGTTTGTATATCTTGCGTTTGTACATATACATGTAGCAAAGAGAATAAAAAAACATTTAATAAAAAAGAATAAAGAAGGATGTCTGGTTTAGAGAGAGGTTCTACTGCAAGGTGAAATGGAATCATAAAACATCAATGGTCCGACACAAAATGCAGAATTGTAAGCCGAAAGAACATTATCAACATTGTATAACATAGCTCAGTTACCTAACTAACAGTGAAACCTCCTCTAAAACCGGACCAAGAAAACCTTTGAACCTTTTGAGATTTTCCTTGGTCATTTATCTTCCCGACAGGTGAAAATGTACGTTCACTTCAATGTCCTCGTAAGATTCAAAATGCCCGATTGACTGGAAACCTCTCTAAACCGGACCAAGAAAACCTAAAATGATGAAAAAGTTTCCCTGGTCATTATCTCCGAACATGATAATGTAAAACCGTTCACAACAATGGCTCAATATGGATCGTCCCGATTGACCAGTGGGGACCACCTCCCTTCGTAAACGGACCAAGAAACCTTTGGGATGAGTTTTCCTGGTCATTTACTTCCGACAGTTGAATAATATACGTTCACAGAATGGCATCAATTTTATGATCAAAGTGCCCTTAATTGATAGTTGAGAAAAAAAAAACAAATTTAACCTCTTTCCAAAACCGGACCAATAAACCTTATGGGAAATGTGTTTCCTGGGTCATTATCTCCGAAACAGGTGATTTCAAAAATGTACAATCACGAACAATGCCAATAATGAATTCCTTTTAATTTGCCCTATTTACAAGTGATAAACCTTCTCTAAACCGGAACCAAGAAAAACCATTGAAGATTTTCCTTGGTCATTTTATCTCCGATTAGGGTGAATTAATGTACCGTCCATGGATCTATAGGCACACAACAATTGGCCTCAAGAATGATCAAATTGCCCGAATCGACAGTGAAACATTTGGTCTAAGCCGGAAACGCTCTTGGGAAACTTCTCCTTAAAGAATAGTTTTGGTCAAGTTATTGTATTCTAACCGCGATCTATTTTACCGTGTTTAAAATATATTGCAATTTAACTCTTTGCAATGCTAGGGAAATGTGTGGGCTATAAATTAACTATTCAAAAACAAATAGCAGACGACAATTACCATAATATTTTGTCTTTATTATTTCTCAATATAAATAGTCGTAAATAAGGTCTTATGGGAATTTCATTAAAGAATAGCGTCCTAGGAACGCAAATTCTAATGCAAAATTACCCAAGACATATTTGGAGAGAAATAAGAACTTACTAAAAATATGTTTGGAAGTTAATTTTTCACCGCGATATTTTACAGTGGGTTAATATAATTGCATTTAACTCTGTGCAATGCTTTGGAAAAATGTGTGGGCCTATTAAATTAGTTTCCAAAAATTAAGGCAGACGACATTCATAAAATGTATCTTTTATTTCTCCAATATAAATATCGAAAAATTAAGGTCTTGGAATTTCATTAGAATTTTGCCGTCCGGAGGACGCAATTCTAATGAAATTGCAAGACCATATTTGGAGAGAAAAAAGAAACTTACTAAAAATATGTTGGAAGTTATTTTCCAATACCGCTATCAAACTTAAAGAGCTGATAGTTAACTGTGTTCCATTAATTGTTCCAATTGGGTTGAAAATCAACGTCCACACAATTATTTGAGGCTTTTGCATGTAACCATTTGCAAAAAGGTTCATCGTCAACAAAGAAAAGCACAGTTCAAAGTTCCAATTCCTAAATTTTGCATTGTATTTAAGGTTTATATTATTTTTATATTCGTTAAAATTATTGAATCATCGTAAGCATCTCACACTCGACAACTGTAATTTGACATTTCCCAAAGATCCAATACTTTATATAGCATTGGCATAATGGCAAAATGGTCGGTCAATAACTTTCAACGCTGAATTATACTACTTTGTAAAGTTAGATTAAAGTTTATTTGATTCATTGGTGTTTAACAAAGCCTATCCAACAGATAAGGTAATTTAAAAGGTACATGGCCCACGTAGCAGGTTGCACTGTACTACTACTTTGCAGTTTTCTGTCATGGTCTTATATGAGCCAATTGTTGACTACCCCAACTAACGAGCTTTATTTATTTAATTACGGCGAGTGTGAATTGGTGTTAAAATCGCATTTTCTTAATAATGCCGCGACCATAAAAGGGTATTTTATCCGACCTCGTGCTATTTTTACCAATACGCTTCACGTGACACCGGTCAAATCATATCACCATCTTTGACATTCGCAGTTGAAGTATCTGGAAGTTGAGAAGGAAAAATCTCTTGTTCGAGTCCAAATCTAAAAGTTCTCCACGTTAATCTCATTTCCATTTGGTGGATTCTGGTCGCCAATTTAATAAACCACTCTCTCTCTGTAACTGCCTGTCCCTCAGACATTTCGCCTTTTTTTGGCCCGAACGCCGTTTCAATACAAATTTCCATCCTGGACGTTTCGTCATGTTGAATTTTTATTATTGTTTACATATTGGGAAGCCTACTGGCGCGATTAGTAGTAACTGCGCATGCCGCACCGCAATCCGTGATGTTGAAAGTCCGTCGGTCCCCGCGCCATTAATAAAATAGACCTGTTCACCATTCCGCCCCGCGTTCGCTAACAGTAAATTGATAATTAATGAAATGATTATATTTGTATAGCGGGCCCACTCTAATTTTTTAGAACTGGTGGAATAGTTGAATATAAATTATACACATTATTAAATTCCCATAAAAACATTTTTTGGTGCCTACGTGCGTGGGGCATGTACCTTTAAGGCCAGGAGCCAACAGTTACGATCCTGTATTTACATTTGGTGGGGGGGTGGAAATCTCAAAAGAAATCAGAAAACAGAATAATTTATACATTCGAAAAAAACAAAAAGCTAGGTGTCCCATACCAACAGTCCCACAGTCACTTAGGCTGCATGCCCCTAGAATGTAAATAGGATTTTAATCCCGTCCAACACGGTTGCGTATGTGCCGTGAAACCAACGGTGTCGTGAAACATTTTTGATAATCCACGTCAATAACTAAATTTTTTGGCATTTTATTTACAGCCATTTGTAAGGTGAGCCTTTATGGTTCTTGGAAAAAAAAAAAGTCAACAATAAAGACTGGATAAATAGAATAGTAGGTTTAGTGCCGTGAAAGTAAAAGGAAATATCTGGTCAAAAAACGCGCATCAACTACACCTAAATAAAAAGGGTAAAAACTCAGGACCCGGCTTAAACGGGATGTGCTCGTCAAGAGCCTCGCCCAATTCCCGTTTCCCCGAAGCCATTCGCCAGTGAGTGAGTGAGTGAGTGAAATAGGGTTTAAACGTCCCGCTTTTCTGACACAGAGGTAACAAGCCTCAGGAGTCTAAACACGCGAGACGGGTCCAACTGGGGTCGTGTCCCGTAATCCAACCTTCTGAGGGGGGTAAATCCCCGGGGGGGGGGGTTGGTTTGTGAAAACTACCGAACTTCAATATTTACAATCAAAATATATAGTTCAGTCCCTGAAAATTAGAACAACCATGATCTGGTGCCCTAGGCCCCTCGCCACACCAGCATCATTTATCCCATCCCCTAAAAGTAATAGGATTAGCGCTAATCTTACTTTTATATATGGGGCATAGCCTGACTCAACTCTCACATACAAGAAAGCCAAAAATGTACATGAGGGCCAAATCCGGTATAGTGGGTTCCGGAAAGTATGAACCCAATCGTTAAGCCAGTTTAGTCGCCTTTTACGACAAGCAATGGCTACTGCAGCACTATTCTCAGGATCAGTTGATCCCGCCCCGGTGCCTGCACGGGGCAGCTGAGCCTTGCCAGATATTTTTTCCCATTCACGGCACTAACCTACTATTCTCTATAAGAATAATCGCATTACTAATATAAGTATAACCAGATTCAACTCTCAAATACTAGAATGCCAAAGACGTACCCGAGGGCCAAACCAGGTATACGGTCGGGATTCCGGAAAGGATGAATACCGGTCGTTAAATTACCCATCATATGCTCCCAACCAACCACCACAAAAGTTAGATGAAATGTAAATAATGTACACAAGGTGATGAAACTCACTGGCAAAAACCAGTAGCCTATTTCATCAACATTGCAAAGTGTACATTTATATATATATATACTTTGAGGGAGAAATTTTCAATTTCAGGATAAATTTATTAATTTTTATTATACTGAATTTATTACATTATCACAGCCATTTTGGCTGTGATAATGTAATAACTTCAGTATAATAATTCTGCATATTTTTAATCATCAAATATATGCAGTCGTTAGTTCTATATGAAATAATGCATTTCGGGAAAAATAAATGATTACTCCCTCAAAGTATACTTTGCAATTTTGATGAAATAGGCTACTGGTGGGTAGTGTGGAAAAGTTAAAACAAATGTAGTTTCCTGGTTATTTTAATGTAATAATAATTACTAATACATTTCTAACATTTTTCTGAGGGACGAACATCAATATATAATATTTCAAGTATCCGTAACTATACTTAAGAGACAAATGGCACAATACACGCACACACACACACGCACACACACATGTAACAGTAAAATCTCTGACTAGAACAACAGATTTTGATGGACATGTGTTTCATATACATATAATTATATTCTAGCGTGTCTAGTGCCCTGTATGAGCACAGTATAACTATATACATCCAAATGGAATGTACAATAAAACCTGGTCACAATGGCTTCGGGAGCTCTCAGAGGCAACACAGCATTTCTGTCCGTTTCGAGAAATCTGCCCAAACATTACAGCTGTATAAATAATGTACTTTTTTTTTTTTTCGATAATATTAAATTATAGCAAAATTTAAGAATGAGTTGAGAATTCTTTTTATTTTGTGAAATGTGGTCCAATATTAAATTTTAATACGAAAACAAATTCCCCATGGACAACTAAACAGAGTAACTCCAAAATGTAACTGCGGCCCGCATGTTGCACCCACTGAGGCTTTGATAGTATACCGAAAAAATTTAACCAAAAAATTTAACCGGACACACGTACATACGCCATTTGTTTTTTAATATGTTAATGTAATTTCCAATAACCTCCGAAGGGAAGCACATTTAATACACATGTTTTAAAGTCACTCTTTTTATTAAATTTTCGACCATATGGTCGAAAATTTAATAAAAAGAGTGACTTTAAAACAATATGTTAATGTATTGGTAAATGCTGCAGATTCTGAGCCATCTCATCAGGATATAGTGTTTGCAAATTTGGTTTTATAGTCTGTAGGCGATAACTCTCATCATTAAAATATTTAGTGATAAGCAATGTTTTAGCGATACATCGTTTTTCTGTACTGATTTCTAGTGAACCTACAAATACTATACTCTTTATACAAAGTTTAGTGGATGGCCCCTGGAATTCAGGATTCACCGACAATGAGAATGGATTTAATTAGAAGACAAACGACAGTATAATGTAGTACTAATCGGATCGGCCATTAATCTGTGAACTTCCGGTTTGGATTCCTCCCGAATAAAGTGGTCCTCATTTCTGGTACCATCTGTAAACAGAATAGAGAGTGATTGATTGATTGGGGTTTTATGTTCGGTCAACAGCAAGGTCATAGACAGGGAATAGAGAGTGCAAATTCACTCCTTTCCAGGTTATAACAGAATGATTGAATTGTACATTAATGAACAATGCAATGGCAACAAGGGCATCGTTATCACTAAGCTAATCCCCTCGCTGGTAGCCTTGATAACAAAACAAATAATATTTTTTAAACATTTTTGCATTACAAACAAGGTGAACACAAGTCCTCAGTGACCTTGACCTTGAGCGATCAGACGTGGGTCATATGCAAAACAAAGCACCATCACTAGACACACATTGTGGCCAAATATTATCAAAATCAGTGAAGGGGTTCACAAGGTATTGAAAAGTTACAGGTGTTACTAACGCACGCACGTACGTACGTACACACAGACTAGCACTATATCCCCTCTTGCCTATCGGGGAGGGGATAATTAATGCATCAAAGTGAAATTTATCAGAATACACACTCGTCTAACATGCCTTAATCTCTGTACCAGCCTGTGTAAATGAGCTTAGCTTGGTCTACAGATCAGTCCAGGTTACAGAGTTTAGAAAATCACCAGTAACTTCCCTTAGAACTACTTCGAGGGACCCGTTTCACTAAACTTTGTACGACTAAAATGTTCGTAAGTGCAACTTTAGGATCGTCTGGAAATATTCAATTAATGGATTTACATTTATTGAGCATAGGCTGCAAATGCAGCCTATGCTCAATAAATGTAAATCCAATAATTGTTTACAAGAAAACATTGTTAATGTGAAATTTACAGACTATCATAATTTTGCACTTACAAACATTTTACTTGTATGAAGCTTTAATAGTGAAACAGCCTCCTGGGCATCATCTATGTTAGAATTTACAGAATTTGTCGTATTGACGTCAAGCAACGTGACGTGAAACTGACTTATTCCACCAATGCGACTTGCCAATGAAGTCACAGAAATTGTTCTAAGTGAGGTTACTTATTTGCCCAAGTTAGATATAAGACCAGTCTGCAGTATTTTCCTACCTGTTCACTGATCATGTCCAGTCGACTCTCCAGCGTGTTGGAGATGACAAACTTGTAACCCTGGGCCACCAGCTCCACACCACCGCTACTGTAACACGACGAGCAAACATGAAGGTAACAGATCGTTATCAAAATAGTGATCCTTTGGGGCATTTTGACCTTTGATATTTGAGACATGCCATGTGATTGCATACCAAAGAACAAGTGCGATGTCATGAAAAATATTTCCATTTACAGACTAGATGTCCGGCGGCCCGCATGTCGCGCCCGCCGAGTCTGTGATAATATACCGAAAATATTTAACCAAAAACTTTAACCAATAACGCAAACTCTGACGCACATCGGACGGATGTATGGATGTATGTATGCCAATGTGCGACTATGTCACGCTGTCCACAAGCGGGTGCGACAAAAATAACACAGTTTCTGTAAATGTATTTCATAAACTAGATGGCCGCGGCCTGCATGTCGCGCCTTGTGGCGAGGCATGGACACTAAAAAAAAAGATATAGTATAACGAAAAACTTTAACGAAAAACTTTAACCAAACAACTTAACCAAAAACTTCAAAGTACCATAATTTGACCTTGACATTGGGCACAGGGGCCGCACGGGAGGGGGGTAGAATGAAAATATAGATGATGATAAACACCCATGTGAAGTTTCAAGGTAATGGGCAAAGCAATTGCAGAGACATAGTATAACAAAAAACTTTAACCAAAAAACTTAACCAAAAACTTTAACCAAAAAATTAACCAAAAACTTCAAAGTAATTTGACCTTGACATTGGGCACAGGGGCCGCACGGGAGGGGGGTAGAATGAAAATATAGATGATGATAAACACCCATGTGAAGTTTCAAGGTAATGGGCAAAGCAGTTGCAGAGATATAGTATAACAAAAAACTTTAACCAAAAAACTTAACCAAAAACTTTAACCAAAGAACTCAACCAAAAACTTTAACCAAAATTAATTTTGGTGAATTCGGCTACGGGTATTAAATAAAGTCCTGTGTTCTAACCTCAAGACCACAACCCATCACTACATGTAAAGGAAACGGACATGTACAATGGTGTCGGCTAATTCTGCGCAGCTAAAGCTTTCCAAACAAATTTATATGTCATTACCATCCCCATATTCAGTCAAAATTTCCTGAAAATTTAACGCAGTTCAAAGACGTCTGTGCAGGTAAAACGTCATAACGTTCTGACGTCAGTAAGTGATGTCAATTGTGGGATGTATGACATCACATGCATGTTTGCAACGTCGCATTTGTTTCTGCTAATGCTGTTGCATCTGGTAGTGTAAACAAAATGGCGAACAGCATACTAGATCAGCATAGCAAAATTGGTATTAAACTTGAAGCAGAACTATCCAGTGACATCATGGCAGGTTAGTTTCTTAGTGGAATAGTTAATTTAGCAAATAAGACAGCTATTCCATCAGCAGGGTCTGAGGATTTTACACATTTTTACTATAATTATACGGAATAACTTTTTACCAAACTGTGATAAAATTGTGCAATTAATCAGTTTGTTTATTCCGAAATCCACATATTTTATTATGACGTACGCAAGGCTAAATTTGACGTGAATTGCGCATTAGCCGATGCGCAGAATTAGCCGAAATGACAGTACATTTCATCAGGTTAACAACAGCTGATTCAACAAGATATTCCAATGTTTGTTTGAAGGCCAAATTCAAAGATTTGTCACATACTTCATGATCATGATGTGATCAAAATTCAAGGACCAAGAGTCCTGTTGTGAAATAGAGGATCTTACATGAGTGATGATTTAATAATGATATTTTTTAAACGTGTTTACTAATTTCATAATCTTACAGCTGATGTGCGACCAGTGTAGATTCAGATCAGCCTGTGCATCCGCACAGGCTGATCAGAATCTGCACTGTTCGCCATTCAACAGGCAATACCCTCAGGACATGTCATTTGATTTAAACAATATTTTATTTCATTTCATCATGTAGGTGAACATACATACATACATAACTCGATGGTAGGATACAAAGAGTAACGACATATAATTGTAACGACGGCTTACATGTTGGCGGGCAGATAGTGTTCCATATCCACGGTGATTTTGACGTCCTTCTTTCCCTGGGTGGCGTTCCTGTAGGCTTCCACTGCGGACGGCCACGCATCCTACAAGTCATTAAATAGAGGATCATACACGAGTGATGATTTAATACGGTATTTATTAACACTTACACCGCTATCTTCTGCTGTTTATTTTCTATTTTCCATTTTTAGCATCAAAAACATGCTTTGACAGCACTTTCAAATAATTTACAACATGCTTTGACAGCACTTCAGAATCATTTCCATTGGAAATGATTCTAAAGTGCTGTCAAACCATGTTCTTATTGAGAAATAAGGCCAGATATAAAAAAGTAACAGCAGACGATAATTGTTGTGTGTAGCGGTCTAAGGGTTAAACAAGATTACTGATTTCTTAAGATCTATTTATAGAATTTTATCACTTTGGCAGTTGGTCCAATCATCACAGAGTAATGTAGATATCTCCAATGACATGGCACAAATCTAAATAATTTGTTTATGGAAATCACTAGAAGAGGTACACATTTCACTAAACTTCGCTGGTCGGCAAACATAGTAAGGCCCCTTTTCTTACGAGCTGGACGACATACTTACTTGCACAACATCCACATCCTGCTCCCGACAACGAATCGTCACGCTCTTCTCAAGCAGTTGGAACAAACCCTACAACAAACAATGCCACAGTGGTTGCCATGGTAACTGGACAAATTATATAAGTGCTGGTATCTACGTTCAGCATGAACATTACAATGAAAACATGAAAATAAAAACCGATGGATTCATCGTTAAGATACATATACCCTCCTATCTTCCAGACAGCATTGTGAAGATGGTAAGGGTGACCTTGTCTTAAACAGTGTCATGGTTTGGTGGTTTTCATAAAATTTCATTTTTATTGTCCATTCAACAGCAAGATGATGCATACAGGAATGTACGGTATGTGGTGAGTATTGTACAGGCACACTGAAATTAAAATAGCTTCCCGAACTAACTAAATTTTCCAGGTACAGTGCCAGGTACTCTTACTTATAAAATCACTGTCAAGGTAACCTCAGGGTATGAATCCCGCTAAGGATGGATTCAGTTAAGAGACGTGTACCTCCAAACCTTCCACAGGCTCCAGCACTTATTGGCACAATGAATAGAACAAGAGTTGTCAGAAGACAACGAAGCTCGCCTGTTGGCCGCCTTCACTCAAACTTGGCACAGTTGTATAAAAAAACATGAATATTATATAACTTGACCTTGGGTTAAGGGGTGTGCGGTGGACCTTGACATTGGGGTCAGTGGTGGAAGGTGGTGTGGATTTTCTATAGCATGATATAGCATATTAAGATGAATGCATGTATGAAATATCAATGCGCTCCCTGAAAACAGAAGTAAAACAAAATTTAACCCAACGTTATGTTTATGAATGCACTAAGTTGGTGATTTTCTACAGCATGATAGCTATTCACATGAGGAATGCATGTATGAATGTGCTAAGTTTGTGACCTTGCTTGGATTTGCTGTAGCACAATAGAGGATCATCAGATGAATGCATTTACCCCAATGTTAAGTTTATGAACATACTAAGTTTGTGGCCTTGACCTTGTGGTAAGGGTTGGGTGGTGGGTTGTGGATTTGCTACAGCATCATAGAGGGTCATCTGAGGAAAGCATGTATGAAATATCAAGGCGTTCCATGAAAGAAAAAAGATGTTATAAGACATTTACCCCAACGTTAGGTTTATGAATGTGCTAAGTTTGTGACCTTGACCCTGGAATAAGGGGTGGGCGGTGGGTCATGGATTTGCTATAGCACGATAGAGTATCATCAGATGAATGCATGCATGAAATATCAAGGCGTTCCATGAAAGGAAACAGAAGTTATAAGACATTTACCCCAATGTTAAGTTTGTGGACGCCGACGGGGGTATGCCATAAGCTCTTCTGCACTTCGTACAGGCGAGCTAAAAGTGTGGCTGTGACTGGATAAATGGAGTATAGGTGTTATGACCAGTGAGATTCAGATCAGTGTGTGCATCAGGATCTGCACTGTTCACCATTCCATGAATGAACCACCATCAAGCAACACAGATCATTACAAGGCTACAGGAGTGTGCTATTTGATCAGGAGCTACACTGGTCACAAATCCCAAAAGCCCCATTTCTCATGTCACAGCCACAAATGTTGTAATGATCTACACTCCACTTTTTCAGGTAATTATTTATTTTCCATAAATAACAGTCAGGCACGTCGCCAGGTGAGACCTGAAAGCCGGGCTTCCAGCTAAGTTTGTTTTTCATTTCAGGCCGGGTCAATGGGTTTAGTAATAAATCCCATATATTACCTGTACAAGTACATGTACATCATGTTCAAATACATGTACACATGGGAGGGGGGGGGGGGGGGTGGGGGGGGGGGGGGGTTGGGGGGGGGAATCCCAAAATCAGAACTGATTCTCGCCACACCAGAATCACTTGCAGCAGATATGGATATACATGTATTGGATATCATAATTATATTACATGTATATTATAATTATTCTTGTTTTTGTTATAAAATCACATATTAAATTTTGAACGGTAACTCTTGCAATCTACTACGGACGGTAGGGAGTAGATTGCAATAGTTACCATTCGCAACTAATTAAATTTGACAAATATTTGCCCAAAAAAACCCGTAGAATGCAAGATATTGCATATAAGTCTTGACAATTTTCGGACCCCTAACTGCCTCGCTTGCTTTAAAATTGGATCCCACACACAACTGGGCTTCCACATCAGCCAGGCCTGGCGACGTCCCCGACAGTGAAAAATCACTATTTACTTCTGCAGGAGCTCTGATTTTGTTGTCTTTCGACATCATTGAAGGAAATTATTGCCTTTTCCCCAAATCAATACGTGACTGGAAAAATGGGGCTTATGGAATTTGCGACCAGTGTAGATCAAATAGTACACTCCTATCGCCGGATAACTAACTATTTTACTTGTTAGCAGCATGACAGGTGTTTCATTAATGTAATGGCGAACAGTGCAGATCCTGATCAGCCTGTGCGGATGCACAGGCTGATCTGAATCTACACTGGTCGTAAAACCCATAAGCGCCATTTCTCGAGTCACAGCCACATATCAGCAAACATTTATGATGTGACACGCGAGGTAAGTAAGGGCAGAGACCATACCTGGGCAATGAGGCCTTCAAGCAGCTTCATGTACTTGTTTCTGTCCTTGCTGATTTTCGCCAGCTGTCTGCGGCCATCCTCGATCAGACTCTGTCAGAGGAAAAAATGTGAAAGGGTTTAACATCCCAGCAACAGCTAAGGTCATATAGAGGTCAAGTCTATTCTGAACAAGAATTCCGCGGAATCAAATGTCTCGCCTTGTTCCGCCTTGGGGTCTTGACCCTGGGGCCCCGAGAATAGTCCTATATTCATCTACATATCATAGTAAAGGTATGTATAAAGTTTGCTGACTGTAGCTGATAAGGTGTTGAAGTAATGACCGTAACACGAAAACTTAACATTGAATGATGACGCTGCCGCTGCCGCCGCCGCCGACTCCGGAAAAGCAAAGCCTACATGTATGTCTCGCTTTCCGCTTTCGCGGGAGAGACAAAAACTAGTGGGATGGAAATACTATGGAAGTATGTGTTGATGCCTAAAGCGGGGATAGAATCCATGACCTCCTGTACAGGGGGCCGTTTCACTAAAGTTTGTACGACTAAAATGTTCAAAATTATGATAGTCTGTAAATTTCACATTAACAAAGTTTTCTTGTAAACAATTATTGGATTTACATTTATTGAGCATAGACATACTTTACAATCTGTCGAAAATATTATTTTTTCAGGTGACGCAGTTAATTACTGTCTGTTTCACGAAACATGCCCAAATTTTACGGCCATGTAAACAATGCAAAAACATCTCAAAATTTAAGAATGAGCCTTCTTTTTATTTCTTGAAATTTGGTCACATATTGATTTTACTAAGATAAATTGATTTCTCTATGGGAATTTAACATGGGGGAAAAGGAGGTGGAGTAGCTGAGGGAGACGTCTAAAAACAAAAAGAAATGGAAATTGCTTCCGAAACCTGGCTAGATAGCTTGGAAATGATTTAACTAAGAAAACAAAAGTTAAATTTTGAAAATCGGTCCACTATTTCTGAAATTAGAAAATAATTCCCATGTTAAATCCCCATAGACATCTTCACTCTGTATAGACCAAGATGTCTATAGGGATTTAACATGGGGAAATTGTATTTATCTAAAAAAAATTGTCGCCTGCTGTTTATTTTCTATTTTCCATTTTTAGCATCAAAAACATGCGTTCACTTTAGAATAATTTACAACATGCTTTGACAGCACTTCAGAATCATTTCCAATGGAAATGATTCTGAAGTGCTGTCAAACCATGTTTTTACTGACAAATAAGGCAAGATATAAAAGCAACAGCAGATGACAATTGTTGTGAGTAGCGGTCTAAGGGTTAACATTGTTTTCTTGTAGATAATTATTGGATTTACATTTATTGAGCATGCAGCCTATGCTCAATAAATGTAAATCCATAAATTGAAATTTACAGACGATCTTAAATTTGCACTTACGAACATTTTAGTCGTAAGAAGTTCAGTGAAACGGGCTCCAGAAGTCTATGAGATATTTGTATATGAGAGGTTCTACTATCTGTTTCACAAAACCTGCCCAACTTTTACGGCTATATAAACAATGCAAAATCTTTTGTTTTTGCTAATATGAAGTTTTATCAACCTTTAAGAGTGAGCATTCATTTTTATTTCGTCAACATTGGTCTAATATGGATTTTATTGCGAAAAAACAATTTCCCCATGTTAAGTCCCCATAGACTATGGGGATTTAACATGGGGAATGTTTTCAGAAATAGTGGACCGATTTTCAAAATTAAACTTTTGTTTTCTTAGATAGATCATTTTAAAACTATCTAGCCAGATTTCGGAGTCATTTTCCATTTTGTTTTTGTTTTTTGGGTCCTCCCACAGCTCCTCTGCCTCTTTTTCCCGAATGTTAGGCTGATCTGGATCTACATTGGTCGCAAAGCCCATAAGCCCCATTTCTTCAGTCACAGCCACATTTTAACAACTTACAATGCTGAATTCAATTTTGTCGTCAGCTGCATATATTTTTATTTCCCAAATTCTAAGGGTTACACAATACAATATCAACTTGCAGAAAAGGTAGATGCAGCAAATAATGTGAATATATCGATTCTAAATGATAGGCCTACATTATATTTTGACACATGAAGTGAAACGATGCATATTCGGCAGATGATCATAATGGCGCAACAGAGTGACAGCCTGGGCCCGGTTGCTCAAAACCTCTGTTAGCTTAACAGACTGTTAAATCCTTAAGGATTTAACAGTCTGTTAAGCTAACAGAGGTTTTGAGTAACTGGGTCCAGATGTAAAATGTACAAGGTGAATATTTAAATATCTGTTACAACGATTAGTCCAATAAAGTGGAACACTGTAGATTAGTCCAATAAAGTGGAACACTGTAGATTAGTCCAATAAAGTGGAACACTGTAGACTAGAGCCTGTTGGTGTTACACTGTTTATAAAGAGTTCGGGTCTGTTTTCTCATGGAATATGATGTGTATTGTTTGTTTGTTGGGGTTTAACGGCCTATCAACAGCTAAGGTCATTTAAGGCCGGGTCAATGGGTTTAGTACTAAATCCCATATATTACCTGTACAAGTACATGTACATGTTCCAGTACATGTACAAATGGGGAGAAAATCCCAAAATCAGAACTGAATATTTACAATACAAAAACTATATATTCAGCCCTGAAATCAGAATACCGGTAATCTTGATCTGATGCCAGGTCCTCGCCACACCAGAATCACTTGGCCCCCTCCCAAAAGCAGTAGGATCAGTAATAATCTTACTATTTTTATAGTGGGCAATAACCCAATTCAACTCACAGGTAACAAAAGAGCCAAAGATAAAAATGTACCCGAGGGCCAAATCGTGATTCATATAAGGAGGAATCCCATCCGTTAATTTACACCATCGCATTCGCCCGACCAATCACCCACGAATATGTTGTGTAAGTCAATTTTGTCACTCCGCTTCAAAATGAAGCCGATTGGTTGATAAAGCCTGAGCTGTTTCCAGGGTTTTCCAATTAAACCATTTGACTTTGAGGAAAATACATGTTCTAACTTGAAGAACATGATCTAGGAGTTTGATTATCACAGGCCTACTTGGAACCACGATTATGTGACTGTTTGATTATCACAGGCCTACTTGGAACCACGATTATGTGACTGTTTGATTATCACAGGCCTACTTGGAACCACGATTATGTGACTGGTTATTGATTATCACAGGCCTACTTGGAACCACGATTATGTGACTGTTTGATTATCACAGGCCTACTTGGAACCACGATTATGTGACTGTTTGCTTGTTTGAAGCAGCACTCAATCAAATCACAGATCTCCAGATAAGCTGCGTATTTTGCTTAAATAAGTAGCGAGTATCAAAAAGCAATAACAATTTTGTGGTACCTTTATCATGCCCTAGAAGACAATAAACAGACCACAAATATAGCATATTTTTCTTATTTTCCATGAAAACAGATCTTGGTATTTCATCAGAATTGTCTCCAAGGAGACAATTCTAATGAAATGCCAAGACATGTTTTCATTTCGAAGCAAACTATTCAATAATTGCTGTCTGTTTATGTGCAAACAGTAATGTGATTTTATTTTACCCAATTTACATTTTGAAATACCCAATTGCTTCAGAAATGATGGAGTGAAAATACTCAATTACTAATTCCTTATCTGGAGCCCTGAAATCATATCTCCAGACCATGTGCACATAGAAGGGGAAAACAATGAAGTACCTTTAAGTGGTCCTCTCGATTCTTCAAAACCTTCAGTCGAGCCTGGTTCAACAAGTTTGAATTTTGACTGAAAAAAAAAAAATAGAACACATACACAATGTACATCATAACATGCATGAGTGTGCAGTATCACTCGGTAAGAGGAATATTATTATAGGAATGAATGGCCTTTTTGTGGAATTTATCGGGGTATGAACTTGGAACAGTCATGGGAATACTGGACGAAGGCCTCGTCCAGTATTCCCGCGACTTTTCCAAGTTTATATCCCCGATAAATTCAACAAAAAGGCCATTCATTCCTTATAATTCCAGCATTTGAAATAAATTCATCAAGAAAATGTGTTTATTATCCGTTTTCTTAATAACTATTTTAACTGCGCCTCACGGTTACGGAAAATATTTCGGGGTGGGAGTTTACTGGGATATAAATTTTGGACAGAGACTTGCTACGGGCCAATCAAATGTTAGGGAATTGAGTAAATATTTTTGTGCTGGAATTATAAGTACATTAGCGAAATGTGTGTGAATGAATGAAGGTGTTTTTAAATTTGAGACAAGCCATGTGATTTTGTACCTAAGAAGATGTGTGATTATCATGAAAAACATTATTTTACAGAAACTGCAATATTTTCTGTAAATGATGACGAAATGGGACAACATATTCATAGCAAATGTGGAATTCCCATTCCGCTTTTGCTCTGAAAATTTTGTCAATTTTCGACGTCATTTATAGACAAGAAACGAGGTAAAGCTCCCAGGTTTTTTCCAAGCATAGACACATAGATAACATAATTATACCCACTTTTTGTAGACTAGATGGCCGTGGCCTGCATGTCGTGCCTTGGGGCGAGGCATGGCATAGATATAGTAGATGGAAAAACTTTAACAAAAAACTTTAACCAGACACACGGACGTACGGACGGATGTATGCCAAAATGTCGACGATATCGCGCTGACAATGATGATAAACACCCATGTGACGTATCAAGGTAATGGGTGAAGCAGTTGCAGAGATATAGTACACGAAAAAACTTTAACAAAAAAATTCAAAGTAATTTGACCTTGACATTGGGCATAGGGGCCGCACGGTTGGGGGGTAGAATAAAAATATGGATGATGATAAACACCCATGTGAAGTTTCAAGGTAATGGGCGAAGCAGTTGCAGAGATATAGTATAACGAAAAACTTTAACCAGACGTACGTTAAAAAGTTAACGTTGAAAATGGCTAAGTCAATTACGTAGAAATAATAGGTGAAGGTAAACAAAATGGTCACATGTTGGATAGTTGTATGTGGTAGGCACCCCTTGGTTATGAAGCTGTGAAACTTTGGTGGTCCTAGGTGGTACAGTACCAAAGAAATGGACTTAAACACGAAAACTTAACATTGTAAACGCGAAAACTTAACATTGAAAATGGCTAAGTCGACTGCGCGGAAAAAATGGGTGAAGTTAAAAAAAAAAGTAACATGTTGGATAGTGATATGTGGGTGGGCAACCCCTTGATTATGAAGCTGTGAAAGTTTGGTGGTCCTAGGTGGTACAGTACCAAAGAAATGGACTTAAACACGAAAACTTAACATTGAAAACGCGAAAACTTAACATTGAAAATGGCTAAGTCGATTGCGCGGAAAAAATGGGTCAAGTTAAAAAAAAAGGTAACATATTGGATAGTGATATGTGGTGGGCACCCCTTGATTATGAAGCTGTGAAAGTTTGGTGGTCCTAGGTGGTACAGTAAGAAAGAAATGGACTCAAACACGAAAACTTAACATTGATTGTGGACGCTGCCCGCCGCCCGCCCGGCTTTCGCCAATCCAATAGCCGGGATTTTTTTTCAAAAAACCTGGCTAAAAATGTAATAAATTTTTTAAATATTTTTCGTGAGATACCATGCATCTTCATAGGTACAAAATTCATATGCTTTGTCTTATATGAGCACTTACATTTTCTTCTGTAATTCCACCTGCTTCTCCTTACGTTCGTAGAACTCCATGATCTTGACCCGCTGTGCTGCACCAATCGACCTTTCTCAATGTTAAACTCCTCCTCCGCCTGTCACAGAAATAACAGCTATACAGAGTAAGTATCTTATAGTTAAGGGTGGGAATTCACCTTCCATACCAAGACACGCAAGTCCAAAAAAGGCCTAATTTGGAAGTGTTAACTCTTAGACCGCTACACACAACAATTGTCGTCTGCTGTTGCTTTTATATCTTTCCTTATTTCTCAATAAAAACATGGTTTGACAGCACTTCAGAATCATTCCCGGGTCACCCGGGGATCAAATCAAAATAAACTTTGCGCATCTACTCATTATAAGGAAGCTACATACCAAGTGTCCAGTCTGTAGCTAGTACAGCGGTTTAAAAGCTTTAGGACTTACAAGGTAAGATCACCAAATTAGAAGAAAAATAGGAGATAATAAATGACCAAGGGTCGAATCAAAAATCAAAATAAACTTTGACATCTACTCATCATAAGGAAGCTACATACCAAGTTTCAGGTATGTAGCTAGTACGGTTTAAAAGTTTTACGACTCACAAGGTTGGTGACGGACGAACAGAAGGACGGAAAAGAGTAACACTAAATGCCCCCTCCACTACTTTAAAGTAAGCTTTAACAAACACGAGATAGCCGCAGGCCTCATGTCGAGCCCGCCAAGGCATTCGATGGTCTCAGAGTGTATTCATTTGAAGTTTGATGCCCAATAAGCATACAAAGTTTCAAGCAAATCTGACTGACGGTTACAGAGATAGTAGGTATGTGAAAACTTTAACACAAACTTCTAAGTCATTTGACCTTGACATAGGGGCACAGGGGCCGCATGAGTGGGCCACAGAATGAACATATGGATGATGACTAATAAGCATATGAAGTTTCAAGTCAATGTGACTTAGGACTGCAGAGATATAAGGTATTTAAAAACTTTAACGCAGATTTCTGAAGCAAACTTCTAAGTCATTTGACCTTGACCTTGGGCACAGGGGCCGCATGAGTGGGATACAGCACGAATATATGGATCATGACTAATAAGCATATGAAGTTTCAAGTCAATGTGACTTAGGACTGCACAGATATAAGGTATTTAAAAACTTTAACGCTGATTTCGGAACGCAAACTTCTAAGTCATTTGACCCTGAGCCTGGACACAGGGGCCGCATGAGTGGGATACAGCATGAATATATGGATTGTGAATAATAAGCATATGAAGTTTCAAGTCAATGTGACTTAGGACTGCACAGATATAAGGTATTTAAAAACTTTAATGCAGATTTCGGAACGCAAACTTCCAAGTCATTTTACCTTGACCTTGGACACAGGGGCCGCATGAGTGGGATACAGCATGAATATATGGATCATAACTAATAAGCATATGAAATTTCAAGTCAATGTGACTTTGGACTGCAGAGATATAAGGTATTTAAAAACTTTAACGCAAATTTCAGATGGACGGACGGATGTATGAAGTTTCATGTTTATATATATATATATATATATATATATATATATATATATATATATATCAAGCAGTCACAGAGATATCGCAATTTGAAAAACTTTAACGTAAAACTTTAACAAAAAGTTTAGTCATCTGACCTTGACCTTGGGCAGCATGGGTAGGGTTACAATGAAAATATGGATGGTGATCTATGTGTATATGAAGTTTCAAGTTGATATCCCAAGCAGTCACAGAGATATAACAAACTGAAAAACTTTAACGTAAAACTCAGACGGCCAAAGCGGTAACTAATGCTCCCGGAAATATTTTTTTTCAGGAAGCGTAAATATTATGAAGTTAAATTACAAGACTTGTGGATCATACCTTGGCATCTATTTCTTCCGCTTTTTCATTTGCCTCCTGTTCTATAAAGGCCATCATATGCTTGATCTGAAATACAGTAGTGGAGTGACTGATTCGCTATTCTGCAGAGGAAGCCTATGAGTGGAATTGTAACTCTGGCTACGGACGGTACGGGAGTACATGTAGATTGCAAGAGTTACTGTCATTTCGGCTAATTCTGCACATCGGCTACTGCACAATTAACGTCAAATTTAGCCTTGCATACATCATAATAAAATGTGTGGATTTCGGAATAAACATGATAAACAAGCTGATTAATTGTTACACTGTGGCACAATATTCTCACATTCAGATAGTTTGGTAAAAAGTTATTTAGAATATAGTCAACATGTGTTAAAGTCTTATTTACGAAATTAACAGTTCAGCTATGAAACTAACCTGTCAAAATGTCACTGGATAGTTCTGCTTCAAGTTTAATACTAATTTTTCTAAGCTGATCCAGTATGCTATTCACCATTTTTGTTTACACTACCAGATGCGTAGCATTATCAGAAAAACATACATCACACAATTTACACCACTTACTGGCGTCAGAACATTAAGAAATTTTACCTGCACAGACTTCTTTGAACTGTATTGAATATTCAGAAGTCCGACTGAATATGGGGATGTTCATGACATTTAAATTTGTTTGGAAAGCCTTAAGTGTGCAGAATTAACTGACACCATAATTTGTACTGTTCGCAACTAATATCATATGTGAATATTATATAACAAGAATTCCGCAGAATCAAATGTCTCACCTTGTTCTGCCTTGACCTTGACCATGGGGCCTTGACCTTGACCCTGGGGGCCCGAGAATAGTCCTATGTTCATCTACATATCATAGTAAAGGTATGTATAAAGTTTGATGACTGTAGCTGATAAGGTGTTGAAGTAATGACCGTAACACAAAAACAAACATTGAATGCCGAGGCGGCGACTCTGGAAAAGCAAAA